>JAKSZT010026446.1:2891473-3156132 GCA_026826555.1 Tolypeutes matacus
AAAAAAAAAAAAAATTACTTGAGGGGTATAGAGGAGAGAATCACCTACCTCTTCTGATCCCCAGTTTGTATTGTGTATAAAAATGGCAACTAAACAGAGCAGGACTTTGGGTAAGAAATTAAAACATAAAGCCGGGTCTGGAACTGCCTGCTGCAAAACTAAATAAAATAAACACATTAGCTTCATAAAATGCCAGTTCCAAAGGGAATGGTGATTTGCAATGGATGAACAGAAAACAGTTTTGATTTCACTGTATCAGTACATCTGGGTATAAATTTCTTTTTTTAATGGGGAAAAGGAATAGCGTTTTTTATCCTGACAATATCTTACATTTGTTTTCAAACTTGACTTTTCAAATACTGAACTAGATTGTGTTGAATCTCGCCTTTGGGGGCATAAGGACAATAGTTAAAACTTGTTCACCCATTTTGACCAGTTGTCCTCCACCTCCATTGGCTTTTCTCAAAAACAAGTTATTTGGCAAAGGTGAAAAAACATCCTAGGAAGGTTTTCCAAGTAGCTCTCATCTATCAATGATTACTTAAACAAGAAATCTAATTTCCCATTATTCTAGACTACTTTTAAAAATCAGGCTTTTTAAAACCTAATTTTTTACCCAATTTTCTTTAAAATCTGCTAAGAACTTTCTCTCCTTCCTTTTGCCCAAACCTCAAAATATACCTCTTTTGCAAGGTCTTCCTGGACAATAGGGAAATAAACTCCACTATGCAACCTCTTAAACAACTAATAAATGAAGTTAACATACTAAGAAAACACAAAATGCAAAGGAAATAATATATTAAATTGTACTTATTTTTAGACAGTAGTATATTTTTTCTAATTCATATGTCTATGTTTAGTTTTACATTATTGCTCATTTTTCTGTTAAAAAATCGTGAAGGGAAGCCTCAGTTTACTTAATTGAGTTTACACAGAGACAAACATAGCAATCCATCCATGAAAGGGTATTATATACCTTACAGAGTGGTGATGAGAACAGAATGTTTCCAAAGTGACAAGAAAAAAAAAAAAAAAGAGAGAGAGTACGGCTTCCTCTGTTCACATTACACATTAATTTCACTAATCAATCAAGACTGTTAGTCCCAAGACGTGACAACTATATGCAAAGCTGGCACAGGTCTTTGCTTTCAATAAAGTAGGATTACAGTTGGACTTGGAAATATGCTTAGAGCACCAAGATTAAACATGGATTATTAGAAGCCTCCAGAAAGAGTTTAGACATATAGCCTTAAATGTAAAGGTCACCCGTACCCGAAGTGATCTTCCACAGCTGACTCTCAGGACCAAGGAGCTCCTAACAGTCACTGGGAGTACTGGCCAGTCACAGGGAAGGCTCTGTAATTAAACTGTGCGGGAAGCTTGGCGCAGGGGGAGTGAAAATTCGCTGCCCACCGGCTCGGATCTGCCCATAAACCTAAGGCAATGTCTTACACCATGTGTAGTCGAGTCCTGTAGTAAAAGTGTTTCAGGCAACGTAGATTTGCAAGCTGAATGCTTCCTGCCTTTCCTTGTTTAGAAATAAATCAGCCCATCTCTAACACTTCCTTAAAAACTGGGAAAGCTGAGAGGGTTCTCCTGCGCTCACGGTCAGCGATGATTCGGGAAAGGCTTCTGCCCTCGTGCTGTACTAGCCTTGCACTCCCTGCAGCCATCCATCAACCTGAATCAGTCACCAAACCTGGCTCCCGGTTGCCCTTGACGCGCTGAGTCAGCAGCGCCAGGCAGCTGGGCAGCAGGTGTGGGGGGGGGGGGGGCGTGCGACTCCCTCCTGCGGGCACAGGGGCTGCTTCACTACTCTGCACTTTTCAAATACTTCAGCTGCTCCGCAAAACGTAGCTGGACCTGGAATGCAATTATTCACCACAGCATCGCGAATAATAAGCTCAGGCCAGTGCTATTTGAGAAATGCAACGCACTGGAGCTCCTCAAGAGCACCATGCTTCTGGAATATATTTGCATAGTAGCTCGTCACCACACCTGCAGTATCAAACCTTCCCCCTGGCTATGTGTTTGAGACATTTCTCATCCATCAGCAAAGCAGCAGGATGGGCCCACGCTCATCGTTTAGTTCCTCAGACCCAACGGTATCCAGCTGGAGACCTAGAATTCCAGCCGAGGAAATCCGAGGCAGCACAGGGGGTAGCAGGACTTGGCCTAAGTCACGTGGCAAGTAAGAGGTAGAGCTGCAGGAGCTAACTCCTGCTCAGCTACTCAACCCTGGAGCGGGCCAGGCACCTTCACTGGCATTTTACATCATCTGGACCCACAGAATTATGGCGATAAATGTCTACCTTTGTGCTGTCACTCTCCCAAAGTAAAAGGTGAGGGAGAAGGATCCCTTCAATGAATGCGTCACTTGCTTTTACTCCAATTCTTTCCATTTACAGTGACAGAAAACCCAACTCAAGAGCTTAAGAAAAATACGGAGCCTTGGCACACTGGGGCCGGCTGGGTTCCAGGGCTCGGGTGCGGGCATCAGCAGGCAGTCTCGAATCCCCTGGCTCGGCCTTGCTCTGTGTCTACGGCATCCTCAGGCCAGTTCCCTGCTGGTGATGACAGGATGATGGCCAGCAATGCTAGGGCTTGCAGCCCACACTGCCCCGTCCAGTGGAGAGAAGGCGTTCTCCTTCCTGCACGTCTCCCGTACCCCAGAATCCCAGAATTCACTCTGGTCAGGCAGAAACAATAGCTATCTTGTATCCTGGGTTTCAGAACCTCTCTTTTTGGCCGTAGTTTCACTTATTCATCTATTCCTTACTTAATTGTGGCCTGAAATACAGGAAAACTTTTGGCCAAGAGCTTAATTTTACTAGAGTGAAGTGAAACATGAGGACATGGACTGCACCGCTGGAAGTCCAAACACTGCCCATGTACTCTCCCGCCATAGGGATGGGTTTTGTGTGTATTAAACCCCTGAGTTCCTTGTTGGCATGGGGCTGAGTCTTGGCTCCTGGGTCTGTCTTGACACATCCATTTCATTCTATGTAAGTAGGGATTTTTCCTCCTTGCCTCTCTTGCTCTTGGAAAGCTTGAATACTTGATCCATAATCCTCCTTGGGCTGCACCCCTAAGTTCTAGGACTCACTGCCTCCCCCAAACCCAGCCTGTGGTAGCTAGCCATGGGAATCCCCAAGTAGCTGTCATATTGACTCCTAAACATCCTTAAATTGGTCAAATCTCTCACATTTGTATATGAAAGCAGACAATTCTGAGTCCCTTCCTGTGGAGGGGATTCCCAAAGACCTACCATTAGTTCCTGGGCAAAGTGAGAGCATTTTATGACCCCACTCACAGATGCATGAAGTTCTTTAACACCCTGGGAAAATAAGGGCAAGTGGTAGCCCCATAGAGATTTCTTAAGTCAGCAATTTTTTTTAAAAAGGCATCTGAATTAACTAGTCTCCTTTTCTGGGCCTGAGACTATTCACTTGTTGCCCATGAGTCATCGAGGCATCATTCCTGCTCTACTCTCTCACGGCCACACACATGGAAAGGTCTGGAACAAATGAGCCTCATCTCATACCATTGGTGATGGTGGATTTCCCAGTGCCAGAGGCCCCACAATCGGGACTCTGGGCCCTGCTGGGCACAACGGGGCAACCTGGAGGGAGCGCCGTCCCCTCCCTGCTCTGGAGAAGTTGCTATGACTCGCGTCTTGGGACACACGCCAGGGCCTTGTAAGGGAGGCGGCGCCTGCTGTGGCCTGCCTGTGTGCTGGCCTGGGGCCAGCAGGAAGCCTGAGGAAGCCCCACCCTCAGGAGCCCAGAAAGACACGCTTGCAAGGCAGACCCTCGCCAGGCTCTCACGCAACCCGAGAAGCAGCCTCACACCTGAGCAGTGGACCTCTTAGGAAATGCCCTTTGTGGTCCTCAGCCCCATGGTGTTAAAAAGGGTGAGTTATGGTGGTTTCGTCCCTGTCCTGAGGGCAGAGGTGAGGTTTGGAACCCACGCCTCCTCTCGGGGTTCACCTTGACGGCCACAGTGGGGCTCAGCAGCACCTGGGCTCCCCTGACGCCGTGAGGCGCCGACCGAGGCCGTCCGCCTGTCCTCCCTTCCCTGCAGGCCCCTCCAGATGCACAGGCCCTCGAGGCATTCACTGACACACTCGTGAGTGTGTGTGTGTAGGAGGCATGTGAGAGGCTTCAGGACATAAGGGAAAGTGTTCAGGGCTTGGGATAAGGCCAGACCTGGGTCAGTATCTCGGTGCAGCCACTACTTTGTTCTGTGACCTTGGGCAAGCTGCTTTCCTGAGTCTTGTTTTTCTGATCTGTAAATGAGAAAAACGAGACTCTACTTCCAGAGTGGTTGTGAGGACTAGAATGAACGTATTAGAGAAGACGAGCGGGCATTATTAAAACACAGGAAGCTGCTGGTTGGTCCTCTTACTGCCACTACTGCAGCCGCTGCTTTGCTCCTGTGACCGTCGTCATTACCATAAAGAAGACACACCGCGGGCCGACACATACCTCCACATGGATCTGGGAGCCCTAATGGCCTGCAAGTACCTTTATAGGAGTTTCACGGCTCATACCTCAGCAGTAACCACAAACAGGGTATCAAAGAAATAAAATGCATTGACCCCTTCAGCATGGGCTCTCCAGGGACCTTGTAAACATACAGAAATAAATCACGGGGTACAACCGCAAGCTGAAATATGTAAATCCCTCCCCTGCATAACTTTAAAGGGAGACAAATTTTAATTGCAGTTCTGCATTTTAAATTAAGCCCCAAGCCTTCTTGCTTTGCATTTGGGGGAAAAAAAAAACCCTGCCATTTGAGAAGCTCAATGTTTTGCACAAACATGCTTAAAATAGCTCTTTCCAAGGGACCTTGGAGAAGGGTAAAGTTCAGAATGCCTTTCCTTAACAAGTCCGACATCCCTGCTCTGACCTGTTCATCATCATTCATACATCATGTATGAAGGCTCAGATGATTCCAGGCAGCCCCATCTGCAGACAACACAACGCTGGACGAGGCTGCAGAATGACATGGAGAGATGAGGGATGACATGATTGAAATGGACCTCTATGGACTGGAACGTTGAGCTGCAACCAATAAGCTGAGGGTTATTGGAGAAAATGTAAGTTTCTGATGTTCAGTTAAAAAAAAACTACACAAGGTGAGTGGAATGGTGGAGGCCTGGCTGGGCCACAGTTTACTGTAAGACAATGGAGACGTTTTAGAGTTTAAGGAGCATAATGAGAGCAGCACATCCGGCCCACGGGAAGTAACAGGTCTGAGGACAACAAGCTGATTAGATGACATCTGGAGCAGGTAATGAGGTCCGGGCTCAGGAGGGGGTGGTTGGGGACAATCCAGCCGACATCTGAAGGAGGGTGACTAGGATGCCCAAGGTCAGACTTTGTCACACAAGAAGCAGTTGGAGTTATTTGGCCTGGGAAAGAGAGTGACAAAGGGAGGAAGGCTGCCTTCAAGTTGGTAAAGGATCGGAGGTGGTGGGGGCAGCCTGTGCCTGGTTGCTCCAGGATCAGCAGGTGATACCACAAGGGGCAGATTCAGCTCAATAAAGAGCCCACAGCTGGGTCGACAGCGGTCACTGGTGAGGCAGAGAGTTCTGTGCAGGAAGAGCTGGACGGCGCCCTGACACGGGGAGTGTAGAGGGCCCTTGTAATTCCTAAGGGTCCATGCTACCTCCACTTCTTTATTCCAAGTCCACGAATGTGAACCACATGATGAGTCACAAGACCCCACCGA
The DNA here is from genome assembly GCA_026826555.1 of Tolypeutes matacus. Lineage (NCBI taxonomy): Eukaryota > Metazoa > Chordata > Mammalia > Cingulata > Chlamyphoridae > Tolypeutes > Tolypeutes matacus. The sequence continues at coordinate 2,897,210 of JAKSZT010026446.1, forward strand.
GACCAGCTGAAATATTTTGATATATTTTGTTGTTGGAGAAACCACAGAACGGTAGCATTTAAAGATCCTTTTATTCCACCAAGGTGGCTGTGATGCTCAAAGAACAGACCTGGGGCTCTGACTGACTGAGGAATCGAAATAAACATGGCTCTTCAAGGGAAAACCAGTATCTACTGGGCACACACAGCATGCTGGCTGTGGGTGTTACATGGTCCACACACGTCCTTCCCTGACGGGTATGACTGTGTTCTGCCATTTCAGGAAGGGCTTCAGGCAGGTTGCAAGGATACATAAAATGTGTCAAGACATAATTAAATTAGAAGGTAAATGAGAGAAGACAGAAAAACAGGGAAGGGGAATCAAACAGGACCAGGAATAAAGAGGGAAAGGCTGTATATAAATGATCTCCACGTTTTCTACAGGGTCTCATTTGATTGTTATCATTTCTAGGAGGCACCGCGATAGTTATCCCATTTTACATAGGATTAACTGAGGTCACAGGTTGAATAATCCCCCAAAGTTAAACACCTAACTGAAATATGGCCTGGGATTTTACCTGAGGTCTGCCTGACCACTAAATCTGTGCTTTCTGAGGTCCCATCACTACCTCAGCAAGAGGGAAGGGCTAAGTAAAGAGTTGACCATGGAGGAGCTGAGGAGATGGCATGTAGGGTTGACACTTTCGTATACCAGACACATACAGTGATTCCTATTGCTTAAAGCCTAGCCCGGTGACCTCACATAGATGCCAAATGTACACATTTGGACAAGGATAACATCCAGAATGATTTAACATGTTAAAACCAATTCGGAGAATACTATAGAAATATCACAACCATGAAAGCTCTATTTCCCTTACAGCTGTTACATGTGTCTCCTTAGAGGTATAGCATTTTACATTTTATAGGAGACTTTTGACATATCAAAACAAAAACATTGTGAATGGGATTTTTCATTCTTTTAGGAAGCTGAAGATAGTCAACCCCTTTAGGTTCAAGACATTTGCTGAGATAGTCAGGGGGGCATGAGTCAAATGCTTTCAGCCTAAACATCTGTTTCATGTTAACGACAAAGTTTTGTTATTTAGTGATTGTTTATATATGAAAAGAAAGATGATCAATCGTGATATCAGAAAGGGTTTCTAAAATCCTCTGGCATAAGAGGATATATAAACACAAAGCTCTGTTATACAGTGCATTTGCTATGGTTGCCTGTAATTTAAATGGGGACACTAAAGAGGCAGAGCTGGCCAAAACAGAGTTGGGAAACTTTTTTGTCAAGAGCACATCAGTTCAACAGTAAACTTTCTAACATTGGCAAATGCAAGCCCAGAGTGAGATTTCCTCTGAGTTAATGTTGTTGGATTTTGTTCATTTAATAAATATTTATAGACCACCTAATAAGTGCAGGGTCCCATAGGGACACAAAGGTGAAGAATGAGATTCCAGAACTGGAGGTGCTTTCTATCTATGCCACTTCTGGTTGGAATTCACTCATGGCACAGTAGTGAACTTGTGTTCCAAAGATGGCTGCTATAATAGCTCCCATTTTACAGGCCCTTCTTGAACCTCAACTCTTTCATCTCTCATCAAGGGTGGAGTCTAGTTCCCTTCCCTTTGAATCCAGGCAGGTTTGTGACCATTAGAATGAGAGAGAAACCATGGTGTGTGACTTCCGAAGCTAGATCAGAAAAGCAAGGTAACTTCCCCTTGCTCACCGGAAACTTGCGCTGGGTTCTGAGGCCACTCTGCTGTGAGGGAGGCTCTGAGACCACAGGAGAACAGTGAGCGGCCTCCAGCGAGCCGCCATCTGTCCCAGGCTTCTGCTGTCTCAGCCCCAGCCACCATCTGACTGCCACTGCCGAAAGCCCAAATCACTCCATCCAGCAGAGCTCTTCCTGGATTCCTGACCCAGGAAACCAGGAGCTCTAAGAAAATGTTTGTTGTTTTAAGCCACTAGGTTTGAAGTGATGTGGTGTGCCCCAACCAATAACCAGAAGATAAGACAAACTGTTACAGGAATTCAGGGAGAGAAGAGAGAGTTTCTAACTGGGGTGATCAGGAGTGGCTTCATGGAAGAGTGGCCATTTGACGTGAGCTTTACAGAGGACGGGAAATGGAGAGACAAAGGGAGGGAAGGGCATTCTACTGAAGGGCACAGAGCAAGGAAAGCCTCCGCAGTAAAAATCCACAGTGTGTGACATACAAAAAAGCATTGTCAGAAAAACACTGTGAGTGTAGTTAATGCCACTGAATTGTATAAGTGAAAGTGGATAAAATAGGAAATTTTAAGTTGTTTCTATGTTACCAGAATAAAAAAAAAAACCAAACCCATAGAACTGTACAATACAAAGAATGAACCCTAAAGGACAATAGTTAATAGTATAATTATAGTAATTTTGTTTCATCATTTGAAACAAAGTATAACACTAACGCAAAATGTTAATAATAGGGAAAACTGTGTGTGTGAGGAGAAAGTATAAAGGAATTCTTTACTTTCTGTATGATTTTCTGGCAACCCACAACTGCTTTAATAAGGGAAAAAACTAAAGTATTGTGGGAGATAGGCTAGAAATGAGGAGGGGCCGTACATGTGCTGTCTAATGTGGTAGCCTCTGGCCACAGGTGGCTATTCAAATTTAAATTAATTAAAATTAAATAGGATTAAAAAGTCAGTTCCTCAGTCGCCCTAGCCGCGTTTCAAGTGCTCAGGAGCTACCTGAGGCTGGTGGGAAACGTGGGACAACACAGATCCAGAGCTGGCCCATCATCACAGAGCTTTTCATTGGAAAGCGCTGGGCTATGGGACCTTTCTTAAAGTTCCCCAGGCAGCGTGAGCCACCATGGGCTTTTGAGGAGAAGAGGGACATGATGGGGGCTGTGTTTTAGGAAAGCTGTCCTGGAGCTACGAGGGGGGTGAGGCTAGAGAGCAGCTTGGTTAGGAGGCTGTGGTAAAAGGGCAGAGGAGGAGGACACGGTTTTCATCTCCCTGTGGTGAGGCGCAGGGCTGGGGAACGGGAGGGCTGCAGCTTTCAAGACAGACCAGTCTGGGGAGAAGGGACTAGCCATCGTTATAAGGTAGCTGGTGATTTACTTAGCAATCCTTTAGGGTATTAAAATGATTTCCTTCCAATGCAGGGCTCACCAGAGACCTGTAAAAACCAAAGCCAGCTTTAAAAGACCTGAAATAAAAACCGAGGGGCTGAAAAGTGAGGGAACAGGGGTGGGAAAGGAAAAGGAGCCCAGGAGAGGGGACTGCAAGTGACCCCCAGCCCCCGCACACATCCCAGGTTGATGGTGGCCATTTTCTGTGGCAAAATGTGCTCCTTAAAGCTCCAGATGAGAGGATCTTTTTAGCAGGCCTTTTTAAAGTGATGTAACCACTAGCGAAAAATGAAACAAAGTCAATCACACTGATCCCATGCCTTCCTTGTAACAGACTGAAAAAAAGGTACTAAGAACTTTCATGTAAAAACACTAGGAATCATTAGCATTTGAAATGAAAAACAACAGTCTAAAATAGGCAAACTAAACTTTCCAGAGCATTGTAGCGGATTCAGATGGGATTTCCTATCATTTCCTTTCCTGGTACCCACCATTAGTTCACCAGCCTGAATTTCCATCCACTGATCTTTTAAACAGATGGACAATAGGATCCTGTATTCTGATGCTTTAACAGAAGGTAACAACAGACCTTTAGCATACTGGGTTTTGCATTAAGAATTTTTACCCCCAGAGATTCTGGAAATTTTCTCCAACTTGGCTCCTTCAGAAAAACTGGTAAAGAATGGGGCATCCTTGGGCATATGCACAGACCCCTCGGCCCCAGGCAAAGGTTAACCAAAGCTGGATCCCCTCCCACACTTAACATCGTGCTAAATAGTGCTATTTATTCATGAAAAAGGTGGATCCATGACAGAGTCAATTCTTTGTAAGACAGAATAAAGCAACATAAACCCTGCTCTAGAAGCTCACTCTTAAGTAGTCCACATAAACTGATCATTCAGAAGCAAACCTATCACCCTTACAGGGTAGCTGAATCATGGAAGACAGGAAGCTAAATAACAAAACACAGCTCACGCTTTGGAGGCAGTAGGAATCTTTCCCCCGATAAACCTCCCCACAAGGACTTGTCCATTCCCCTTTCTACTGGTGATACTTAAAATCCTTTCCATCTCGCCCAAAGTGTGTTTTGTTGACATCAAGTCCTTCCAGGCTAGGAAGTCTGATTTCTAACTTATTTGAGAGTAGGAGACAAAAAAATTATTTTGTACTGAGGACCCATTTAAAAATAGCTTGCACATTCCAAGCATGAGAGGACATAGCTCCTCTGATTTACAAGCTTCTGCATCTTTCCAGAAGTGTGACTTTGAGTCCCAAAGAGGTCCCCCAAACAGCTTTATCCTAAAAAAATCTTGAAGACAAGTCAAAGCTGGTCATTTCCTTTTACTCTTTGGCTTTGTAAATATGCATGATCTCTCTTTAGACAAACGCAATAGGGAGCTCTTGCTTGTGTGTAAATTTCAAGATGGCTTTACTTTTACTGCAGAAAAACAACCCATCTCTCTTAGAATATGAGGAACCGGCAAGGAAGATGGGGAGCCCCGCCTCTCGGTGGTCTCCCAGCATGTGCTGGCAGCAGGGCCCGCAGTGGCCCTCTGGAGTCGCAGTTTTGCCCAGGGCACCCGTGATGTGGTCTTGCTGGGATGCTGTGATCCTAGCCCTGGTAAAGCCCTGGCAGCACCGGTGGGGGGAAGGACGGGGACTCACATGCAGGGCATTCAGGGAATGGTAATTTTAGCTAAGGCTTACATGGCACTTACTTTGTGCTAAGCCTTGTTCTCGACAGTTTATGTGTATTAATTCATTTTCTCCTCACAAGTCTATATGAAGTAGGTCCTTTTATTTTACCCCCATTTTACAGATGAGGAAAGAGAGGCCTAATGTCACCAGCATTAAATGACAGAGGCTGGCTGGCTCCCACGACTGAGTGATACTCACTTCACTATACTGCCTATACCCGAGGAATGCATGTTTTATGTTAACATACACCTTCTAACAGGAGAAACACAAAACCACAGATCCCCAAGAAAAAAGGCATGCGTAAAGTGTCAGAGTTGTGCAAAGTGTAGACATATCGTAGAAAATGAATTAGGGCTGATACAAAATAGCACAAGTATGGCTGATAAATTAAGGCAAAGGAGATCCCAAATGGAAGTTCTACCCTTGAACATAAGGAGCGATTCAACAGTTTCTGCCCAGAGCCTGAGACAGTCTGGCTCGCCAAGCTTTCCTTCCTCCTGTTCCCAGTGGGCCTTGTAGCTGTTGCGAAGTCCTTCCTCCCCACAAAGCATTAAGAGCTCTTTAAAATTACTTAGTGAATCACTCCTCTTCTCTTCTCACCTTCGCTTAAAAGTAACTCCCCTATGACAGGTCCAAATAGTCAAGAAAATGTTCATAAATTATCTTCTACCAGCTTAACAATGCTCAGAGGCATTGCTGTTCTATTTTGTGTTGAGTTGTGATGTGTGTGCATTTATGCATCACCAGCCTGTTTAGAATCATCACACAGGGGACACAGCAGAGAGGGAAATAAATGTGCCATCCAGGGGCAACCTCAGACTATCAAATGACACGAGAGAGGGCTTGTTAAACAATCCTTCATAAGTCAACTGTTAAAATTTGGCAGCAATAATTCATTTTTACTTCACAATTGGTGACCCAGTACCAGATTGTTGATTTGCAACCAGGATTGTTTTGTCCCTCAAACCCCCTGAGCCCAGTGAACTGAGAAAGTCATCAGGGAGTCCTGTTTTGCCACAACCCATGGGAAACCAGGACTGTAAATGGAGGCAGGAAAAGGAGCATCTGAAGCACAAATCTTGGTGAAGGAAGTCAGATTCAATTTTTGGGATCTTACTTGTAGTTTTTCTCCCAGAATTTGACTGGCCTGACATATGATGTGATGAAAATGACACTCCCAAGAAATGGACTCAGCGGAGTAGAAAAGATTGAAGTGGCAATCGTTTGAAAGAAAAGCATTGCAGAATCTGAGGAGTCTGAGTTAAGGCAAAAAAAAAAAAAAAAAACACTATTATATTTTAAAATATTATTTCAGATTTTGACTCGTTTTCATTTAAGCCATTTTCTCTCCAAGGAAAGAAAGAAGGACATAAACTTAATCACTCTATGTACATATTTAGAGATATAAAACTTTCAGTAGCATCCTGCTAAGTCTCATTTCACCAGCATGTAAACCAAATGAATCTCATAAAAATCCCAGCAGTCTCAATATGATTCATGGCAAAGATGTAGAATCTAAGAATTGAAAAGAACAGTTTCCTTTTACTAAGATATCATTAGCTAAACAAAATGCACTCAGGTACATTTACTAAAGTACTAAGTAGTTTTATAAATAATTAAAAATAAATTACACTCCTAAAAACAGATAAACTGCATTGTTATGGAAGTTAGCATCTGTTTCTTAAATAATATTTTTCCAGTACTCAAAAATATATATTATTTATCATGCATTGAGTCCCAATGGCCCAATTCCAGTCATGGCTGATTTATAAACTAAAAACTTATACTTATGACACCACAGCATTTTGTTGGCCAAGTGGCCACTTCAGCACTCTGTGTGTGCTTCTCAATTACCAACATGTCTAGATTCCACACAGTCCTTGATCAGAAATGTTATTGCTCAATATTTTAGAAGTATGCCTATAACTTTTGGCTTAAGCCCAATTGATCACTGGGAATCTGGGGGAGATGCCAGAATCAGCAGTTCTCTGAACAGGCCTGGCCTTCCCTGGTCTCACTGCATCGTTGGAGAACTTCTCTCAGCTGCCAACCATGCTGGCTTCACCGCATTGCTGGAGTCACATGGGGTCTGCGTTGAGGAACCGAGGCGGGAGTCCTTGGGGATGGCAGAGGTCAGTGGAGGGCCAGACTGCCCAGTTCTTACATACCCCCCATCATTCCTTGCCCTACGGGGGATTATTCTCCTACAATTCTGATCTGATCTACTACAGAGTGGGCTGATTTTTCCAGCTAGGTGATGGGTGAGTCCTTCTCACTGTTGGATAAATGGGGGTCTTATTTCCTCAGCCCATGTTCAAAAAGCTCGTGTAGAAAGTTAAAATAAAAAAGCCTGGCATGACAGGAAGACTATATCTATCTCATTATCAAGCAGAACATAGATGGAATTATTCAGGTTTCAATGAGCTCTAACCTTCGATCACTGGCATGGTTTGAAGTTATGTGATAAGGGGAGGGGTTCCTTAATGGCCCCACTTCTAAGCCGAATATAGAAAAATGAGTGAACTGAATTGCTGTCCAGAAACACTTTCCTGTGCATTTTCAAAGATTTAAGCTCAGACTTTTTTTCTTCAGGAGAAACTGCCGTTTTTTTTTGTTTTTTTTTTTACTTGTCATTTACTTCCAAATATCTTCAGGAGTGAAATGACACTTTGTCCATTAATAATCCATTTTAGTTTGGATATTAAAGAGATCTCTATTGTGCTACAATTTAAATCCAATTCCTTTTATTTTGATCTAGGTTCAAATGGAGAACCACAGAATAATATACCATTGTGATATCTCTTATCACCCGTTTTTCCTTCACCTGAAGCTGAAAATACCTATCTCCGCTACCAACACACCAAATTAACTGTGGCCCCTGTGACTGGAAGAAAAGGGAACTGCTTGGGAGACGCCATTGAGAAAAGGTATTGGAAAAAAACAGAATGCAGAGGAGGGTCAGAGGTGGAGCTCTCTGAGGGGAGGCATGAGAGGAGATGGAAGGAGGGGGAAGTTCAAGTACCAGGTGACAGAGCCTGTGCTGGGGGGCTTGCCAGGCAGCCAGGCAAGCCCCCCAGGTCAAAGCTAATTGGAGTAGGGGCGAGGCGGGATGTTAGAGGGCCTGGCATTGCTTTTCTCTTCCATTCTAAACGTTTCCCTAAAGACTATGTTGTGTTTTTTTTTTTAAAGGAGATGTGATCTCCCCCCACCCATGGCTCCCTCATCTGTTTGTTGTATATTTTTTAAGTACCAGAAGCAATGGTCTAGAAATCAAGACTAAGAGGTAAATGAGGAAAACGGTATTAGCTTATAACTAAAGTTCAGTGTGGTAGGAGAGGAAAGGAAATTTAATAGGTCAGAAGTAGGGCAGAAATAGACAGATGGCCTCAGAGGCTATTTTATTCAGGGAAAATCAATAAAGCAATAGCACTCTCTGGGCAAGTATCAAAGACTATGAGTGTGACTGCCAAGAAGCAGAGATACCTAAGGAAGTAGGCAGCGTGAGCCCTTGTATGTCTCTTGGTAAGCCTAAGAGGTAGATGGTGACATCTTTAAAAACTTCAGGACTATTTGAGTATGTGTAAAATGAAAACATCAATAGTATCAATAAAGTAAAAAAATCTTTAGAAACTCAAAAGAACATACAAGTAGAAAATAGCCTTCCCAATATACACATTTAACAGAGCTACTCTGGCTAAGTCTGTATAATACTAGAAGACAATGACCTTCCACGGTCTCTACACATATTAAAGGGTAAATATTCTCATCTCTCACTGGAGGTTAAAAGCTCAGAAACTAACAGAAGCTATCAAGGGAGAAAACATGCTAGTACTGGAAAAGCAATTCACTAAACAGTGCCCTGCTGGCCTGAAAGCTAATTCAATTCAAAACAGAGCAAATTAGTCCCTTCTCGATGCCAAGATGGAGCCCATAGTTCCTTAATCAAGTGATAAAATAATTAACATTTCAAAATTAGTCAAGACCCAGGGCTGACAGATAGGAACCTGATAGTTTTGTCTTGATGACATATAAATCCAGTTGTCTGAACTATTTACTCTATTATATTTTGAATAGTATGCTGTTGGACTACAAGAAGCAAATATCTACTTGTACAACTGATGGAAAATAGGGAGGTATTTATGGATAATGAGGGGTGGGGAGGAAAGTAAAGGCTTTAGAAGTTGTAGTACAACCACAGTACTCAGGCTCCACTGAGAGAAATTTTAAGGCTCCTTATCTCAGCAGAAGGGAGGACATGGAATTCGCCAACAGGGACATTTTTAGGGACAAAGCATGGAGATTGATCGAGTGTTTTTAAAAAAAACTACCAAATGCCCAGTGAAATCTACATCTCAAATGTGTTTGGTTTCTTAAGAAAATGAGTCTACCCAATCATGAATGTACTTAGATTTAATGCACACTTTGTGCAACCTGAGATAAATGCTAATGCTGCCTTTATTCTTATACGAGATATTAAGTGCCGAATCTTATGTGCTTGTGTATGAACCCTCAGCATGCGTATAGGCCAGGTGATTGAAAGTTAGGGGTCCCAGAGTGGTCTCAATTCAGCAGTGGAACTCCGAGGAGTAATTAGTATTACTGAACTCACCTAACAAGGCATAAACATCAACAGGAAATGCTACAGATATACTTGAGACAAAGTTATAATAAAATGGGGAGCCATAACTTTCAGTTTTAAATTCTTACTGCATTTATATATATATATATAAATAACATTTTTGTAAGCAAATGCACATATATGCATATATATTTATATATCATTTTGCAAATGTTGGTATGTATTGTGAAAATTTTGATTTTTACCCACAACAACAACAACAAAAAATTCTTACTGCAACTCTTGAACCACAAATTTGCATTAATGTCATAATTTTAATTTAATAAACGTGCATTAAATTCTAGACAGGAACCCTTAGAGAACATATAAGAAATAAATTAAAAGCATCTCAATCTTTCTCTTCACTGTCTTTGTTTTTAAGGAATCTTAAATTAGGAAAACCAAATTTCTGGCATTATATGAAATGATCATGGTTAGAGGAAAAGGGTGGTGCACAAAGCTCATGTTTTTGCAAAAATGTTTTTTTTTTTTTTTTTTTTTTTTTATTAGCTTGTTCTGCCAAATAACCTTGCAATGCTGTTACAGTATCTATGCAGGTCTAAGAATAGGAACAGAACAATGTGCACTGTGACGCCAGCTTTTGGTATGGTTTAAAATAACTTTTTTTTTTTTTAAACAAATGAGGCTAGAGGAGAGCATTTTTTAGAAATACAGAATATACTCAATGATTATCCCAAGTCTGTTTTCATTCCTGTGCATAAACTTCAGATCCTAGGGTTTCTGACAAATTATCTTAAGGAGCTTTACGTAAAGTTCGTAAGAAAGCAAGCTCTGAGTAGCCAATAAAATTAGCTAACAGCCCCCACAATAGGATACCAGAGTCTAGAACCTTGGCTCTCACACACCAGTGGGCGTAAGAGTCACCGGGAAGCTTGTGAAGATGTAGATTCCTGGCCCTAATTCCTGAAATTTGGACTTACAAAGTATGTGCTGGGCTCAGGAATCTACTTACTGAACCGTATCGTCCAGGGATTCTGATGCAAGTGTGCTGAACGTTTAGAAAGCATAAATTCGCTGGGAAGAAAAACAGTATGAGGGCAAATTTTAGGCCTGAAAGGATATTTTTTAATTCATATCTTCCAGTAAATAGATATAAATAAGCATATAACTAAGCTTACATTTTTATAAGCATATATATAAACTTACAAATATAAATTTGATACATATACATACATATATAAACTTATATTAAAAACTTAGCTATTTATCTCAAAGTAATCTTTAGAAGGAGCATCTCAAATTCATTTTGAAACAAATTAAAACGAATGATCATTTGGAAACACTTAAGAACATACAAGGAAACCAAATGAAACCACAAATGATAAAACTAGAGTTGTTAGTTAATAGCAACGATGAAACAAAACCATAATTTATTATTTTTAGCCTCTGAAAATAATTGTGTAATTCTGTTTGTACCTAATTTTAGGTTTTGAATAATCCAAGTATATGCTAACCATATTATATTGAAACATATTATTATATAATCTATAATTATATATTGAATGCATCAACCATATCCACAATGTTTAATAAATTGATTTGCACTATTTTGCACAAGTCAACTGAATCATTTAGGGAATAACTTTCCATTTAAAAGACAGGATATCTTAATGCAGATCTGGGCATGAGAAATGGAAAGATCACAAAATATAAAAGTAACTCTTAAATATGCATTAAGAAGCAGGAAGAGTTCAAAATTAAGAAATATCTCATAAGGCTAAGTGGCCTAAAGGGATTCCAAAGTGCCTCCCCATGTCTCCATTGAAACGTAATCTTAAAGACTTTAAAAATCCTTTTATTGTCAGGATTCAGTGAAGAGCTTGCATCGGTGAAATGTGAATCAGCTCATGGATGAAAATAGAAGAAAAGGATACGAGGGATTGCAAAGAGCTGAGCAAACACATGAAATGAAGAGCCCCAAGCCATCTGCCAAGGAGCCACATATGTCATGACGAACTGTAACTTGTGAAGCAGGTCCCCGAGCTGAAAGCAAAAGGGGAAAAAAAAGTTTGTCAGACATGACCACAGTGGTAGCTGCGTCAAGGTCATTTAAAGGGCATATGTCACAGTTAGGACCATGCAATGAAACCACTGTTTGCCCTTTTACTCTTACCTTCTTTTGTCCTACATGCAATGCAATATTTAAAATATAATGATATTTTAAAACAGTTTGTTCAAAAGAAACCCTGTGTGGTTAAGTGTTCATTTTATTATTTCAACCTTAGCTATGGTACACCTCTTTGCCTTTCTGAGAGGAAACATCACAGCTTGGTCTTCCCTTCTTCATATTGGATCTTTTAGAGAAAGTCATAAAAAAAAAATTAAAAAAAAAACTATCATCATTAACAATGTTGAGATTTTTGTGTATTAATTGCATCTTATACCTTCAGCCACTTTTGCTGGGAAAACTAGGTCCATACAACTGAATTAGTTTAGAAAGCCAAGATAGACTATGGAAGCTGTCGCATTTGCTAAACAAGCCAGCACAGAAAAATTAATGTAGGTCTGGGGAGAGATGGGGGGATGGGATGGGGAGGAGAGACCTTATGTGGACCAAGGATGAACATATGAGGAACGTCAGTGGTTTGGGATGGCAATGCAGACCATGGATTTGCCAAGAAGAATGGAGAAGGATGGATAGTCCTGGTTGTAGATATCTGCTTTGCAGAAGTGATTGATCAATCCCAGGTGCAAAACCATGTTGTTGTCACTTCTAGATGTAGTCAAGTATCCTACCATGACGTTTGGGGGAAAAAAAATCCACATACACTCTTCATCAATAATAGAAACTTTAGATGGCAGAGTGTGTTTGTTCCTGGAATGGATAGCATACAAGACAAAATACATTTACCAAAGTCATTGATGTTAAAGAGAAGGAAAATGAGGATTTTAAATTAGATTGATAGGTATCACACGCGAAATCAGAAGGCTGCAATGAAGGAGGGCAAGAGTTGGGAAACAGAGCCCTTAAGGATTAGTTCAAGGATACAAGGTATTTTAGCCTTTTAGTGAAACACCAACCATGTGATCCTGGAACCAAAGGATGAGATGACTCTGGATTTTTTGGTGAAAGTATAATGAGACAAAGCAAACTTAATTAGAATCCTGTCCAAATCTACCCCTCACTTTTCTTGTCTCACCAGATTCTCACAAATACCCTGGCTTTGGAGAAAAACTTCAGAGTAGAATTAGACATTGGTAGACATGCTGTAGAAGATGAACCAAGGATAAAAGTTCTCTCAGAGGCATAGCAAACTCATGGACTTCTTAAGTCACCAGCATCTGGTTATGTGTGGAATTGCTTGGGTCTAAATGTGTCCACCAGGGTCCCTAGTCCCAGACCTAATGATGAATTGTAGTTGAGAGCTGATGATTCAGAGATAGGGTGAAGAGAAGGGAGGAGTGGCAAAGGGGAGAGGAGGTGAGAAAGAAAAAGGGGGGCATATGGGAAAAAATACAGAAAGTTGGGAGGGCAAAGTAGGGGTAAAAATAAAGAAAGAGAAATAGAAAAGAAAGAATGTTGGGGCTTGGGTAACTTTAAAGGAATCTAAATTCTGGGGAAGGAAAACAGGTGGGATTTTTTGCTAATGACTTTCACTCTCTGTACTCTCGCTCATTGGCATCAACACAGAAGGCTGATCTCTGTTGGCTTCCAATGGAGTTCTAAAGGCCACTTTGGCTTTAATCCGGGCATTGGCTTAAGCCTTCTGAATTGATTCTGGAAGGGACTCCACAGCTTGCAGTGCCTTTGAGAGTCTGACAATAGAGACAACAGGGTTTTACTGTGATATGGCAGCGTGAGGGCCCATCTCTTAGGCGCATGTAAAAAAAATAGCCATCTCTCCCCACCCCTCCCCTATTTTTACGCATCAGTGGGTGACTTGTATGGACTGAGAGAATGACAGTTCTAACACAGACTTAAACTCTTGATTTACTTCTCTTAAAAGATATGATTTCCTTTAAAGGTCATTGTCATTTTCTTTCATCTCCACCATTAACCCAATCAGAGGAAGAATGAGGTGATTACACAAGAGAAGATATTCAAACACAGACCTCTAGATTACTTCAGAAGCAAAAGTCCTGAGAAGCGGTGGTGAGCTTGCTCAGTCATGCCCAGCCAAACTCTATCAGACAAAACACCTCTGGATTTGAAATCCTTTGGTACAGCCACGCTAAGAGTCCCCAGTCTAGTTATTATACATTAACCCTGGGACTCATGCCTAGCCGAAAATCACAAGCATGAACAAGATTACCTTATGTGATGTATGGTCCCCAAATGTTCCATGGGTTATGGAAAGTTACTCCTGTTTGATTTTCAGTGTATGACTGTATCCTGGGAGGCTTTTAAGCTACTTTCTGGAAAAGCTGATAAGTAGGTCAGGCATAGCAACTACAATCAGATGGGCAGCCCCAGGGAAAGCCTCATCTGCAAGTTTAAAGCTCTAACAAGTTAAATTTCACTGCATTATGATGAAATGAATCTATTACAATTATTTTTTGCTGAGCACAGCAGTTTATATTTACACATAAACAAAACCAGTAATCAGACATCCAAGGAGACCAAACACAGGCACTCTCACGCCCTAATTGCAGTCAGAGCCCCAGGTTCCTTCCTTCTTGCTGTATGTCTCTCTTGGTCTTGTTTTTTTCTTCCTACTAACATTGTGAAATATAAAATATGTACTTTGGAAAAGACTTTCAATAAGGAGCTTACAAAATAGGCTCTGCTGTTTTTTAATCATTGAAAAAATCAGATCTCCTGAATGCTGATTCTTCACATAGTCTATGATTCCTCCACAATGCAGTAAATAAAGGTTCCTCTATGTAGCCCACCAAATAAATAAACAGATGTGCAGTAGACAAGTCAGATGCCAATATTATGTAATGTTTAAGATACTGGATTTGAGACCATGCTGCCTGATTCAAACCCCAGCTCTACCACTCTTCATAAATTTCTGCCTCCATAAAATGGGGATGATAATAGTAACTCATCATAGTGTTGTTATGGGGATTCAAGGACTTTGTATTTCTTAAGGACTTAGAACAGTGCCTGGCAATAGTAGGTGCTAGGTGAGAGTTTGATAAATAAATGTCAGGACAAGTGGATATCTTATTTTGAGCATGTACTTAGCACAGAACTGGGTAAGTTTAGAGTTCCAGTCCAGGCCCGCTTACTTTTCAGAGGAGGAAACCAGACTCAGAGAAGTTACAAGAACTGCTTAACTTACAAGTTACAAGAACTGCAAGTCACTGGCCCACTGGAAATCAGAGGTTGAGTCTCTGATTCTCAGTCCAATACTATTTCTACCACCAAACCTTACAATGTGTCCTGGAGACCATGGGCCTTTGGTGAGGCTACTACAACAGGACAAACCTGCCTCTGCACGGCAGCTGAGGAATGGTCTCCTTCATCTAAACCTTCCTGCTGACATCATAAAAGGCAGGAGGACAAGTGTGGCTGTGACAAACAAATTGTGTCTGCAGCCAGTATTGGGGATTTGTTCTCCCATGTGCCCAGCTAGAACCTGTTCTCAAACGCCCTTTTCACCAAAAACATCTGATTAGTAAAATATGATACCATCCAACAAGCTGGGTGGCACTCAAATGGATCTCCAAAAGACAGGCAGCTGAGTTACCTGTGCTTGATGCACAGGTACGAGGAGGTTGACATGGCTTACATATTTTATTCTTAAATGTGTGGAGAAGCATTACGCAGGCTGAAGAGACTAAATTGTGTACTCTTCCTTTACCCTTTACAGTTGTCTTCAAGGGTGAAATCGGGTGAAAGAAAGAAAAATTTGTGGGTATGAAAAGATGATTTCTTTTCTAAGCACAAAAGGGAAACTAAATATTGATTATCCATGAGAAGAGTATATTTGGAGGCACTTTATGCACTATCTTAAGGACATTATCTATAAAATAATGACCCAGTTAAGATAAGATTTAATGTAAACAGCATATTTACTTTGTAGTAAACATGGCCTCATGCCAATATAACATCACCACAAAGCACTTTAAATAGAAATTCCATTTAGATTAGCTATGAACAGATTTCACACAGCTTTTATTTGCATCTCTGTAGGCATTTTGAGGCCTCTATTTTTTTTATGAAGTTTATCTCACTCCTACTTACAAGATCTTAAATCTCAGCTCTATTAAAGCATAATAAACTATACAAGTTAACTGAATGTGATTATGAAAGAAAACAAAATCCTCTGGGTCTTCTCCACCGAAAATACAAGGAAAAGAGTAAAGAAAGCCACAATGGAGTCATTCTGGCCATTTCCCAAGGAAAGACACCATAAACACTCTCATTTCAAATGCTCTATTTTGGAAATATCTTTTCAATTAAGCATAGATATGCTGTAATAGCTCTGCTCTAGAAAAGAAACTCAATCTGTATAAATCCACAAACCATTTGAGAGAAATATCACCAAATGAAGATGACCCCGAACTCTTCCTTGTATATTGAATCTGAACTGCATTCTGAAAGAAGGCATATGCCACCTTTATGCTGGGGAACCCCTTCCCCTCAATGAAACAGCCAAACATCTACTGAATGTCTTAGGAAGCTGCATACTGCTCTTCTATTTGTGTCAAGTACAATTTCCCCTTCAAGTCCTAACCATGACCTTTTATTGCTCAAGACTTACTGTCTTCCAGCTTGCTTTTAATAACTTGCCTTTTTTTTTTTTTTTTTCACCTTTTGTTGCCAGATTCTTTGCTGAAAGAAAGGGGTTTCTATTAACTTCACCAAACTCATGATTACCTATGCTCAAATCCGAAGGTGCATTCAAGGCTGAAAGTGTCACAGAAACTGGCTGATGAATTAAAGGTGAATTGAACTCAAAATGAAAGAACACCAAGGGAGGTTAGGCTCTTGAGTGCTTGGAAATGAGGTAGACGAGATGGGAAGACATTTGGAGTTTCAAGAGGGAACAAGTTAATGAATTAATGCCAGAGCCCAGCTGAGGGATTAAAAAGCAAGGAACAAAGGGGATGGGGAAAACTATCAGAATTTTTGAGGCACAAGTGGTTACATGGAGTGCAAAAAATATGTTCAAAATGGAATGGAAAAAGTGTAGTGAGTCAGGCCTCAACAGTGGGCACCACTTTCATAGAATGACAGATTGATAAGAGGAAATATGATAATTAAATTTTGGGATGTTATATTTAAAGGTTAAATGTTCTCAAATAGGGGTGGAAAACATGAGCTAGGATTTTTAAGTTAAATAAACATATTCAGGCAGTAGATAGAAATGGTTACACAAAGGAATTTCAGAAAGTGAGAAACAGATTCTTCTTCAATAAACAATGCATATTAAGAGTCCTTTGAATAGCACACATTAAGCTTAGAAAAATGCTTATGGGCTTCAGGGAACATGATAGTGCAGAAGACTACCCTCCCCCCCATTATAAAAGTCCAATAAGTACTCTAAGAAGATATAAGAAAAATTTAATTAATAGTTGAACTCAAAAGAAAAAGGGGAAATCCACAAGAGCCAGAATTAAAGAGGAAATTTAAAATGAGAATGGCAAGTGTGAACTGGCATCTTGACCACCCCCAGGGAACTGAGATATAGGTGTAGGCCTTGGGAACTGGGAACGAGGTTTTAATAGTCCTGAAGGGGATTCTATGTCTGTGAAAAGTAAATTAGATGGGAGTTCCGGGAAGATGGCATCGGAGTAGGCATGCAGGGCTCAACTCTCTAACAAAAATGACAAAGAAAGGGCCAAAAGCTGTCCGAGATATCTGCTTTGGGGGTCAGTGGACAAGGACAGTGCTGCACAACTCCCAGAAGGGTGAGGGACAGAGAGATGAAGAACCTGAAACAACAAACACGAGTTACCAAACCCCATAGCATCCGGGAAGGGATCCCATATCCCACCCCTAAGACAGTAAGCCCAAATAAAACCCCTGGCTCACTGCAGCTGACTAAGAGGGGAACAGATACCATCCTCCCTGTCAGCTGTTACAAGGGGAAAGGGATGGGAAGTTGGGAGGTTTCTCTTCAGTGAAATCAGCCAGCAGAGCCCGCTTTGAATCTAGGCTCTAGCCAGAGCAAAACACAGGAAAGCAGAAATTGAAAGAAACACCTCTGTGGAAAGAGGCCAGTCTGCTGGCTGGTCTGGAAATTGCAGGGAGAAAAACTACTTTTTAGGTCTTTCTTTCCCAAACTCCTGGGAGAAAATCTGTACCCATTAGTGAGTCCCTGGTCCAATTTTGGTAACTTAAGCCAGGCGAATTTAAAGACTTAGAATAAGTTGAAACAAAAATCAAAGAAGAGCTATGAAAAAAGAATAGGCAAGAGAGAGAAATTGGCCAGCAGAGTAAATTCACCAACATATTCAGATGCTTAGACATCAGCAGAAAATTGCAAGCCATACTAGGAAACAGGAAGAGATGGCCCAGCCAAAGGAAAAAACTTAATATCCTGAAGAGATACAGGATTTAAGACACTTCATCAATGATAATCACACAAATTTCCTGAATCAATTCAAAGAATTGAAAGAAAATGTGACAGTTTGAGATTATTTGTATTAAATTCAATAATGGGCCTCTGATTAAGTTTACTTGATAAAATCAATTTAGGGCTTCTGATTGGGCTACAGCAGTAAGGCATAACTCATGTTGAGTCCCCACCCCCTTGGGGGGCCTATGTAAACAGGCACTCACTCAAGAAAATATCGGAAGAGAGAGAGCTCTGTCATTTTTATCCTGGAGCCCCAGGAAGAGAGATGAACCATTCACCTGATAGTTTGTAGCTGACCTTGAGAAGAGAGTTGAGACTGATATTGGAAGTCCTAAGAGAAAGCCCCATGCCAGCCTACAGCTGAGATTGGGAAGAAGCTGGGCCTATGGAGTCTTAAGGGGAAGATAAAGCCCAGGAAGGAGAGACCAGGCAGAGATCAGCGACCACGTGATCTCAGCATGTGGCAAATGACTTTGGTGAGAAAGCAACCTTGAGTTGGACTCTTCAAGGCCTTGTAACTGTAAGCTTTTACCCCAAACAAATATCCTTTATAAAAGCCAACAGATTTCTGGTACTTTGCATCAGCACCCCTTTGGAAGACTGAAACAGAAAATATGATTAAAGATATAAAGGATATTAAGAAGACACTTGGTGAGCAAAAAGAACAATTTGAAAGCTTGCAAAGAAAAGTAACAGAGCTTATGGCAATGAAAGACATGATGAATGAGATTAAAAATACATTAGAGACACCTAAGAGCAGATTTGAATTGCTCAAAGACAGAATTAGTGATTTCAAAGACAGAACATCCAAACTGGAAAAGACAGGAGAACAGAAGAGAAGAGAATGGAAAAAAAATGGATCAGGGTCTCAGGGAACTGAATGACAATGTGAAATGCATAAACATATGTATTATCGGTGTCTGAGAAGGAGAAGAGAATGGAAAAGGGGCAGAAATAATAATTGGGGAAATAATGACTGAAAACTTTCCAACCATTAGGAAAGACACAAATATCAATATCCAAGAAGGCCAACACACCCTAAATAGAACAAATCTGAATAGACCTACCCTGAGACACCTAATATTCAGAATGAAAAAAATAAATTAGAAAAACTCCACCTCCCAGTACTGGGAGAAAGCAAGAATATTTGCCTCTGTCTGCTATGGATCAGATAAAATTATGTCATCCACAGTACAACAAAATGTCAAATCAACAGAATATAGGAGAGTGGGATCTAAACTTAAACTATTTTGGTACAGCTGGAATGGGAAACCAAAGAACTTAATATACAAGATACTAGAAGATGACAAAACTTCTTTACAAAAGTAAATACAAAAACATTTTTCAGAGACACTTTCACAGTCAGGTTATATATGTCTCCCACAGAGGAAAAAACCTCCCACCGAAGAAGGGTCCACAATAAAAATTACAAATCACATTGGGATACGAATACATTAGAAAAAGTCAGTAGATGCAATTCACAAGATAATTAGCATCCTAGGAATTTGAAGTAATACAAAAATAAAAAGTCTAAATAAATTATTAAAAAGCAGACAGGAAAAAAAAAAAAAAGACCAGCCTAATATGAAAAGTGCAGCCATGGAATTGAAAAAAGAAACAAATACCAATTCTAGAAATGTAAAATATAAGTCATTAAAATAAAACCCCAGAAGAAAGTTAAAAAGCAGATTATTGGAGCAAAATAGAAAATTAGAAAATGGAAAGTGTTTTTGAGTACAGAACAGAGAGATGACAAGTAAAAAATATGAAAGATTAAGAGGAACAGGTGACAGAATAAGAAGATGCAACACACATCCAATTGGATTTCCAGAAGGAAAGTATAGAGAGAATGGGAAGAGAATATTTTACAAATATTCCAGAATTTTCCAGAATTTAGGAAAGCATGAGATCTTGGGTTGAAGAAGCACATCAAGTCCTACACAGAATAAATAAAAATAAATCAAATAAATAAATTAATTAATTAAATAAATTAAAAAAAATAAATCCACATCTTGTTACGTATGGGAGTGAAAATGCATAATATTATAGTCAAAGAGAAAAATCTTACCTACAAGGAAAAAGCAAAGAGCACTGTAAATATTGAACAAAAGATAAGATGTTGGATAAAAGTTCAAACATATGAATAACCAGAGGAAATGTAAATGGATAAAATTTGCCTATAAAAACACAGAGATTCCCAGTACATATTAGAAAGAAAAATCTGGCTAGATGCTTTTATAAAAAACATTAAAATGACCTAGAGAGTTATAGATAAATGGATGAAAAAATACCAAGTAAATTTTAATCAAAAGGAAGCTGGTTTCTTTATATTAATATCAGAAAAAATATAGACTTTAAGTCAGAAAAGGATAAATAGCAGTACATAGTGATAAAAGGAAAGCATTACCAGGAAGATAAAATAATCAAACTGTATACACTTAACCACATAGTCTCAATATATGTGAAGTAAAAATTGACAGGATTACAAGGTAAGATTAACAAATTTATGATCCTGAGAGGAGATTTTAAGATACTTCTCTCAGAAAATGATAGTTTAATTAGACAATAAATAAATAAGCATTTACAATATTTGACCAGCAAAATTAAGCTTGATCTAAACTTGCAGCCAACCATAGGATAAATAATATAATTTTCAAGCAGATGCACATTTATAAGAATTGATAACTTACTAAACTACAAAGGAAGTCTTAATCAATGCTAAAAGTTGATAACATGAAAACTGCATTGCAATTGAATTAGAAGTCAGAAAAAAGGTGGCAAAATAATAGCACCAACTACAAACACTTGCATTTGGAAATAATAACAATAATTAATTAATTAGTAAATAATGAATAGTAATGGAAATTAGAAAATATTTAGAAATGAATGACAATGAAAAGCAGTACCAACCAAAACTTGTGGGATGTATCTAAAGCAATTTGTAGAGGAAATGATATGTACATCTTCAAAAAACTTCACAGTTTATTTTGTGAGGTTATATATATATATATATTTTGTTTTGAGACTACATTTTTTTAATGAAAAAATTGGACAAGAATATTGTGAGAAAGGAAAACACAGACATTCCAATCTGTGAACATAAATACAAAAACATGAAATATTAACAAAATAAATTTAGAGATGTATAAAATACATCATGATCAAATGTGATTGATCTAATAATGGTTGATACTAGGAAAAATGCCAATGTAATTCACAAAATTGAGAAAGTAAAAAGAAAACCATATCACTAGCTTAATTGATGAAGGATAAGTTGTTGAAAAACAAATTCAACATCCATTCATAAAAAATCCCTTGCAACCTGCTAATAAAACCTAGTAATAAGAGAGTTGTTATTTGATTTGATAAATCATATCAATACTAAATTGCAGTAAACACCATAATTAATAAAAAAAACATCAGGATGATTTAGGCAAGAGGTATCAAGCAAAAGAAATCTCAGTACCTAAAATGGGAAATGGAAAGAGACTTAATGAAGGAGAGAGAGAAAAGAACCCAGGGGAATAGTTTATCACCTGTGAGTGTAGTTTGGGAAAATTGTAACCAAGAGGAGAAATAGGGATAAGGCAGGGCTGAGAGGACCCGGCAGGGGTAAGCTACTTAAGCAAATGAATGTGGTGCTAATGAAGGAAAATTCAACAAGCCCTGATTTTTTTGATTAGCTGGCCTTATGCAGTCAGACAAGTTCAGACCCCTAGGAGTATACAACAGACAGAAAATATTAGTTAGGTTCATATTTCATAACTGCTAATTAGTGTATCCATAAATGCAAATGAAGTCACCACAGCATAATGAAATTTTATAATTTATCAAGGGGTAGCAAAGCACAAAGCTAAAAGCCTCTAGACTAGATTCCTGAGAATTAGGAATTAAATATATAATCCCACGACTGTGTGTGTGTTTCTATTTGTGGTGGGTGGTGAAGGTTAAGGTTGGGGGGGCAGTCATCGAGGAAAGGGGCAAGGGTGGACTTCAACAAGGAAGAAATAGGAGGTAACGAAAGTAACAGGTGAAGACAGACTCACCTCTGTTCTTTAAGCATCCTGCCCAATAGTACCCTGGAGTGAAGTGGTAGAGCTCATATAGTTTCTGTACACAGTCTGCCTTCCTTTTCTTTTTTCTTTCTTTTTTAATAATTTTTTTTTATTTTCTAAAAGATACTTAGATTACATGAATGTTACACAAAAAATATAGGGATTCCCATATGCCCCACTTCCCACCCTCCCCACACCCTCCCACATAAACAACATCCTTTCCGCCTTTCTTTTTCAACTTCTCAACCCTTTAAATTCCATATATTAGCCTTCATCCAATGACTCTACATATGACACAGTTTCTCTATCTTTGTTTTGGATTTTACTTAGTCCTGTCTTGCCAGTGGAGAAAAGGCAGCTTTCTGGACTCTATTTTGGGGGGGTCTTCCTCCCTCCCAAAGTCCTTTATAATCCTATGGGTGGCAAATGCTGCCCTTGGGAAGGGGTTGAGAGAGTCAAGTTCATAAGACTCTTAAGAACCACACATGCTGATAATTTTATCAAGAAAAACAAATAATGCTAATATATGCAGCTATGAGGCAGCTTTTCCTCCACCTTTTTGTTTTAATGCCCTCCTGTCTCACTCCCTTGCCTACCTCCTGGATAACTAACTTATCTACTGTTCTGAGGTTTTTATATTTAAAATAATATTTCATCAATCTAGTACACACAGGAATAAAGTGATCCATACTATGATTTTTCCATGTAAGTGAAGTGTTCTAAGCACCTAAACTTTCAAAATGTATGTGTTTTTAGTTAAAAGGTAATGCAGGGACCCACCCTGATCAACATGACAGAGTGAGATGCTTCAGGGCTCTATCTCCCCACAGAAGCTTTGAAAAATCAGCAAGAACTGGCAGAAACATCTTTCTCAAAGGTCTAGAAAACAGTAACCGGGCAAGAGCCTAATCAAGAAAAAGGCAACTTGGAAGCAATAGGATCTCCTGGCACTCTTACTGTCCCCTCACCCATTCCCCTGTCTGAGTTGGCATGGTGCCGGCCCATGCTGCCAGTGTGGGGCCCTGGTCCTGGTTCCAGAATAAGCAGAGTAACCCTTGTGCACATTCTGGGAGCCTGTATGGCTGACCCAATCTGTCCGAAGGCAGCCTGAGGGACTGAACCAGGCACGTTGCAGGCTCGCTGTCCAAAACTTGCCCTGTGTGTAGAAGGGAGGCCCCAGAGCTCTCCTACAGAAAGCTGTGGGAGCACAGTCAAGTCATGGTTGCCTGGGACAAGGAATTGCTGACTGTAGGACATACAGTACAATGCCTGAGATATTGAGGAAACTGTTTCCTAGGGAAGAAGAGACACTTATATCTATGTAAACAGAGGAATTCCTAAAGCCACACAAGCATGCCTAAGATAAGACATATGTGCAGAAAGGACCAGGGTGGCCCTTATGCTTTGGACTCAAGCTATTCTCTAAACTTATTGTGTGGATAAGCTCTGAAAGAGAGCACACTCACAGGTCAATCTGCAAAGACTGGGAAAGATGGTTTTTTTTCCTTCTTTTTTATATTAGCTCCTGGCATTCAAAGAAAGTTCTGTCAAAACACTAGCAGGATACAAACTTAAAACTGAAGAAGTCTAAATTTCAGCAATACACTAAAATATCAATATGTCCAGGTTTCAACAAGAGATTACAAAACACAGAGAAACAGGAAGATGTTTAGGTTGATAAGCATTTGGGTTGTAAAAACTAATTTTAAACCACAGTTAAAGGAAATGTCCTATAATATCTCACACACTTATCTAAGAAGTCTTACAAAGCCAGTGCAGTAGCTGTCAATAACATGCTATTTCCTCAATATCTCAATAACTCCCAACCTGAGTCTTAACCACTGGGGTGGGCACATGGTCTATGCTCGGCCAATCATAGTTTGGCATCTTTCTCCATACACTATGGCTGATGCAGGGGTAGAAATGTGGCCAAAATAGGACGAGAGTCCTTCTACAGTATCAAACTAAAGACAAGAGTTAAAGTATCTATTTCCCCCAGGGTTGCTATATGAGGCTTCTATCTTATACCTTATAGAGAAAAAAGCTGCATGAGTAATGAAGCCAAGCAGAATCAAGCAAAGATGATAAGCAGGCAGAGAAAGCATACAAAGACAGCTCTGCTAACGTTGTTTGCCCTGGTTGTGGCTTATGACTAAAGATCTTCACACAGTTATGTGAAGCAATGTATTCCCAATTTTGAGTTGGGTTTCTGTCACTTGCCATCAAAACGTCTTGACTAATATACAAAAGTTATCAAAATTCCATGTAAAATTAAAGAGTAGTTCAAAGGGCACTCGTTTCTGCTTTGGAATACAGAAAGCTGGAAAGAGCATCTCTATCAACCTTATAATGAACAAAAGTCAGACGAACTTCGAATGCATGACTTTGTTTAACCATTGGAGAACAGTGTTAGAGAGCAACCACGTATCCCAAATGTAAGGAGAGACAAGCACCTGCAGGGAGAGAGGGGTCACTGAGTACTTTCTCACCTTGGGTAAATGCAACCAGAAATTGATAGGAAGAGTTCAGCCAGAAGAGTTATTAAATTGGTGGGACACTGTGTAGACCCTGGGGGCCACAGAAATTGCAGGCTCTTTCTCCATAAACTCCTCTGGGCACTCACAGAAAAGATTGAAGGGAACCTTACAAAAATGCCTATTGTGGCTTTTCGTGCTGATAGCGCTCACGTAGACACGGTGAACGTTCCTAAAACCCGCCGGACTTTCTGTAAGAAGAGCAACAAGCACCAATCCCACAAAGTGACACAGTACAAGAAGAGCAAGGATTCTCTGTTTGCCCACGGAAAGCCATGTTATGACAGGAAGCAGAGTGGCTATGGTGGGCAGACTAAGCCAATTTTCCGGAAGAAGGCTAAAACTACAAAGAAGATGGTGCTGAGGCTTGAATGTGTTGAGCCCAACTGCAGATCTAAGAGGATGTTGGCTATTAAGAGATGCAAACACTTTGAACTAGGAGGAGACAAGAAGAGAAAGGACCAAGTGATCCAGTTCTAAGCTTTGTCTTTTGTTATGACAATAAAATCTTGAGGTTATGGTCAAAAAAAAAAAAAAAAAAAAATTGCCTATTTTGGACCAGACCTGAATGAAAGAAAGAGCAGACATGCAGAAATGTTTACAACTCTGCCCAACCTTTCCCTCTTTGTTCCCTATGGAACAAACATTTTCATCTGTGGAGGAACAGACAACAAACACTGTTGTCTTTAGGGCAGTGATGAAAATTCATTGCAGCTTGGAGAAAGAAACAGGGGGAAAGCTAATGCTTGGGGAGGGACAGGGGAAATGGAAGGGACACAGCCCTGAGAACAAGGGAAACTGAAGGCCAAAGACTGAAGAGTAATTAGAACAGCAGTGTGCAGTGAATGTTTGTCAAAAAGTGAAGCAATGAGTGAATGAAGGCCTTGGGTGCCTTCCCAGTTCATCAAGTGTATAGGCTATCGTGGTCTTGGCAATTGCCACTTATTTTCCTGATAAAAGAGGTTTGCTTCTTTTCCTTCCTGGATGTTTCATATTTAAATAGTAGCCATATCAGTCTCATCCATATCCTTTCTTCAACTAAGGCAGAAGCACCATGGTTTGGACCACTCAAAGTACTTTCAAAATTGGTAGCTCAAGGAGAGAAAGAGGAAAGTCTGTGATCTCAAGATGCTGCCCTAAATACAAGTACCTGATTCCTATAGAACCAAAAAGCATCCAGCCAGGAAAGGATGGCAAATGGCATGGTCACCCTCATAAGGAAAACGCTGCCCTGGCTCATGACTATATTGAATCTCTTTCCAGGAAGCAGTTTAAGGAGGGCTTTAAGGATGGTAACTCCTAATTGCTGAGGAAGGAAGGTTTTCAAAACACTTTTTAATAAAAAGTCAGAGGTCTAAAGTCATCACCTCTCCTGATTTCACTGAAGCCACTCAAGTAGCTTGCCTGAAACACAATCACTTCACTGTTCCTGAAACAGGCTGCGAGGATTCATCAGTGAGGGCACTTTAATTCTCTGAATTAATGAAGAAGATACATTGATGCCATATTAAACTGAAATGTTTAACCAATGAGTGGTCTCCTTGGTAGAGAAAGCTGTAGACTTAAAAAAAAAAAAAAGGAACCCATAAATACTTCTTCTACATATTAGCAGGGCCAAATTGGTCCCTGCTAATCTTTGAACATCTTGGCTAAATCTGTGTGTTTATTATGGTACACATTGTCATGAGAATAAAGGGAAAGTGAAGGAAAAACAGTAGCACTCTTGTATACCAGGCTTAATGTTCCAAATGCAGAGTAAAAAGTGACCTTTAGAGGCTGAGCTGCAGAGGAGTTGCCAGCATTCATTTCAGCCCTACTTCCTTTCCCAGTAGACATGGGAATGGTTTTAATTAAGGGAAATTCTTCTCCCTTGTGGGTGGGTGCTGTATAAGGGGTAGAAGACAAGAAAGTTGATATGCTAGGCTTTAAATCATGAGTAAAGGATATTTGGCAGTTATTAGGCACTTCTCATCAATTACATGTTGCATTTAAGAATGGAGTCACAATTGTGGCCATGATGCTGTGAGCTGGCCAGTTGGGTGACATCAGCTTGTCACCACTGGAATAAATATACAGCTGAAAGCAGACTGTGGTTTAGCCCTCTCAGTTTTGCAAGAGGCGCTCAACTCACTACAGAGCACAGGGCAACACAGTCAGCAGAGGAGCAGCCAGCAGTGCTGGCCCTGTGCTTACTCCCCCACTGTGACTAGGACAGCAGCAAAGCAGTGAGGCAGCTAAACAAGATTTATAGGAAGCCAAGAAAATCAAAACACATACCATCATAAAGAGTCAGAGGACGGAACTCTAAGTGACCCATGTGCTCAATCTAAACTTTACCCTCCTACTTACATGCCACAGTGAATCATCATCTCTATAGAATAAGATAAAGTTATCCCACCACCACATCCAAGCTAAGATTTCATTTCTCAAAAAAACAGTTTTTCCAGCTCTGAAGCTTTCAACTGAATTCAACCAATATGCACTGAGTAATTACTCTGAGCCCTGCATTATGCTAGATGGTGCAGAAGGTAGGAAATAAATATACTGGTGGTCCCACCCCTTGAGTTTACCATTTTCTTGGGAACACAGATGCTTTGGGCTGTGTCCTTTGTTCTTTGACGTGGTGCAAAGCTTGTGGAACTCTTCTCCTAAAGCTTCTGGAGTGGCAACTGAGAGCGAACATGTATCCCACGTCCCTGGAAGGTGTGCTATGTCCGTGCAGTGGCTTCCTGAGCCTTCTACAAAATGCTTTTTGTTCCTCTGGTTGTCCAGACTGGAAACAGGACTGCAGTCAAGTCTGGCTCTCTGCATGAATGTCTTTGAGTAAGTTCTTTAATATTTGGTGTAAGACAACAACATCCAACAATCTACAGAGATTTGTTGTATACCTACTGCTTGCCAGATCCTGTTCTGGAAACTAAGATATATCAGTGAATGAAGCAGACAGAGATCTTTGCTCTCATGGAATTCACATTCTCAAGGGAGAGACTTAAAATAAAATAATAAATCAATCAATTAGAAAATATGTTAGAAGGTGATGAGTACTATGATAAAAAGTTGAAAAGCCAAGCAGTTGTAAAAGGATTGGAAGACAGCGGTGAGGCTAGGTGTAGGGACAGGTTGCCATGTGAAACTGGGAGTTTTCACAGTGGGTCTGTCTGAGAAGGTGAGATTTAAGGGGTGATCCAGCAGATATCTGGGGGAGGGGCATTTTTAGACAGGGGAGACACCTAAAGCAACGGTCCTAAGATGAGAACATACCGTGACTAGTCGAGAAATTGCAAGGGCAGCTGGACTGACGTGAGGAAGGAGGATGGTCGTAGGAGAAGAGGTCAGAGAAGTAATGGGAAACCAACTAGTTTGTTGATTTCAGCTCTGACATGTAAAGAACTTGAAAGACCCCACTCCCATCTTTACAACAAGAAAAAGTGGGAGAAACTGCAAATCAACAATTTTTCTTAGACCATCAGACAACTGAGATCATAAGGGAAACCGCCAGACAAGTCTGGACAGACGGGCGCAACCAGAGTCACAGCTGAAATCCGTTTATCTAGAGTAAAAGTTACAGGGGTCCGAAGCCAGCAGGAATACTTAAATGACCAGTTTGACAAATTCCTGGAAACTGAGTGTGGACAGCAAGAAAGTGAGAAACACATAGGCACCACAGCCTAGCAATTCCACTTCTAGGTATACACCCCAAAAATTTGAAAGTAGGGCCTACAACAGATATTTGCACACTAATGTTCACAGTGGCATTACTCACATTTGCCAAAAGATGGAAACAGCCCAGCTGTCCATCAACAGAAGAATGTGATATATACATACAATGGAAAGTTACCTGGCCATAAAAAGGAATGATGTTATGATGCATGTGACAACATGGATGAACATTGAAGACATGTTGCATGAAATCAGCCAGGCACAAGAGGACAACTATTGTATGACCTCAGTGATATGAAATAATTAGAATATGAAAATTCATAAAGACAGAAACTAGAATACAGGTTAAGAGGGGCTGGGCAGGGGAGGGGAGTGAAGAGTTGGTGTTTAGTTGCTGTGGAATTTCTGTTCGGGGTGATGGAAAAGTTTGGCAATGGATGACAGCGATGGAGGCACAGCTTGGGGAATGTCATTAACACCACTGAATTGTATATTTGAAAATGGAAAAAAGGGAAATTTGGGGTTGTATATAAGTTACCATACACACATACAACCATAGAACTGCACAACACAAAGAGCGCCCCTAATGTAATCAGTGGGCTGAAGTCAATAGCATAATTATAGTAATATTGTTTCATCAATTGTAACAAAAGCATTGAACCAATACAAATTGCTAATAATAGGAAAAACTGTGTGTGTGTGTGAGAGAGAGAGAGAGAGAGAGAGGAGGGTACAGGGGAACCAACTTTCTGCATGATTCTTCTGTGAACCTACAATTGCTCTAATAAAAAAAAAATCAAAGAATATCTAAATAAATGGAGTTTCATACCATGTTTTAAGGATTGGAAGACTCAACATAACAAAGATGTCAATTCTCCCCAAAATGATACATAGGTTTAAAGCAATTTCCATCAAAATCCCTGCAAAATTTCTTTTAGACACAGTCAAGTTTATTCTATATCTGTCGTGAATATAGATGCAAAAATATATTTCTAAGTATAGATGATTCTAAAATTTATATAGAAAGGCAAAGTAACCGGAAGAGCTCAAATAATTTTGACAAAGAAGAACAAAGTGGGAGAAATTAGTCTACATGATTTCAGCTTTTACTCTAAAGCTACAGTAATCAAGACTATGCAGTACTAGTAGGAAGGACAGACACATAGGTCAATAGAACAGAATAGAGAACAGGGAATATATTCACACAAATATTTCCAAATGATTTTGACAGAGGGGTGAAAAGCAAATCAAGGGAGAGAGACAGCCTTTTAAACAAATGGTGCTGGAACAATTGAACATACATAGGCAAAAATAAATAAATAAAAAATAAACCCTAGTCTCTCACCTTGTACAAATATTAACTCAAAATAGATCAGACTTAAATATAAAACATGAAACTATACTTTACAAGAAAAGCATGATCCATAAATGGAAAAAATGGTAAATTGGACATAATTGAAATTTAAAACTTCTGCTTGCAAAAGACCCTGTTAAGATAAAAAGCCAAGCTAGAGAGCAGGAGAAAATATTTGCAAACTGCCTATCTGACGTAGGACTCATATCCAGAATCAATAAAGAACTCTCAAAATTCAAGAGTACAAAAGCAAACAATCCAATTAGAACATGGGAAAAAGACATGAAGAAACATTTTACTGAAGAAGACATACAGATGGTAAATGAAAGCACACGAAAGATGTGCTGTATCACTAAACCACTAAGGAAATAAATATTAAAGTCAAAATGAGATATCACTACACATCTACCAAAATGGCTAAAATGAAAATTGGTGACGATATCAAATGTTCCCAAGGTTAGGGAGAAAATGGATTATTCGTGCATTACTGGTGGGAATGCACAATGATACAGCTACTCTGGAAAACCTGCATATGAATATTAATAGCTGCTTTATTCTTAATAGCCCCAAACTGTAAAGAACTCATATGTACTTCAGGTGGTGGGTGGATAAACAAACTGTGATACATACAAAGCAGGGAATTCTACTCAGTGATAAACAGGAATGAATTCTTGATACACACTATAACCTGGATGAATCTCCAGAGAATTATGGAGAATGAAAAAAAACCAGTCCCAAAAGATTACATATTGTATGATTCCATTTATGTAAAATTTTGGAATGACAAAATTACAGCTCTGGAGCATAGGATGTTGGTGTGGCTGTACAGGGCACAGTGGGAGCGGCTGTGGGGATGGAAGTTTTCCCTGCGTTGACTGTACAACATCAGCATATTGTGATATTGTACGACTGTTTTGCAAGATGTTTTTACAGGGAGAACCTAGGTAAAGTGTACATGAGGTATTGCTGCATAACTTCTTAAAGCTGCACATGAATCTACAGTGTTCTCAAAATAAAAAGTTTAATAAAAAAAGTATCATGTGAACTCAAGGTCAAACACTAAAATGTTTGATACACTGATACACTAAAAGAGGAGATATAATAGAATCACATAAAATGCTCACTTAAAAATAGAGAAGGCAGAAAAGATGGGGGAAAAGAAATGAAAGTAAATTCAATGAATTAGAGAGTTACCAGCTTGGTAGTACACCAATTAAAAGACAGAGACTGTCAGAGTGCATATATCTCAAGAACACTGCTTAAAAACAAAATGAAGACGCAACCATATGTTGTGTATGGGACATATATTTTAAACATAAAGACTCAGATAGGTTAAAAGTAAAGGGATGGGAAAGTTATACCATCCTAACACTAACTAGAAGAAAGCTAGAGTAGCTACATTCATTTCAGAAAAGCAGACTTCAGAATAAGGAAGATTACTAGGAATAAAAAGGGATATTACTTAATGATAAATGATCAATTCTTCAAGAAAATACAACAATCCTAAATGAGTATGTACCTAATAACAGACTATCAAAATACATGAGACAAAAACCGATAGAACTGAAAGGACAAACAGACAAATCTACTGTTACTGGAGACTTCAACACCCATCTATCAAGTAGGCAGAAAATCAGTAAGGATATAGATGACCCGAACAACACTATCAATCAGCTTGATCGAACTGGCTTTTATAGAATTCTACTTCCAACAACAGCAGAATACGCATTCTTCTCAAGCTCACATGGAACATTCACCAAGATAGACCACATTCTGGGCCACAAAACACATCTCAACAAATTTAAAAGATAGAAGTTAGCAGTATGTACTTAGATATGGAATTTAACTAGCAATCAATAATAGAAAGATAGCAGGAAAAAAAACACAAAATATTTGCAGGTTAAATAATACACTTTAAAATAATACATGGGTCAAAGGAGAATTCTCAGGAGGAAATTTTACAATATTTTTATCTAAATGAAAATAAAAATGTAACCTATCAAAATTTGTGGGATGCAGCAAAAACATGCTCAGAGGGAAATTTATAGCATTAAATGCATGTATTAGAAAAGAAAAAAGATCTAAAATCAAAACCCAGAGCATCCACTTTAGAAAACTAGGTAAAGCAGTAAAAGAAAATGAATAATAAAAATCAGAGCATAAATCAATGAAACTGAAAACAAGATATTAATAGAGAAAATTTACTGAAACCAAAAGCTCATTCTTTGAAAAAAAATCAATAAAATTGATACACGCTAGCCAGGCTAACCAAGTGAAAAAGAGAGAAGATGAAAATTATTAATATGAGAAATGAAAGAGTGGCAATCACCACTGATCCCATGGATGTTAAAGGGTCAATAAAGGAATACTGAAACTCTATGTCCACATATTTGATAATTTAGATGTAGTTATACTTCTTGAAACACAAGCTATCAAAACTCACATAAGGAGAAACAGAACATATGAATATCCCTATAACTATTAATTGATTAATTAATTATCTTCCCAGAAAGAAAGCACCAGCTGCAGATAGTTTCATTGCTGAGTTGTGTCAAACATGTATGGAAGAAATAATACTAAGTCTAAACAATTTCATCCAGAAAAGAGAATCCGAGGGACAGTCCAACTTATTCTAATATACCAGCATTGCCATAATTCCAAAATTGGCTAAAAAAAATAACACAGGAAATGAACCCAACAAATATCTCTAATGAATATAAAACAAATGTCCTCAGTGTGTATTAGGCAATCGAATCCAAAATGTTTGAAAAGAATTATACACCACGACCAAGTGGATTGATGCTCTTATGGGGATTAGTCTTGTCTTGTAGAGAGGAAAATTTTAGATGGCTTTACTGAAGATTTCAAATCATGAAAAAGATTAATGAATCTGACAAGTACATTCTTTAACTCAGTGAGGGAAAGTGGGCTAAAAATAAAGTAAACTGACGATGGAAAAAGGACCATGTTTCAAATTTATTTGGCCAAAAACATAATGTAGAGATGCTATGATCACCATGCTATTTCAGATTAATGAGAATTACTGAGTCTATATAATGACCTTATGAAGGAGGAGGATGCAGATGTTATCTAGAAACTTGGAGAAAGCAGAGGGAAACCACGCTAAGGTAAATGACAACAGAGGAAATATTTACTGTCCATGATTTTCTTGGCTGGGGATGCTTAAGGTCTCAATCTTGTATTAGAAGTGTCAAGTCCTGCATTTTAAATCTAGAAATGATGGCATTAAGGAAACCCTTTATACTTAACCTTCGCATCACGCATATTTAACATGCTTATTCCTGGCTAGGCAGTGGACTACATCATTCATGCATAACAAGAACAACAGGTCTAAAGCTGTTCACCTCTTCTTAGCCAATAAAGTGTCAGCAGCCCTAAAGTGACTGACTGTGGCGATTTCTCTTAAAGGCAGGTTCACTAAACAGCATACTATGAAGTTCCCCCAAAATTCACATTTAAGTGCACTGACCCATTATTGAGAGCCCACTCTACTAAGGACTCTGTGGTAGGCACAGAGGACACAAAACAGGATCAATCCAGGTTCCTGCCCTTGAAGAACTGATTTCAACAGTTTCAGTCCACTGCTCCATCAAGATCACCAAAAACCTCTTTGTTGCTAAGTCCACCGGCTACACTTCAGTCTTTGGCTTTGATCTCGATGAAGCTCTAACATTGTTGGCCACCCCTTTTTGCTCTCCATTACACTGGACTTTATCTTGATTCATGGGTCATGTCTTTGTAGTCTCCTTTGTTGCATCTTTCTCCTCGACCTATTTCTTAAATATTGGTTTTCCTTCTTGGAAGCAACATAAATCTTTTGGAAGGATTCTCTATTGATATCCTTTCACATACATCCTTTTGACCCAGAAATTCCAATCACAGGAATCCACCCTTCTGAGACACTCATGTGCACAAGGATGTTAATTATGATCTTGGTCGTGTCACTGAAATTAGAGAACATCTGACACTTCTTGTCTGCCCTTCCTCACTTTCCTCCCTGACTCTCAATCCCTGTTGTTTGGTTAGGACTCGGGGGGTGGGCAAGCACTGTAGGCCTCATCACTCCGAGGACTTGTATCCCTTTGGCCAGTGCAACTGGCTCATGAATGAACATGTGACACAGAAGGAGTCAAGGAGCCTCTCCACCAGGACTGGTGCAGAAGCTATCAGGAAAGATGCTCTCTATTCTGGGATTATTAGCAGTAAGAATGATATATGTCTACAACTGCTAGTGGCCATAGTTCCCATCACGTGGAGAGAACAAGTCTAAGAACAACACCAACAGAGGAGAGGAGGTGTGAGAAAAGGAGAAATAAAACAAAATTTCAATACCATCGGTTTAGCTTCTGGTTCATCCAATCAACTTGGTGTGAACTGTCAAAGTCCCTTTTTTCATTAACCCAGTTTCACTTTGGTTTCCGTGGTTTGTGAGCACAGAAGTCCCAAGTGCCACAGAAAAACTGGAAACAAACTAAATGTCTATCAATGAGGGAAAGGCATATGCTACAGAATACAATGCAGTTTTCAAAAGGAAGAGGCAATATGATATGTACAGTCATGGAAAAGTTCTCTATGATACATTAAGTGAAAAGACAAGTAAAAAAATCATAATTTTTTTATAAGTAAAAATTAATTAATAATGAAGCTATTGATATGTTAAGGGTGTGTGTGTGTGTGTGTGTGTATGCGCGTGCGCGTAACAGGAAAAAAGGACTGGAAGGATTTATTGTGAAATGGTTCCCCAATGTTACCATTATGAAGAAGAAGAGGTTAAAGAGTGAGGGACGTGAATAAAGACAGGCTTTCTCTATATTATTCTGCTGTTTTTGATTTTATCACAATGAGCACACATTTATGTACTACTTACATAAATTAAAAAATTAAAATAGGAAAAATGCTCTTGGTTCCCAGGTTTTAATTCTTGACTTGATGGCTATTCATTCCACAATTCAATACATCTAAATCAAAATTCTCTTCTCCCCAAATGTGTCTCCTTTTAATTTCCTAATCTAGTTCATGAAGCCACCATCTACCTAGTCACTTAAGTAAGCTATGTGGAAGCTCTTCAGCTGCAGTCTTTGTCCTGAGGTCCATTTTCCCAGTGGTCTCTAAATGGTCACTCTACTTCCTAAATGTCCCCTGAATTTGTTCCCTCCCCCCTCCCCCCAGATGGCTCCCTCGTCTGTTTGCTCATTGCTTTTGCTTGTTGTCTGCTCATTGTTTTTTCTGTTTGTTTGGGTGTTTTTTTTGTTGTTGTTGTTGTGTTTTTTTTTTGCTCATTATCTGCTTGTTTTTTCTTTAGAAGGCACCGGAACCAAACTCAGGACCTCCCATGTGGGAGGGAAGCACCCAATCGCTTGAGTCACATCTGCTCCTCGTCCCCTTCTCTTTATCCTCACTTCTGCCACCTCAGTTCAATGCCTGGATTATTGCAACAATCTCCTACCGGTTTCCAGGAGTCTGTTCTTCCTCATCTTTTCTCACCTCCACAAAGAGATTTCTGAAACTCAATTCTGATCATGTTATCTCTGCTCAACAACTTTCCTGATGGAGGAAGAAAGTCCAAGCTCTGTAGCATGGCCTACTCAGCCCTTTGTGACCTTCATGACGACACCTCCAGTTTCATCTCCTTCACACCCAACCTTCCACTCCTCTCCCCATGATTTCAGATTTCTCCAAAAGTTAGCAGTTCCCAGAATATGCCACATTGCCCCTTGTTTCTGTGCCTTTACACATGCAGTTTCCTCTCTGTACCTCACTTTTCCCTGCCTTCCTTGGTTAACTCACACCTTCATTCTTTTTTTTTTTTTTTTAAAGATTTTATTTATTTATTTATCCCCCCTTGCTGCTTGTGCTCTCTGTGTCCATTTGCTGTGCATTTTTCTGTGTCTACTTGTCTCCCTTTGTTGCATCATCTTGCTGCATCAGCTCACCACGCCGCAAGGGCTGGCTTGCCTTCACCAGGAGGCCCCGGGAACCGAACCCGGGGCTTCCCATATGGTAAACGGGAGCCCTACTGATTGAGCCACAGCCGCTTCCCCCATTTTTTTTTTTTTTTTTTTTTTTTTTTTACCGGGAGGTCCCTAGGATCGAACTCAGGTCCCTCCATACGGGAGGAGACGGACGCCCTACCATTTGAGCCACATCCACCCCCACATCTTCATTCTTGAAAGCTCTAGATAAGTTCTGTCAGTCTCTGACTCTCCCAGGAGGGATTAGGTACCATTCTTATGTGTTCTTGTGGAACTCTCTGCCACGATCCCCTCACCTGTCATACTTGATTGCTATTATCTCCTTACCTGTCTGTCTTCTTTCCCAGACTGTGAAAGCAGAGGAGGTAGCACCACAAAGTACAGACTCAGAGTCAAAGTACTTAGCTTTGAATCCTGCTCTACTATTACACAGCTGTGAGACTTTTGGCCAATTTACTCAATTTCTGTCCCTCAGTTTACTCATCTGTAAAATAAAGAGTACCCACCTCACAAAGCTGTGGTGGGGATCAAACAAGTTAAAATGTACAAAATGCTCACAATAGTCCCAGGCCAAAGAAAACACCAAATGAGGAATTGCTATCACACAATATTGACATTTGCATTCAATCTTTGTAATTGGCATTTAATAAATGCTCGATAAATTTTTATTGAACAGATGCCTTCTGTAAAAGCCTGCATTCTAAAAATCAGTGGCTCCATTTTAACACAAGACTTTCCACTTGTGTTCAGAAAACAAAGGAAAATGCCATTTAGAAATTCTGACTTCAAATAACTTGGGCACTAAATGCAGTCATCCCTAACACAGCCATTCATCATGGCTCGGATGTGATGATTCATGCAGCTTTAGCATCAAAACAGCCTCACCCACTAATTTTAATTTCCAAAATGGTAAAAGTGCTAGCCTCCATGTTGAACCAATGGTCTTCTTTATGCCAATGCATTCTGGAAATGCTGGCAAACTTTCCAGTGGCAGGATTCTTTCAAGTCCTGCTTTTACGTTCCCCTCTTACAACTAAAAATTACTAAACATTTCAAAAAGGTAGCATTTCTGAAAACATTTTCAGGACCAGTGGGACAGCATGAAAAAGTCTTTTGCCATCTTTATTCCTTTCAAATGCTTCTGTAACCAAACACCCTCACCTGGTACATATCTCGACATACCAGAAATATTACAAATTAATTACCTGAGTTCTTAAAGGAGAAGAATGACTGATGGGGCAGAAGAGGGACAGAGGAAAGGGACTGAGGGTTGAGGAAGAAGGATGGGCCTGGCTTCTCAAAGACAAGTCGAAGAACTGCACATGATGAGTGGGTGGAGTGTCACAGGTCTGTTCCTTTCTTTCCCTCTGGCCCCTGCACACCTGAGCCCGGGATGCCATCCATTATGAAGCATCCCACCCACCATGCCAATTCATGGGCCATGCTAAATCTGCCCCAATGGGCTCTGGCCCTGGAGTGCATTTTTTCACATTTTTCACCAGGCCTGGCAGGTTAAGAAGAGCCGATGTCCATCTTTCAGACCAGGACCCTCTGGTGGCCATCTACTTCATCCCCTGGCCTCGTGGCTCTTTGCGCTTACCCTTAAGATCATCTCTCTAACCACACCTCTCCCTCCTCTCCACTCCTAAAGACTGAAGGATTAGGGGCAACTGGCATAATAATGTGTCCTGAATTCACGTAGCTGCTTCTTCTAAAGACACTGGATGCCCATCCTAGTGTCTCTTTATTGATCTTGCAACCCCTCTGTGAGATGGGCTGCAGGTTAACAATAACTCTTTCTTCTTAGCAGGTTAACAATAACTCTTTCTTTTTAGGAGGAGTGCTGGGAAAGGGCTTAGAGAAATCTGAGAGGACGTGTCCTACATCAGGGATTCTGATGAGTCAATGGAACAAATAGAAGTTCATATTGTGTGATAAATAGCCCTAGAGAGTATTACTGCCTGTAAAAACAATATTAATACATATAATGTATATAAATGTGTTCAAATGTTCATGGGGCATTGTCACAGTGTGCAGAGATTCACACAACAACCAAAAGAATATTGAATTCCCATCCAGGGGAGCTCTGCCACATTCTCTAATGGAACAGCAACAATCCCCCCAAGTACAGGTGCAATGACTAGTGAAGAAGGATGGTCCATTGATGGGCCCTTCATATTAAAGACTATGCTTATGAGCCTTTGCTCTTGAAATTGCAACTTAGCCTAGTGCGGTAGGGTGCCTAAGAGTTATCTACTGGGAGCCTCCTTGTTGCTCAAATGTGGCCTCTATCTAAGCCAAACTCAGCATATAAATGCATTACCTACCCCTCAGCATGGGACATGACTCCCAGGGATGAGCCTCCCTGGCACCAAGGGATTATTACCAGGCACCGGCTGGTGATGCAACTGGAAAAAGACCTTGAGCAAAAAGGGGAAAAGGTAAAGACAAATGAGTTATATGGCTAAGAGACTTCAAAGTGAGTTGGGAGGTCATCAGAGAGATAACACTTATGCACATCTCAGCAGGATATCATAGACTGCCAATGTAGATACTACCCCAAATAGTAGGGCTCATGAGGGCTCTGGAGACACCCAGGTCCTATGGTCATGGCAGATAGCTCCGGAATTTGGTGCCCTGCCAGTGGGCCCTACTTTGGAGTTTGTGCTCCCAATGTGACATAGTTGGACTCAGATGTGACTTCTGTACACATGCCTCTTCTGTCCCTTTTGTTTGAACCTATACTTGGTGCTGAAGTTGGTAGGTGTACATCCAAGAGACTTGAATCTCTGGGCTGCCCATATGCCAGCTGGGCCCTGAGCCTCAGCAGAGTTGCAACACCTATTCTCCAGTTCACTGGACTCACCCAGGACAACTAACGAGGAGGTATGGATGGACAACGACCACACCAGGGAACCAAGAGCATCTACAACTGCAAGTAAGTGAGTCCCATCCATCAGCGGTATGCGATCAAAGCCCCCTCTCAATTAGAGGTGGAGTGGGCATCACCATCCCAGAATCCTCAGGATTGGGGAATAAAATATGGACTAGAGTGGACTTACTGGTATTCTACTATAGACTTATTGTGATTCTAGC
The DNA here is from genome assembly GCA_026826555.1 of Tolypeutes matacus. Lineage (NCBI taxonomy): Eukaryota > Metazoa > Chordata > Mammalia > Cingulata > Chlamyphoridae > Tolypeutes > Tolypeutes matacus. The sequence continues at coordinate 2,935,817 of JAKSZT010026446.1, forward strand.
AATGGAAGAAATTATATCATGGATGTGGAGACAGTGGCCACTGGTGGTGCTGAAGTCAGGGAGTGGGAAAAAGAGGTGTAATATGGGGGCATTTTCAGGATTGGAATTGTCCTGAATGACATTACAATGACAGATACAGACCATTATATATCCTGCCATAACCTACAGAATTGAGTGGGAGAGAGTGTAAACTACAATGTAAATTATAATCCATGCTTAGTGGCAATGCTCCAAAATGTGTTCATCAATTGCAATGAATGTACCACACTAATGAAAGAAGTTGTTAATGTGGGGAAAAGTGGGAGGTGTGGGGTTGGGGGCATATGGGAATCCCTTATATTTTTTGATGCAGCATTTTATGTAATCTAAGTATCTTTTAAAAATAAATTAAAAATATATTAAAAAAAAAAACAATATTAGAGGTTTCTAGAAATCCTCTAGGAAATATGTAAAAAGAGACAATTCTTTTAAAGACATATTAAAACTGAGAAGGAATCATAGGAACATCATTTGGAATTCGCAGACAGAATCTTTCCAGGAAGTATAAACTGGGGCTTTCTCAATGCTACCACTGCCTTTTAATTGCCAGCAGTTTCCACTGGCTTTTTTCCAGGAAGAGCTCAAACACCATCTCTTTCTCATCTCTATACTGTTTTGTCAGGGAATGAGCTCTGGTTTCTCATGCCAGAACCCTCACTGCTGCCAGCTCTTTCAAGATAGTGAGCAGGCATCAGAGAGGTTAGGAAAGAATCAGAAATCAATCCCCACTTTTTGGCTTATCATGCATATGCCTATTTGTCTAGCTTTTTGTCTCACTTGCTTCTTCTTATTTTTTTGGAGGAGGAGGAGAGGGATGCTTTTAGATTTAGCCTTTATCCCAGCTTAAAAGCAGATTATTCAAATTATATATTCTAATGATCACAATTAGGGAAAACGAGATCGCCGCTACTATTCCATCTGAAATTTTTAGTAGCTTAACTAGTGCTGCAGAAAGATAATGGCAAAGAGAATGTCAAATGTCTGCAGCAACTCAGCTCTTATGGATTTGATGGTACACTATGTTAGGTCAGAAGCTCGCCCTCAGTATGCACAGGATGGAGCTAAGTGTCCTTATGGACAAGACGAACAGTAGCTACTCCTGATTCCTTTCTCCAGACACCTGAATCTAGCTCGATCTTGTCAGTGGTGGCCTGCCCTCAGATGACTGGCCAGGGACAGCTGCCTGGGCACCAGCAAATGAAAATAGCTTTTCCTGTTGCAGACGCAGAATAGAAGCCTTGCTCCTAAGTCTTTTACAGCAAGATGCCTTACTCATCTCTGCATGCTTTCTGTTCATCCAGGCCTCCAACATGTGCAGGGTAATACTTAAATTAAGTATTAATTAAGTGTCCTATTCCTTCCTATGCTAAACAAAGTGCGTAATTCCTCTTTTGCTACTGGCACATGGCTTTAAAATTACTACCTTGTATTTGAAGAGCACTTTCCACTTACAAACATCTTTTACTTTTATATTAATTCATCCTTTCAACACCTACATGAGATTGGCATGGTTGTTCCCATTTTACAGGAAACTGAGGTTCAGAAAGGAATATAAATATCACTGCATAGAAATATAAATAATGCCAGAACCAGGAATTCAACTCATTCCAGGTTTACTGTTCTTATATCCTAGGACATTTTATATCTGATAATGTACTCTTATCCCTGCAAGCAGTAATAATTGCAAATGTAGTAATTTCATAAATGCATTAAAGATCATAGGCTATAATGTAAAGTGGTTTAGATAACAGGAATTTAGATATAATGAAGGAAAACAGAATATGGAAGCCTGTGATTTGAAAAATCAGAAAAATGGGATAAATTAACCAAGACCAAACAGAACTCTGAAAAACAGGAAATTCCTAATGTTTGTGGGTAAAGGACCAAGGCCAGGGTTCTTGAATAAGATGGAGAAATTGGGGTAGGCTACAGAAGTAAAAGTGAGGAGGAAATGGCAGCTAACCATACTAAGGGATTTGGGCACTGAAAAATTGGCGCCCGGCTGAAGTTCTAAGAGGAAACTCATATGCAGTGATAGGGCAGTGGCAATTATTTATAGGGCTTCTTTACTAAAACATGAAAGTTATGAATTTTTGATACCTAAAAGAAGCAAAGAGAAAGTCAGTGGAAGGAAAGGATAAGTAATGAAGAGAAAATAAAGAATAAGAGAATTGATTCATAAAGGGGTGGAAAAAAACCAATGACGTTCAAGGGGGAAAACCTTAAAATTTATTCATCAAAGAGGGGCAAGTGTCGTTAAATCAGTCTCAGGGAAGAAAACCCAGCGCTGCTGTATTAGTAACCTGTTTATATGAGGAAACGTGAAGTGAAAGAAGTTATGATGTCACTGAGTTGGCTTACTGGGGGTCAAATAAGTTCTTTACCGTGTCTGTTTAGAGACCTAGGCTTTGATACAGTAGTCAGAGCACATGTGGTCATGGAGCAGTTCAGGCAAGTACCCAGGTGAGGTGATCTCTAGAAGATAAACCTTATGCTTGTCTGAGTTGTACTTAGGATTTCCTATTGCCCACATACAAATTTACAACTGGTGAAATCTTGATTTGAGACAAACTACAGGAAGGAAAATATTCCAAGGGGCTCTGCTAATGGGTGCCAAGTCTAGATTTTGTTTCAAGAGATAAAATGCTAGCTAAGTGAAAAAATATATATAAATTCTAGCCCCTAATCCTTAATTCACAGAATTTTAAGAGCTGGAGAAGTTCTACAATGAGAATTGTTAACAGAGAAAAATATCATAAAATTTCAAACAACTGTAATGGCTAATTAATTTTAATTAGTGATTTTACCAAAAAATGACATATTTATACTTCACGGGGAATTTTCCTAAATGGCAGGAAATTTCCTAAATTATATATTTCATATGCTTTGATTTCTAATTTAAAAAGAAGAAAATGATTTAAATTCAAAAATTATTTGATGAGAAATGCACCTTTTGAAATTTAAAATGAAGAAAATAGCTAATTAACTTGCCTTGCTAAATAAAATGGAGACCATGAAGAAGTCCAGTAAGAAGCTCTCTGAAATATCTTTGTAGTCAAAGTGGAAAAAGATGACAGTGAAACTCAAGGTAACAAACTGATGAACTGGGTTACAGAAAGAGGTCCGCAGCAGCTTCATGCCCGCAATGACCATCAGAAAGATGTCCCAACTGTTGAAAGATAAGAAAAGAAGCAAGCTATGACTGCGTGCAAAATACATGACAAGTTACAATAAGTAAAGTTTCTTGAGCATTTACTGTGTGTTATGCATAACTTTATAGGCAAAATTAAAAGCCAATATGGTCGATCCTGTCATTGTCTGCATCTTACAGAGGAGTCAACGGAGTCTCAGAGAGTGTAACTGACTTGTCCAAGAGCCCACAGGGACTGAAAGTCAGTTCTGAGTGATTCTAGAGCACATGCTCTTTGCCACTATAGACTTCCTTTTGAGCTTATTTGAAATACTACTGCAGTGATAAAGGTCCCCAGAAAGCTTGAGTCCATGAGAGCTAACAGACAAAATGCTGTCAATGCCAGAGTGTGCTCAGTGTGTGCCTTCTCATCAAAATGAATCTTACTGAAACAATGATATAACAATAGTTAATATTAAGTTCTAAAAAGAGAAATAAACCCAATATCTTACATAATACAGCCATTTTTATGCTTACATATTAACTTCCAATGTTTTTCAGCATATTTGCCATCCTAGTGAAGATGAAGGCATTTAAAAATTGCTTTCAAAGTCTTTGCACCTATTAGGTGCAAAATCGTCATTTTTGTAGTTAAAAAATGATCTAATTTTTCCAATTCCAGATACCTCAATTTGATATTTGATAAGCCTTCAAACTTAGGGCTATGGGTGTGTTTGCACTCAGCCTCAGGTTGCGTGAGGTGAGGTTTACCTAAGCCCCTCCCTGTACAAAATGGCTAGATATGGCTTCTGAGGAAAAACTAGCCCTTGGTTGCAGGCAGATTTGGGGAGAACGGGAATATTTTTTAGTAACCTCAAGACAGAGCCCTCAGGACTCCTGCAGCATAGTTGAATGTTGCCCTATAACTTGTTTTCCTTTTCCAGTGAACAACTGATGTCCACGCATGATACTATGATATGGAAATATGACTTTGAATCCAGTGCCATAGACAGCCGAGGGTACAAAACTTCTCATGGGACAGCCAAAGCCTCCTGGAGTGACCCCAATGATGAAGTGTCTCAAAACTAAGGCTATTTTGGAAGTCAAGGGAGACTGGTGATTTTTTGGGTTATTCTGACACCACATCCAGCTGAAGGTGAACTCTAACTTTTTGTTTTCTATGACCATGGTTAAAATAGATTGCATTCATTCTGTTTTCTACTCATGACTGATTAAAACTACTGGTGATCTTAAGGACTATCTTTATGGCTTTTATAACATTACAAGAGTAAATTGTTACAGTTATTATGAATTATTAGCTCATAGAATGTTGTACAGTTAAAGGCTTAGGATGCAATCAGTGAACAAAAACCATCCATTTAGGTGAGGCTTGGAAATATACATCCCTAACAAAATATCAGAATTCATCCACTCATCCATTTATCCAGCCTATAATTCAAACATCCATCCATCCATCCATCCATCCATCCATCCATCCATCCATCCACCCACCCACCCATCCAGCCTTCCAACATTCATTAGGGGTTTGGTATAGAAATTTGAATAAGAGAGAGTTTTTGTATTGAAAAGTTCATTCTGGTGCAGTGGTTCTCAAAGAAGGTAGGGAGGGGAGTAGGCTTATATAGTTTGAAAAAGGTATCTAAGTGTTTTAGTTTCCTAGGCTGCTCAAAGCAATACCATGAAATGGGTTGGCTTAAACAATGGGAATTTATTAGCTTACAGTTTTGAGGCCAAGAAAATGTCCAGCTCAAAGCATCATCAAAGCAATGCTTTCTTCACAAAGACCAGCTGCTGGCAATCCTTGGCTACTCTGTCATATGGCAAGGCACGTGGCATCTGCTTCCATGGTTTTCTCTCTTTCTTTATTCATTCCATTTATAAAGGACTCTAGCAATAGGATTAAGACCCATCCTGAATGAGGTGGGTCACACCTTAACTGAAGCAGACTCATCAAAAGATCCTACTTGCAATGGGTTTATACTCAAAGGAACGGATTAGATTTAAGAAGGTTTTCTGCGGTATATGCAGCTTCAAACCAGCACGCTCCATTCTCTGGACCCCAAAAAGATATGTTCTTTCCTCATACAAAATACATTCATTGTATCACAATCTCCCAAAAATCTTAAGTCATTTCAGGAAAAATGCTTAGTACAAAGTCTCATCATAATCAGGTATAGACTTGGTCTGTTCTGGAGTATAATTCCCTCCATCTGTGGACCTGTGAAACCTAGAGAACAAGCTATCTGCTTCCAATATACAAAGGTAGGACAGGCAGAGGATAAACATTTCCATTCCTATAGGGAAAAATTGGAAGGAAAATAAGGGTCATGGTCCCAAGCAATTCCAAAACCCAGCAGGGCATGCTCCATTAAATTTCCAGGTCTGAGAGTCATCTATGGAATGATGTTTTGTCTTCCAGACCTGATGGAGCAGTAACTCCAACCATTTCAAGTGCTTGTGCCGCAGCCATGCTCTCTTCAAACACGGTGTGAAAGCTCCACCCTCTTCAAGCTTTGGGGTGGCAGCCAGACTCTCGGCAGTTCCTGGGGAATAAGCTCCACCTTCTGAGAAAACTGAGGTGGTAGCACTCTTCCTGAACAATGGGGCAGAAGGCTCACCCTCTCCAAGTGCTGAGACATACACACCCTTTCCACACACATGGGTGGACCTGCTCTCTGGGCCTGAGAAGACGTCTTCAGTCTGGACCTTAGTTTCCATGGTCCTACCCTTGAAGTGATATTATCTTCCGTCTTTCCCTTGTCTGTCCCTTTTAATCCAAGCTGGCAGTGGTCATTCATACAGATCTCACAAAAATCTTGTCCATTTTGCATATAGTACAACAGGGTTCCAAACCCTCAGGCAAAAGAACTTTCCACAGATCCTTCCTGGATAACTGCACCTCCAATCCTAACTTGCACTGAAATGGCTGACTGGGCCCCTGTTCAGTTAAACCCTCACATGGGGCCCTATTCTCTGGGGACTCACTTTCCAGAAGCTCAGAATTTTCCAAATCATCAATTTCTAGTTTCTTTATGCCCAAGAGTTCAGTTTTCAGCTTTTCCCTTTCCTCTTGCATTTTACTATAAGCTGCAAGGAGAAACCAGGCTGCACTTTCCACACTTAGCTTGGAAAACTCCCCAGCTAAATATCCAAGCTCATCACGCTCAAATTCTGCCTTCCATCTAACATCAGAACTCAATTCTGCCAAGTTCTCTGCCACTTTAAAACAAGGATTGCCTTTCCTTCAGTTTCAAATAACACATTCATCATTTTCTTCTAAGGCCTCATCAGAAGTACCTGAAGTAACTCTAGCACCCATATTTCTATGATCTCTTCAAATCAATCTAGGCCTTTTCTATCAAGCACCTCACAATTCTTCTAGCCTCTACCCATTACCCAATTCCAAAGCTGTTTCCACATCTTTGATCTTTGCAATAGCAGCACCCCATTGTCCTGGCATCAAAATGTTTTAGTTTCCTAGACTGCTTAAAGCAATACCATGAAATGGGTTGGTATTAAACAATGGGAATTTATTGGTTTACAGTTTTGAGGCCAAGCAAATGTCCAATTCTAGGCATCATCAAGGCCATGCTTTCTCCAGAAGACTGGCTGCCAGTGATCATGCGCAAGGTGCATGGCAGCATGTGTTAGACTCTCCTTTCTCTTCCAGGTTTCACTGCTTTCAGATTCTTGCTTCCATGGCTTCTCTCTTTATCTTTATTCATTGTTTATAAAGGAATCCAGTAATAGGATTAAGACCCATCCTGAAAGAGGTGGGTCACACCTTAACTGAAGTAGCTTCATCAAAAGATCCTACTTACAATGGGCCCACACCCACAGGAAAGGATTAGATTAAAGAACATGTTTTTTAAGTCTTCAGATGGATGCCTCAAGGATAGGAAAGAATTTTCAGCTTTGGGCTCTGAGAAAAATAATTCAGATGGCATCATTAGGGAGTTGAGACTATTTGGAGGCATGTAGATAAGGTGGGCCCTCCTGATTTCAGCATCTGGATAAAAAGTACCCCATACAAGGGTTAGGGAGCAAGATACCTTCAGACGGGACTCTCTCTCTGAGCTGTTTACTTGACTGCCTGGACCACAGCCCTTGCATTCCTCCTCTGCCAACAGCCAGACTGCTTAGCCTCCATCTGCAGGCTTAAGCTCCAGGTCCTAGTGTCCTGATTTTGGATATGGAGATTTTTAAATGCTTTAGCTTCATAGTCCAGAGCAGGACCAGCACCTTCATTACTATTCTGGCTTTACCTGGTTGTTCTTGTTCTAGAAAGAATCTTCCTTGTTCTGGAAGGTAGTCATGGGGCCAGCCAGGATTCTACCACACTGGAAATCCCTGCCTCTAGTAGAAGGATTTGATGTCCCAGATGTTGAGTGCCATCTCCTAGACTGGGCTCCACCCAAACTACTCGACAGGTTTATAGTCCCATTATCTGTGTTCTTTATCCACTGGGAGCAATTCTCATTCCTGGATGTGAAGTCTAGTATTTTAAATACCAACGGGTATGGACTTTTAACCGAAACTGTCTGGACTGGATGGAAGATGGGGCCCAATAAAGATGGGAAGGTTATAGGATCATTTCATTTAGCGCCTCCTTTTGTGCTATGAACCTACCCAAAGTCCAACAGACTTTTATCTTGGCTTGCTCAATCTTTGACAAATATTCATTAACTTTTCCTCATCATCCCCTGCAATGAAGAGCCAGTCTGAATTCGCATGCTTGGGATTGTGCATCAGGGTTTATTTGGGCACACAGCAACATGACTAATAGGCAAACCTGGCAAAGAGAGTCTCTCATCCTCCTACTCTGACAGCTGATTTAACCAGAAACTTTCACCTTTTGTCAGGATGACAAATCTATAAATTACCAAGTAGACTTCCACTCATAAATTCATAATTAATTCTAACATATGAAATGAATAAATCAACTGTACACTGTTAATACTTGCAAAAACACAGGAATCTTGGTTTTATGGAGTCTCTGTGCTCTAGTTTTTAATTATGAGGCTTCATCTGATAAATGCAGAGAGAGCAGTGACAGTGATTAATTTCCCCCTCCCCCAAGTACAAAATGATAGCGCATTTGCTAAATGAAATGACATGAAGCAGCTCATAAAGCTTTAAGCATGATGGGAAGAACTCCAGGAACCCCGGCCTCACACTGTGCTTCCGTTCTCTTATTAAGGCTCACTGACTAAGCTTTTGCAAGATGATTTTCAAATATACTGCCATTTATTCACAACATCACTTCCAGCAGCTCCAACTTCATTTGTACCCCAGTCACCCTAGAATAATGATGTAGCTCTAGTGAGTTTGAGTAAAAGACCACCAGGGCTTACTTTTACATGGCTTTATCAGTAGGTATAAGTTCTGCTGCAGCCTGTTTAGATTTTGAAAACATTGCAATACAAATCATTATGAGAATAAACCATTATCCACTTACTGGGTACCACGTCTCCGGTAATTGCTTATTGAAAATGCATCAATAGTGAGGGCATTCAAAATTATTGTTGGATACAAGATATACTTTTCAAAACACTGAAGCCAAACATAGAGTCTTTCAAACCACATTAAATGGGCGATATCTGAAAGAAATACAAAAACCACTTAGAAGAGCCACTAATGAAATTATTTTTCTTCAAGCACATTTTATAGTAATATCCTCCTTTAATTCAAAAGCTAATGATTAAGAACTATATATACCAAACATGATATACCCATTTTGCTTTCAAGCAGCCACTCTTAGCTTTGTTTCTACATAATTAATAAATAATAATATATAATAATATAAGCTAGCATCCCAGTTTTTCAAGTAAATTGATTTCTTCACACATAATTATTACTGGGACAAACAAAATGAGCTCTCACATTTTAAGGCATATCAGAATAAGTAAGTGTGGAAAGGAAAGAAAGAACAGTTGGAAGCAATCACACGGGCCCATCATCTTTTAAGCTAGGGGTCACATCTGAGGCTGGAGCTGGTATCTGGGCTCTTCTCTCCCTCTTTTTAAACTTTGCATCAGTAATGAAATCCCTGTGCAACATATACAAATAAGAGAAAGCTGATCTAAAAATCCTATCACAGTGAATGTCTTACAATCTTATGAGACTACATGACAAAGGAAATACCATAGAGAATTAGGTCTATTCCTTTAAGAACCAAGATTTTAAATCAGACCAACCTGAGTTTGTGTCCGGCTCTACCAACCACTAGCTGCATGACCCTGAACAACTAACTTCAACTTTCTGTGCCTCAGTTTTCTGTCCCCGCCCATCCCCTGAGCCTACTATTAGGGAAGGGAACCTCTGTCTCACCTACTTCTCATGGCAAAGAAGAAATCTCTCCTCCCTGAGATGGGGTACCACTGCAATGCATGCTTGCTGAGTCTCTCAGCCACCTCTAATAAGTCTTCCTTCTGGTGGGGGTGGGGATGGGTTACTGCTCATGGTACTGGCCAGAATGCAAACTCCTCGAGGCCATAGTATCAGCAGGGGCACAAATGCTTCATCCCTACCTCGGGGGCCCATGAGGACAGCCAGGGCTCTCCTCTGCCTCCCTTCTCCCTGAAGTGAGCACACCAGATTCCGGCCCAGGTTGCTCAGGTAGGGCCTCTCTTCTCTCCCCCATGCATCTGTTCTGCTAATAACAGTACAACGGAGGTGGGCTGGCAATCTGTCATCAGAGAGCTGGGTGCACAAACCACATCTGCCTGTGAACTCCATTCTCTCCAGAGACAAGTCTCAAAGTCTAAATTTGCAAAGGGGGAAAGTGACACCAGCAGACTTCTGGAATTATACTCTTCAAAAACGTATAGTGAAAAACTATACCCCAATCATCTACAGGAAAAAAACAAACAAACAAGAGAGACATGTAATTTTTACTTTGGGTTGAACATGACACAACTAATGAAAGAAATACAGTTTACACTCACGGTAGCAGAGTAACACAGATACAACATAAAATGGGCTATCTCCTCCAGGTTTCTTATCCAGGATTTGAGGACAAAGTTTACCTATTTTCAACCTACTTCAATGGGATTTCATTTAAAAGGTCTCAGGAAACATCACACAAACACAAAATTTGGAACCAAATTTTGGCAGTTTGAAATTATTTTATAAATCCCAAAAAGAGAAATATTATGTTTGTAAACTAATCTATTCCTCTGGGTGTGATTCCCTTTGATTGCATTAAATTCAGTTGAGAGGGCTTTGATTAGATTATTTGATAAAATAATTTAGGGCTTTTGGTTGGGTGTGACTCAGGTTGAGTCTCCACCCCCTTGCTAGGTTTGACATAAAGGGAAACACAGAGCGACACTCAGACAGACTCAGGAAAAGGGAGTTGCCATATTTGATTCTGCCATGTGAGAGAGAGGACTGCAGGAAAACAGAAGTCCCCGAGAGGCTCAAAGAGCTGAAGCCCAGAAAGAGACAAGCCCTAAGCCTGGTTGCTCACAGTTGAGCTCCAAGAGATGGAAATCCTTGGATCATCCAGAATCGACTGACTCGGGAACTCGACAGGGTGGGCCCAGCAGTAGACGTATTAATAAGCCCTCCAGGTGATGCTGATGCTCACTAAGGCGTGAGCATCACACTTCTGGATGATCTTCCTCTCCATCTACATGACTAAATTGCACTGATGCCCTGGGCTTACTTTCATATCTGTCCCTTCCTTTCTATCCTTCCTGCTCAGACCCTCAATATTTTTGCCTAAAAAATTATTTTTGCCTTTTATCCAGATGAACTCTCTCTTATGTGTGTACACTGGATCCCACTCCTTCATACCTACTTAAGGACTTTTCTTTTACAATTATTCCCCATTCTCCTGCATCATCAGTTTTTCTCTCTTTCCTAGATTATTCTCATTGGCATACAAACATGCTGTCACATCTTGTATCCTAAAATAATAATAACAATAATAATACCAACATCCCTTGACCTTACATCTCCTTCCAGGTATTTGGGTATCTTCCAGCTATCACCTCATTTCTTTCCTCCTCTTTGTTTCAGTTTCTCAAAAAAGTTTTGTCTATACTCACTTTCTCTGTAACATTAGCTCCCTCTCTCTTTGGAGACCATTCCAATCAGATTCTTAGCCCAACAATTGGCAGCATCTTGTTATGGTTACCATGACCACATTTCTATATCCAGTAGTCAAGTTCAGTTCTTATCTTATTCAACCTCCCAGCAGGGTTTGGCCCAGCTGATTGTTCCCTCCTTTTTGAAACTCTCTAGGTAATCTTATCCAGTCCCATGGCTTTAAATATTGTCAATATGCTGTTAACTACTAAAAATACATCTGTACCACAATCAATTTTTTGGATTCCAAACTAGTATATCCAACTATCCAACATCTGTTGGATGTCCTCCAGACTGGCCTTGTTGATGCATCTTGAAGATTATAAATGCCAAGTTGAGCTTAATGTGTCCCAGAAAAAGTTCTTAAGTTCCTTGCTTTCTCTCTTAAACCTACTCCTTCCCCTTTTATAAGTGTTCATTCATTCCACAAATCTTTACTGAGCACCAACTATGTGCCGGGCATTTTTCTAGGCATAAGGGATGATCAGTGTACAAAACATTACAAAATTCCTGCCCTCATGGAGCTTTCATTCGCATATGACAATACAAAATTAACATAATAAGTAAATTCCATAGTATGTTAGGAGGTGAGGAGTGAAGAAGATCAAGAGTACTTGGGTGGGGGAGGTCTTTCCTCAGGCAGCAATTCCCAGAAAAACCTGAGCCACAGACCCACAAAGGGGTGCAGACCAATTCCAAGGGCCGCAAGGAGTGGGTCAGGAAAGATGCCAGATAGCCCTTTGCTCAGCTCACAGAAGCTGTGCTTTCCTGGCCTGAACAGCAGATGGTAATCTTTGGCAAACTGTTACCCACAGCCCAGAGATAGCTGTGAGTCTTCAAACCTTCATCAGCTACATCCCTCTTGGGGGCCGGATTGAAGTTGAAACAATGGCCACAGTGGTCCCAGTCCAGGGCAGGCTAAAAGCAGTGGTTCAGAGCTGGGACCCAGTGGTCTAAATTTGCCAACCAATCAAAAGCTGTTTTCAGTTTTTGGCCATACCCGTGCCCCATTCTTGGGGATGAGGGCTCTACACCCCTCTCAGGCCATAGCAGCCAGCCAGGGCCCAGGCTGAAGGTTGCTCACCTCGACTGCGCAGGATGTGGGCCATCAGCTGCAGCAGAGTGAGTTACTCACAATGTTTTTTTTTTTTTTTTAACCACAATCTCTGTCTCTTTGTCCTGCTCTTCCTCAGATACTAGACAGTGTCCTCCGGCCTCTGGACACCAGAGCAGTTGATTCAGTTTCTGCCTGAGCACTAGCTATTTTGGGAGGAGGAATGAGTCTGGTAGTTCTCTACTCTGCCATCTTCTGTGGAAGTCCTTTCTCACACAATGTTTTTCTAGTGCTATTTGCAGGTATATTCAGATTTTTAAAACCCACTAAAATTAGGGAGTTAAAAGCAAAATCCTTCAATACCACTCAATTAAAAAATTCAAATTCTTACTAAAAAAAATACCATAAACTTACATAGTACTCAGAGGTAGATACTTAAATTATAATTGTTGCCCTACAAAAAGAAAGTTATAAAGTACACTTCTCATTTTATCATAGGAGAGTTAGCAACATTTTAATGTCTCTTCAAGACTGCCACGTGGCCTCAGCCCTAACACTTCCTTCCTCCACGCTCCATCTCAGTAACCTCTTTCATGTTTGTTGCATTTCTGTCCATCACAATATTTCACGTATCTTCATCTTCACTTCATTTTTTTATTTTAAAATTTTAAAATTTATCACACCCCCCCCCTTGCTGCTTGTGCTCGCTGTGTCCATTTGCTGTGCGTTTTTCTGTGTCTGCTTGTCTCCCTTTGTTGAGACAGCTCACTACGCAGCGAGGGCCCTAAGCTCACCATGACACCCAGGAACTCCTTCACCAGGAGGCCCCGGGGATCAAACCCGGAGGCTCCCATATGGTAAATGGGAGCCCAACCAATTAAGCCACAGCCGCTTCCCCACTTTATTTTTAATCCCAGCCTTCTTCCAGGGAATTCTAGCTCTTTGTCCATATATACCCAGTTTATCTGGTTCCCTGCTGTATCACCAGGACTTTGAATATTTCCTGTTAGAAAGACTGAGCTATAAAGTATTTATTGAATAAAATAATTAATTAGGCTCTCAGGAAAAAAAAGATTACTTGGGTGGTTCAAGCAGTTTGCAATGTAAAATAGATCATGGGAGGCAGAACTGAGGTGATACTTGAGAAGCAAGATGTCAAGTGAACAACATCATATTAAATGGCACCACCCAATCACCTAGTTTCTCAACCAAAATCCTTTCCCTATTTTCTTTCACACCTTACATATTCATTCTGTAAGCAAATCTACTGGTTCTACCTTCAAAATCTACCCTAAATTCAACCACCTCTCTCCTCCACCACCCTGGTCCAAGTGACCATCATTTCTTACCTAGATGATGGAAACATCCTTCAAACTGGTCTCCTTGTTTCCTTTAATGCCCCCACATCCCTACTGTATAAGCCAGCCAGCAGCCAGAGGAATTTTTAAGACTTTGTCACTGTCCTATTAAAGGCCATCCAATGGCTTTCCCTTCTAGAATTATGATAAAATTTGTGGGAAACAAATTTTATTTAGTTGATCTCTAAAGATCCATGCTCCCATTAGTATAAATCTAATATTGTGAAGTAGCTGCCCAACTGAGGATTACATTTCTTGGTTATCCTTTGCATATAGGAAGGCCATGCAACTAGTTCTTGCCAACAAAATGTGATTGGAAATTATGTGTGTCATTTACAGATAGATGTGGTTAAGTACTGGGTGCAGGATTGTCTGTGTTTCTTCTTCCCTCTATCTGCTGGATCAATGATGATAGGATTCAAGAGTGACCTTGAGAACACAGTATGATGGAGTCATAAGATGGAAGAAGCCTGGTCCCCAAGTCACCATGGATTTCTTTTATGCAAGGAAGAGCCTCTAGAAATGTCTTCTGACCAAATCCCCATTGGGCTTTGCATGAACAAGAAATGAACTTTCATTGTCCTAAGCCACTGAGATTTTGGGGGCATTTGCTATGGCTTTTAGCCCCTCCTGACTAATAGAGAATCCAAAGTCCTCGCTGTGTCTTAGAAGACATTAAATGACTTGGCACTTGGTTATTTTTCAATTTTATTTCCAACCACTTTCTGCATTACTCATTCTCCCCCACACTGGCCTTGCTGATGTTCCTTGAACATTATAAATGTCAAGTTTGTTCACTTCCAGGAGCTTTGTATCTGCTGTTCCTTCCTGAAAACTCTCCTCTCCAAATATTTTCATGGCTCACTCCCTCACTTTTTTCAGATCTCTGATCAAGTGTGACACCATCAGTGGGTCCTCTCCTTACCGCCAAATCTAAAACAGCCTTCTCTTTACCCTACTTATTTTTCTTTATAAAACATATCTTGATTTGATATCTTCTTGTTTATTTATTTGGGTGTTTACTGATTGTTTTCCATGCTAGAGCAGAAGCTCCATGATAGCAAGGCCTAAGCATTTGTTTAGTAATGAACAGGCTCCTTAGCTCCAGCTTCATTATATTCCATCTTTTTTCTGCTCTGTTACCACCCACTGTCAGTTTAAAATGCAAATCTAACCGTGGTACTTTTGCTGCTTTGGATCCATTAATAGTTCTCCACTGTCCATACGCTCCAAGCACCTTATCATGGCATATAAAATTTCCATAATCAGCCACTTTGTAACTCGACAGTCATCTTCCACCAGTTTTCCACTTATGTTCTATACTGAATTGTTTAGCATTGCCTTAATGAGTGATACCACGTCGGCTTTCAAAAACCCTTTGTTCAACTTTGTACACAGAAACATGCACAAACCATACAAGTGAAGCTGTGTCACCAGTGCCGAGATTAAGAGACAGACCATGGCCAGTGGCCTCGGAGCCCTGTGCCTGCTTAAGAGTCGCCGCCCACAAAAGCAGCCGCTGCCCAGGCCCTGAACCCAGGGCTGCCTTCTTTTTCCTATTATTCTTGTGTGTCTTTTGCTCGACATTATGTTTGTGACATCCTTCCCCATTTTTGTGTGCAGTTGTAGTTCACTCATTCTCGTCACTATGATGAGAATCTACTACCATTTATTCCTCCAGTCTGCTGTGGATGGGCATGTGGGTGGTCTCCAGGTGGGGGCTCTGGGGAAGAGCGCTGCTGTGAACATTCGTGTACAAGTCTTGTGGTAAACATCTGTACACTGATGTTTGTAGCAGCATTATTCACAATAGCCAAAAGCTGGAAGCAACCCAAGTGCTCATCAACGAAAGAATGGATAAATAAAAGGTGGCTCATATGCACAACAGAATATTATTCAGTCATAAGAATGAAGTTATGAGACGTGCTGCAGAACCTCGAAAACTTTACGCTCAGTGAAACAGGCAATGTACATAAGGGCAAGAATGGTACGAAATCACTTATAAGAGATGACTAGAAATAGCTAATTTGCCGAGATAGAAAGCAGATTAGAGGGTATGGGGGGCCATGGGGACATGAGGGAGGGAGGAAAGGGGAGTGTTTGTTGAAGAAAAACATGTGTATACATTTCTGTGGCTATATATCGAGGTGTGGAATTGCTAGGTTGTTAGGTATATGTGTGTATACATAATATATATTGAATATAAATACATATAAAATCAATGTCAGTAGATACAGCCAAACAGTTTCCAATGTGGTTGTGCCAATTTATACTCCCACGAACAGCTCAAGAGACTTCCTTCTGTTTGTTCCACATCCTCGCCAAAACATTTTCTCTCTTATTCATTTGAGCCACACCGGTGGGTGTGTTGTGATATCATATTATGGTTTTATTTTGTGTTTTGCTGATGATTAATATGGTAAGTACATTTTCAAATGTTTTTTGCCTATTTGGATATATACTTTCGTAAACTAGTTCTTCATGCCTATTGCCTGCATTTTCCCCCCATTGGATTATATGTCTTTTTCTCATTGAATTTTAGGACTTCTTTATATATTACACGTATGAGTCTTTAATCAAATATATATATATAGAAAGAGAGAAACTCTCCCATTATGTGGGTTGCTTTTCTCTCTCTTAATAGTATCTTATGTAGAAAATAAAGATTTATTTCTCATATACTCTGATCTCTCTCTCTCTCTCTCTCTCTCTCCCCCCCCCCTCCCTTTTTCTTTACGGGTTGTTTTGTGTCCTGTTTAAGATGCAAATGTTATGACCACATTCTCCTACATTTTCTTATAAGATCTTTAATGTTTTATCTTTCACATTTAGATCCACAAGCTATCTAGAATTGATTGTTTTCTATAGTGTACGATTGGGGAGATCCGTTGTTTTTTTTTCCATGTGGCTATCTAATGGACCATCACCATTTATTGAAAAACCTTTCTGATTCCCCCTGAACTGCAGCAAACCAGGTTGTTTTACACGTCTTCACATGTGCTGGTTGCCTTCTGGAACGCTCTTCAGGCTTTCCTCGTTCACCAACTCCTGGTCTTTTGACAGGTCCTGCGGCTTGTCTCCTGGAGCCGCCCTCGACACCCTCCCATTATAATCACTAGCAGTGATGTGCCAAGGGCAGGCTGGTCAATCAAGCATCCACCTTGGTGGGAAGAGTATTGATCACTGACACCATTTAGAATTACCAGCACCTGGTGAGAGTAAAATGGAGTCCCTCTTTAAATTGGTTTTGTTATTGTTTTAAAAGTCTTTATAAACAATGCACCCACCTTCTGCCTCCCCCAGGTAGGCCGCTGCACTTCCCCAGCTTTGGTACTTCACCTCACTACCACTTATCAGGTACCCCTTAGGTGTCTGCCGGGCACCAAGCCAGGCATTCTGTATATATCATTTCTAGTGTCAAGGCAAAACATGGTATTCCTTTGTGCCTTCACTCTACACTATGAATTTGACATTCAGTACCTGCCATTGTTGAGTAACTATTCATTTAAATATTCATCTTCCCCACTCGATTGTGAATTGGTCCAGGGTAGGCACAATGTTTTATTAAGTTTTGTATTTCCAGAACTTAGAAGAATGCCTAGCATACAGTTGGGGTTCAGGGTAAATGCTCAGTTATTATTTTACCATTTTTAGTATTATGGGGAGTTCATGATAATCAAATCTAACAAAGAATCCCTTGGAACTACTCTTTTTTATTTAAAAAAGCTTTCTAAGCATAACTTATTAAACAACATTTCCTATCCTATTTCAATCTCTTATGAAGAGAATAAATCACTTATAATTTTGTTTCTCTATATGCAAAATTATATTTTTCTGATATCTCAATTTAAAAGAGATCAACAATGTCAGACTGAAGCCATCATATGAAATGCAATTCAGCCTGTTTCTACAAATACATTTATAGAGTTCTGTCAACATTTGTCACCAATTCAGAGTAAGATGACAACCTTAGATAGATTCCCGCAAAGAAATGTAAATGAAAAGAAACAGAAGCCAACCTCACTTGCGGTACTGCTAGAAAACCATCTGAATTAAAAGAAATGTTTGAGGGCTTGTCACGGCAGAGTGACCTGGGTACTGTTTGTATGGGGGTGTGATCCAGATTCTCAAAGGCCTGTCACATTTGTGTTTAGAAAATTTTATTTTTCAGTGAGTGGAGATAAGACTGATTTGAGTGGAGGGCACAATCCCATTGTCATCAACAAGGATTTACCAAGGACAGTGACAACAAAAAGGAGTTTTCCATAAGAATTTCAGTTTATCCATCTCAGAAGCACATAAAGCAAGGGATGTCAAACAAAATAGAAACCTCTAGTGAGCACCAAATTTGCCACCCGTGTCTTTCCCAGTCTTTTAGAGTAAAAGTACTTATTCACTGAGCCTCTTGCTTCTCTGTGGTTCCTGGTGTGTGTGTGTAAAAACTACATCACAGACATAATTTTAAAGCATATGCTTAAGACGTTGAGGCTTTGGGAAGCCTTGGCTTGTAAGCACCATTTTGTCATCCGACTTTGGAACAGTGTGTTCTCAGGAACACGTTCAATGTTCAGTAAGAACATGCAGAGAGAATGGTCGGGGGCCTAGACCTTTAAGAGGTGAGTCCCAGGCTCCTAGTTAGAAGCAACGCCAGGTGATAGACATAAAGGAGCCTTATGACAAAATGCCGGCCTTTGAAGGTGGGGGGAAAAAAGAAGAAATTCTAGAGGGCTAGAAACCAGTTTGTTCATAAGTTACAAAAGTGTTTGTTTCTTTTTCCATAGCTGCTTTATTCGAGCCACCAAAATGACTGAGTTGGAAACACAGTTGCACTGCATAATTGAGCTCTAGTTTACTACCTGGGGTATTGCAAGGGAAATGAAAGTGACAGCCGCTGACATCTAAATGTAATACAAAAGCTACCACATGCCTCCACTGATGAATTTTGAATCTCTAGATAAGAAGCCTAGATGAGAGAACAGAAAATAAATTTTACACTGTCTGTGCACGCCAGCGAGCACAGAGACACACATTGTATAATACGGGAAAAAACATTTAGGTGAAGATTCATCCCAAGGCCTAGTTTCCCTGGTTAGTGTTCAGTCTAATATCTAGCCAACGTAGGGGTGGAGAGGAGTGGGGAAAAGGAGTGAAAACAAATATCTAGGAAGGACAAGGGAGTGAGCCAACACCAGAGATCACTGGCTCCAAACCTGGGACTTCAGATTCTGCTAATCCTATATATGGGCAGAGAATTAATTCCATTTTAATTCTTACCTATTTTAGAGTCTTCTCCCAACCTCATTTTATTCCAATGAAATGCTGCACTCTCTAAAGCATTTACAGATGAATGGAATCCATACTGAGGTTTTATATTTGGAAGGGGAGGAGGAGCAAATAGGATGAGTAGTAACGTAGGAGGAAGATAAAACAAAAGTCCAGATTTATGAATTTTGAAAGATTAAACTTAAGCCTTTCTTATGGTGCCACCATGAAAAACTAATAAAATTAAAAGCTTGCAAATACAATAACATGATAACTATGTTTTTCTTCAGTCCCTAGATTGACAAAATAGAAACCTCTAGTGAGCACCAAATTTGCCACCCATGTCTTTCCCAGTCTTTTAGAGTGAAAGTACTTGTTCACTGAGCCTCTCGCTTCTCTGTGGTTCCTGGTGTGTGTGTGTAAAACCTACATCACAGACATAATTTTAAAGCATATGCTTAAGACGTTGAGGCTTTGGGAAGCCTTGGCTTGTAAGCACCATTTTGTCATCCGACTTTGGAACAGTGTGTTCTCAGGAACGCGTTCAATGTCAAAGAAAAGTTAAAAAGAAAACCTTTGCTATTCTCTTTTGTTACTGCCTTTCTGTAATGTCTTGAATATGCAGAGGCCATGAAAAGACAGTACTTTAGCATTATTATTTCTCTTTTTCTTCGAATATTAGGCCCTTGAGGAAAGGAATGCAGGTTAACTATGCCACTTACAAGTTTATATATAACTTAGTACTACTGAACACTGAATTTTCTTAAAGAGTTTTCAAGTTGTGTTTTATTTAGTTGCTTATGCTACTGAAATAAGTCCTGCTCAATAATTAAAAGTTAATCAAAAATCCTCAGGATGCTTTATCTTTAGGAAGACAATTTTCTCCAATTCAAATCTTGAATTGTGTTTTAAGCTGCAAGGAGACTGGGCTTCCTGCTTTATAGAGGCCAGGCATGTTTATAAGTATTTCAGTAGGGGTGCAGCTTAGAGCAACTGTGAGGTTAGGCTAATGTGTCGACTCAGCCAGGTAATGGTGCCCGGTTGTTTGGTCAAGCAAGCTCTGGGCTAATTTTAACACAACGGCATTTCATGGACTTTAATCATCAGTGAGTTGATTGCATAGATGGCTGGTTACATCTAAAATCAACTGAGGAGCTCGCTGTCAGCAATAAGTGATGTCTCAGCCAATCAGTTGAAGGCCTTAAAAGGGGAAGTGATTTCAGCATTGAGAGAATTCCCATCGCTACTTCAGATAGCCAGCGTCCTGGGAACTCATCAAGGACCTTCAACTGAGCCCCTGATTTGCAGCCTGCACTATGGAACTTGGACTTGTGTATCCTCATGGTCACATGACACAGTTTTATGAAATCTCATACTATTTACAGAAATCTCCTGTAGGTTCTGTTTCCCTAGAGAGCCCTGACTAATACAGCAACTGACCCTGGTTTACCCCTGAGGCATCTAAAGCAAAGAGACCCTGCAAAATGGAACGGTCCTATCCAGGCTGTGAGCGGCCTCTCCTTATAGGCAGCTGCAGCCTCTTTTCCCTTGGAGTGGGGTGGTGGGTGGAGGGAAAGCAAAGCTCAGATTGTCAAATCCTCAGCACTACCATGTACATGTCACGGTTTCTTCTCTGGAAATAGAATTCACCTCCCAAACCAGGAGCAGGAATTGAGGGTAATCTTTCTTAAAGGTAAAGTAAGTCATGCCACTGCACTCGAAGCCTTTGATCTCTGCCGACAGCAAATCCAAAGTCCTTATGAGGAGCTACCAGGCTTTGCAAGCTCTGCCTCCTACCTGTCTCTCCAGCCTCCTCCTGCTCCCTGCCCGCCAGGAGCACCAGCCCTTCTGGTCCACAACAGGCCAGTTCAGAGCCTGCTCTTAACTTCTCAGGCCTGAAAGCCTCTTCCCTCCATGTTGAAGGCTAACCCTCCCTTATCCTTCTGGCCTTACTTTAAATGTCACTTCCTCAAAAGAACTTTAGTTTCCCCTCACATCTAAATTAGGACTCCTTTCTACTCCCTCAAAACTCTTCCTTCATTGTACTTCAAACCATTTGAGCACACACATTAATCTGTGTGACGGCGGTCTCTCTCTCCCAGTGGGCTCTAACTACAGCTGGCAAGGCTACGGCTCTTGCCTCAGTCATAGCTGGCAATTAGCACTGTACCTTGAACATGGTTGTCACTCAGTAAACGTCAGGCACCTGAACTGATTCATAAAACTTAATTAGCTAAACCTAGTAAGACAAAGCCTGAGGAGAAGCTGGTGCCCCCAAGGTAGGCTATCAGCTGCCTCGTGGGGGGCACAGGGTTCACTGCTGGCCAAAGCACCTCCTTGTTCTCTCACGGGGCACATCCCATGGGGGCAAGTCCATGACCCTCTTGCTCCTAAAGCCTCCCCAGCAGCCGGCACAGCCCTGGCATGTGTTAGATGGTCTATAAATATTTTTGAATGAATTATTAATACACATTATCAGATTCAACCCTGTAATAAACTTCTCACAGAAAACAAGGTAGTGAAGCACAGCATGAGGGAGTCAGAATAGCTAAGGTTTCTATTTTTTTGAGAAGTAAAATTTTTCAGTAATTTTCTTTGTGGTTTTTGACTTGGGAGTCATGCTTAGAAAATTCTTTTTCTCTTCTCTGACCAAGATTACATTTTTTTTTTTTTTTTGCCTTTAGTTGTATGAAGATTACATTTTGACCTACATTTTCTTAGCACTATTCCGGTTCCTTCCCTCCCTCCTTCCCTCCCTCCCTCCCTTCGTTCCTTCTTCTCTCCTCATTGTTTCTTAATATTTAACTTTAATCCATCTGGAAATTCATTATAAAGTATAACTTTTTTTTTCTTAATGTCTTGCCTGTTTCCCCAAAAACATCCCACTGTTTTTTTTTTTTTTTATTAGTTCAGTGGGAGTGAAAATGCATCCTTTTCATCTCTTCAAAGGGATGGAGAAGCTCTCAGGAGACTGAGAGCAATAAGTACTTGGTCTTCTTGCATGAAGGTACTCCATTATTACTAGGACAGCATTTGAAACTGAAAATAACTACTTAAATCATTGATTAAATTTTCACATGAAGAGGGTTGGGCCAACATTCACACTCAAATGTTCTCACTCTGGCCACAAGATGAAAAACATGACATCTCATAACAACCTTCTTGCCAAGAGAACGGATAATGCTCTTATTTTGTGTGCATTCTCACCACCTAGCTCAGTGTCTAGGACATAGCATGTGCTCAATAAATGTCAAATTTAGAAAATCAAAATTCCTCCCCCAGGTGGACTGCGATTTGTATGTAATGTAATTTATAGGGCCACTTTAAAAAACATCATTTCTGTTTTGCCACTGGCATCTCCATATGTTATCCTATCATAAAGTGCTATAAAGCTTAAACTACTTCAGATAAGGAGACTGAGACAAGACTCACCACAGCAGTTCCTGGTACTGTGGCTGATACCTGACATGATTCCTCACATCGGCCTCCTCAGCCCTCCCTTTGCATATTTTGCTAACACAGTCCAAAGTTGGGGCAATGCCATCCTGCATATAAATCAAATGCTGCATATTTAGATGTCCTGATTTTTAGTGTTATGATTTTTTATACTTCTCCAATGACAGACCATTCATTTTATTTGACGTTGTGTAAGATTATCAGCAGTTTTGGAGAGTCCTAATGGGCACCTGGGTAAATGCCCTGTGGCCTGCTGGAGAGCTGGACTCTGTGGCTGGTGGCTGACTGATGAGCTCCGACTCAAGCCCTTTTCTTCTCAATGCTGGCCAGAGTTTATCTCTGCTTCTCCAGGCCTCCCTCTGCCTCGCTCACCTTCAAGCAGAAGCACCTGGATTCCACTTCTCTTTTTCTGCTGCCATGGGAGCCTGGCTTCATTGCCAATGCCCTGCCGCCCCCGCCAGTGGAGACTGCTGACACAGGAAGGTGTTTCCCACTGGAATAGAAGGAGCTCAAGCAGGATATGAGAGTGTGGATGGAGGTGAGAGGAAGAGGGGAAACAGAAAAACAATAACAGAAGGAAAACCTTTTTCTTTTTTTTTGAGGTACCAGGGGCCAGGGATTGAACCCGGTGCTCAACTACTGAGCTACATCCACTCCCCTGAATTGCTTTCTTCGGTTTTTTGTTTGTTTGTTTGTTTTTAGGAGGCATCAGGAAACCAACCCGGGCCCTCCCATGTGGGAAGCAGGTGCTCAACTGCTTGAGCTTCATTCATTCCCCTAGAGAAAACTTCTAATAAGGCAGGCTTACAACTGACAGGCTATTTTCTTTTAGTTACAAGTCACTTATCTGGCATTCGGGATGCACTTTGCCAGAGAAGCAGCGTAGCAAATGTGGCTATGTCCCTCAGGCGGCCCTCGCTCAGTTCCTACTTGGAACCGTTTTAGTCAGTTTGAATTAAAGAGGCTTTGGGGGTAGTTTCCCAGGTCTCTACCGCCCTCCCGATGCTACCATCTTTTTACGTGGAAAGGGGGTGGTGGTGGTAAGGAACAGATTCTTCTTCCCCCAGCCATGGCAGCTCCTCATTACCACACAAAGGTGAAACTACCCCAGAGACCCCCAGCACAGCTTTAAGTTCACAGACACATGTTGAGAAATCCAACAGTCCCTGTCATAGTCATGTACTGACAGGAAGCCATTAGATAATCCAATCAGAAATATCAAGAAATAGCAGAGCATGCCAATTATTTAGGAGATGTATGATAAATGCCAGAAGAAATATCATCTTAAATGGTAGAAAGTAATTTTTTTATGGAGAGGGAGAACTGAAAAAAGTTGACAGAGGGCTGCTGCTTTTCATTATATCTTGTTCTATTTGATTTTTAGACTACATATTACTTTGATATAAAGGAAAAATTAATTAGAAGAAGCAATATCCTTCAGAACCATGTCTATTACATGTAGAAATGAGTCTATCTGCAAACTGACAGGCAAACTTTGCTAAAATACAAAGTAAATCTCATTTTAGAATTATAAAATCGGTTCATTGGATTTTTATGATAGTGAATTTTTAAAAATGACAATTTAAGTGATATTTTCAATCGCTGTTTTACAATATCTATAAGCCTTCATCCATTTATTCTAATGCATTCAAAAATTATCATTTAAGCTTTTCCAGCAACTGTTTTCTCATTGCTTACATCTTTCAAGACCTAGCTTTACCTCACAAGGTTTTGTCAGCCCATGTCAGCCGACCATGAACTCGTCCTGTGGTGAATTTACAAAGCACTAATCATTCATTTGCTCATTCAGCCAATAGTTTTTTTTTTGTTGTTGTTGCTGTTTTGTTTTAAAGATTTTATTTATTTATTCATTTAACCCCCCCTTGCTGCTTGTGCTTGCCGGGCCAGCCAACCACGCCGTGCGGGCGGGCCTGCCCTCAACAGGAGGCCCCGGGAACCGAACCCGGGGCCTCCCATATGGTAAACGGGAGCCCTACTGATTGAGCCACAGCCGCTTCCCAAGCCAATAGTTATTGAACACCTATTATGCACCAGATAGTAATTCAACATTTAATTATACAATTTCATATATTTTCATTTGATATTGAAATATGACACAACCCTATTATATTTCTTTCAAAACAAATTAATTCTTTTGGAAAGTTCATAGATAAAGCAAATTTTCAAACAAATCTGCTTATGGAGTCATTTGTCTAGAATCATCATCATAGTTCACAAAAATAGCCTTGTTTTATTTTCTAAAATATACAGTGGGGAAGCGGCTGTGGCTCAATCAGTGGGGCTCCCGTTTGCCATGTGGGAGGACCCGGGTTCGGTTCCCGGGGCCTCCTGGTAAGGGCAGGCCCGCCCGCACAGCGTGGTTGGCTGACCCAGCGAGCACGGGTAGCAAGGGGGGGTGTAGATGAATAAATAAATAAAATCTTTAAAATAAATAAATAAATAAAATAAAATAAAATAAAATATACAGTGATCCTTGAATATAACAATCAGTCTCAAAAATTCCATACTTGACTAATAAGTGCTGTCTGTAAATCTGTCTAATCTTTTTCAGCATTATTCCCTTAAATCGGTGAAAAATAGAGGGAAAAGAGAGCAACTTCACTCATACCCATTAATATCACCAACATGATTCATTTGACTGCCAAACTGTGCTATAAGTACTAGAAGTTTAGTCTCTTAGCTCAAATACTGGTGGAAATGGTTGTTGGGTGGGGTTAGGATGGAGGAAGGCTTACTTAAATAAATTAGTCTCTAAGGTCACGAACTGAACTGGCCAAGAAATGCGTTTCAATTTACAGTCTTCAACATCAACATATAATCATATTCTGAATTTTACATCAAAATTAATTTAGCATCTCCACATTCTACCAAGTAAAAGTACCTATCAGAGACATGCAGAAATTGAGCTGTAACAAAGTACATGCACCAATTTAAAAGCTGTTCCAAGGCAGACAGGGCTGATAAAATTTCAGCGAAATCCAGTTTAGTAAACACACCGTGTGAGCCTCCCTGCCGCCCCGAGCACACACACAGCTCAGTCTACCTGGGAGACCAGTAATTACAAGAGTGGTGAATGCTACAGGAGGGGGCGTCGGGAGCAGCGGGGAGCTGGCCCGCTCTAGGTGACCAGGACAGGACTTCCGGGGGACTGGTTTTGAACCGAGACCTGAAGGACGAGCAGGTGTTAGGCTGGGAAAGCTAGAGGAGAAGCATTCCAGGCGAGGGAGGTGCGAGAGCATGAAGCGTTTGAGAACCTGCAAGAACACCTAGAGCTTACTGTGAGGAGTTCATTCCAAAGCAGGAGCTGAACCTTTGTAGAGGTAGTGTTAGCACATGGCACGTCAGACTCTCCTGGACCCACTGTAACTCCCCTGCATCACGATGGCTGCAAAAACATCCTGAGGCCCCATTCTGACTGTGCACGAGCTGCCCACTTGGACTGAGACCAGGCAGCGTGCAGAAGATGATCAGTGCAGCACAAGCGAGGTGACCTGGGTTCCAGTCACTCGCTGGCCACAAACCCAGCCTGACACAAGAGCCGTGATTTCTCCAGGCTTCACTTTCCTCCCACGTAAAATGTAAACCAGGGATAACAAATACAGCATGCCTCCTCTTGCCTGCCGATTCCAATTTGACTGGCAATATCTGCCATCGGCCCAATTTTAGAGTTCTGTGTTAGTTAGCAATGTCTCCCGCAGGATCAGGCGATTCCAGTGGTATGCCACAGGTCTGCTATCCCTGCTCTGCTCTAAGTCCTTGTCCAGTTATAATATTTCGTGACCCTAGAGAAAGAAGATTTTAGCATAGCTTTCACAAAGTTACGCGGCTGGCTTGAGTTTCTTGTACACGTTTTGTTGCTAATGCAAGAAACGGAGAATGAAATATTTAAGAGTCAGAAAGCCAGGAAGAGGAGACAAAGAAACTCAGAACATGGCTAATACCAAAATGGGTAACTGGATCTTAAATAACTCCAAATCACCACCTTTTAAACCGTGTATATTTGGTTTCTCTCTCCAACATACATAATTTTGAAATGCCATTTGCTTTTCATTACCTGTCTAATTTGTCAAACTTGTTACTCTTGGCTGGATTTCAGGTGCTTATAAACAGCTAATGCAGGCAAGGGAGAAATATTCACAGAGCTCCTACCTGAGCCCGTGTTAGCAAGCGTGAACTTCACCTGGGCGACTCTGCAGGACGCAGTGGTCCAGTGCCTCCCGCCGCCTTCAAAGAGGAACGTCGGAGATGCAAACACACTCGCTTAATTTTTTGCTCTAATCTGGTACTGCAAAGACCGTACTGAAGGGTTAAAATAGCTAAATGATTCTAATTTAATCTGAGCTCTATTCAATTCAGGGGAGAAAAGAGCCATGCTAAAAATAAAATATCCCAAGTTTTAAACTGCCCACTCTTATCTTTAAGGGTTGAATTCCACACTCTGTACTGCCACAGTAAGGGGCGTCCCAGCCTCATCTGTCCCGTTTTCCTTTCCCTCACTATCACAAGCTCTCTTTCCCTGCCCCAAGGCAGGTACATACATGGCACAGGTGTACCTATACCTATATATTTTAATTGTATGCGCCGACACCAACACCTGTGCCTGTACCTATGGGTATGGATATGCTGCCCCTGAATCAAAGCAGCTTATCTCAAATCTCCACCAACTACTTCCCACTGATGCCAAAATAATTAACCCCAAAATGCTCCGCTAATTCCACCAAAACCTAGACAATCTTTCTGAAGGTGCAGCAAGGGAAAGAGAGAGGTGACCTTAGCACTGCTACTTAGACTGTAAAAACTAGTCTGTTTTATCAGGTGTCTCTACCTGTTCACGAGCAGGTGCCTGTTTGGCTGTTTGGATTGGACATTTCTCTCCAAGTAGACTGTAAAATATACTAATCATCATAAGCTGAACCTACACTGAGTCTATTTATCTTCTTTCAGTTTTTACAATGCTGATAATAATTTGCACTGTCAATTGTATAGAACATTAAAAATACCCACAGTAATGGCACGTGGCTCCTAAATGAGCCCCTTTCTGTAGGTGAGAAGAGTGTCCCCCAGGAAAGAGCAGTCTGACTTGCCACGCGCTCGCTGTGCCATCTGCACCCTAACCTGGCTTCGGGCCTATTGTACCACACGTCCTCACTACCTATCCTCAGGTTTCCTACTTTAGGTGCTCTTTACTTTGGCTGATATGAATTAAAGCAGCTCCTTTTACCTACTTGGAGCTGTTTCTTAGAGAAAATCTCTTCTATTCCTGACTGCAAATTTTATGGACTCTTTTGACTCTTCTTTTAAAAGTTTTCCTCCCTTTTCTTTTTGTCACATTAATCCACCAAACTTGCTGATGACACACCTGGCTGAGCCCAGTGCTGTCCTGGGAACCCCCAACCTTGGCTCCCCTCACTGGCTCCTGTGCCAGGACCTGGAGACAACTAGAGAGCTCACTTCTCAACAGATGAGAAGTTACAGCGGGCAAGGGTCCCGTGCAGAACTAGCAGCAGGGCCATCTTCACTACAAACTGTGGCCGATGGCTCTGATGAGTCTCCAAATGGGGATGAAATCTAAACTTCTCCATCTATTGAACCAGAGAGCAAGGAGAGACCTAGCAGGGAAATTCCTGAGCCATCTCTTATCTAGAACCCCCGAATCATCATTTTCATCCAGCTAGGTGCATGACTATGGCCAGTGTCGTGGGAACCAGGAAGTGAATCCCATCTGTTCCTCAGGTGAACAAAATAAATTAAAGAACATCCCAGGGCTCAGGGCCTCTGCCCGTGAACTGTCAGCCTCGGCTGCACTGGCCCCGTCTGGCAGAGGGTGTCAGGGCAGTCGGGTGATGCTTTTTGTGGCCCCCAGTAGACTTACACCAGAACAGCATCATCTTCAGGTTGGAATGATAGGAATTAGTGTTTCCTCCCCTGCTTATTCTCAAGGAAGACTTCTCTGAAACATGCCTCTAATTCACCTGCTTCCTTCTTGCCCTGGCTGGCTGGGAGAGCTGGCAACAACACGGTGGAGTCCAGTCTAAAGTGTGCCAACAAGTACGGTATTTTAACTTAAAAGGGATGCAGTACTAACCTCTCACTTCCCGTTGCTGATACTCTTTGTTTTTAAGAATGGGGTGTGAAATCCACATCCAGGGGTGATGCTTGCGGAGCTGAGGAAGCACGTAATGCGTTACGAATCCCACGGCGCCAGCCAGGGCAAACAGCACGATGCTGAGAAATGGCTGTGATAGAGAGGGCAGAATCTCATTATTTCATTTAGAAGGATAAAGGGAGGGAGGCCCATGAATAATGCATCACACGACTGTCTGTTCCCCTTTTCCTCTTGAAGAACAGAGAGCCAAATTCAGTTCTTGGGTTTAGGCCTCTGAAAATTTTCTCCATAGAGCATGAAACAGATCTGTTGAGATATGTTGAGAACCACTCAGAGTGGGGTGGAGAATTGGCCTGTGGAAGCTCTGCCCATTGGCATACATTTTTTTCCCCTTATAAGGAGAGGTGGAGAATAAGAAATGTAGCTAAAAGACTTTTCCTCGTTGAAAGAGGAGTTCATAAATGTATAACATTTTTATAGAGAGATAGCAACTATCTATATAAAAACTTTAAGCCAGATATCCCATCTGGAGCTCTCCACTTTTGTTTTTCCAAATGACAACTGTGTTCCAATAATCCTTTTGGCTCTGTGACCTCCATCGCAGCCCTGATATGGAAACTCCCTGGAAGGTAACTCCGGTCTTCTTTATTCATGGTAGCACATGGCTTTCACCCACCTTATTACTACTCACCACCATCGCAATGGAGTCTGCAAAGATGTGCTATTGCTCTTGCCAACGAAACAGCTCCCCAGATGGGGGAAAGAGTAAGGGTCAAATAACTGCATCAAATCTGTGTTTTGGACCACGTCACATCTTGGACATATTCCTTGAATCTTTTGTTTTCTAATATGGTATGCTAATTTCTTGAATCTTTGAACTGGCATTTCATTCTCTTCCTCTGTCTCAACTTCCCATGTTAATACCCTATAGCTCCATAATCGGGTCTATTATTCAGGAGAATGAGGAGGTGGGAAGGATGCACAGTTGAGTGGGTACATACTCGTAAGGACAGGAATGCAGTGCTGGCACTGACTGCAAATGACAGAATGGCAGCCACCGTGCAGACAATGAGGTCCGACTTTAAGCTATCCTTCTGCAAAGAGAAAATCAAATGTAAAGTTTGTTGTTCTTGTTTTCTCACAGAAACTCTGTTTAACCTGATAAATCAGATGATAGGGTTTTGACCCTAGATAAACTGCTCTTTCAGCCCGTTACTTACCTGATATATTTCTAGTGGGACACGCTGGGTGGACCGTCCACTACCACCTGTTTTGGGAATATCCAGGGAGACTAAGGCAAGGGGTAGGGAAAGGGAAAGGTGCCCTGCAAGGTTTGCACATGCCTGCTAGCTAAGGAGAGGCAGAAGGTTCTCTACATGTATAAGGGGCATACTGTTCTCGCCCACAAACATAGATGGAACACAAGAGCGCAAGAGCGCTCCCAAAAGAGACCTTAACTTACTAAGGAGTGCTGAAGGAGTGTAACCAAAGTGCCAATAAATTCTGCTTGGCTTCAGAGTAGCTTGGATTTTAACATGCAAATAGCCTGAGAATACCAAACAGAAATGCTTTACACATGTATGTTTTACTTTGGATCAGAATGTACTTTACAATTTAATTCACTAGTCAGATAGGGTAAAGGTCATCTCCAAATTATTTAAATATATGTATTACATATACATATTATATGTAGACAATGAAATTGTCAGTAACTTGCTAATTTTCCATTACGCAAAATTGTGATGTGAGGAGGGTCTAGGAGGACCCAAGAATGCTATTCATTCTGGAGACACGTGGAGAATGGCCTGTTAGCACAAACATGGCACAATACGAGGCATATGTGATTGTTAGAAAGATCTCAGAGGGACACCAAGCACCATTCAGTCAAGTCTTGTCTTTCTACAGAGGAGGACGAGCCGTAGTACACACTTACTGAACATCTTAAGGCACCACACGATTACCTGAAAATTCTGAAACCAGGAAGATATTTATACCACCCCTCTCATATTGAAAAGGAATCATGCCTTTTAAAGAATTGTTTTTGACGCTATCCACCAGAAAACTGTATAGAAAGTGTCCCTCCTCCATCCCCCTTTACTTTTCTTGTTTTTTTGTTTGTTTTTGTTGTTGTTTGTTTTTTGTTTTATTTTTTTTAAGATATTTAGATTACATAAATGTTACATAAAAAATATAGGGGATTCCCATATGCCCTGCTCCCCACATCACATTTGCCCCCATTAACAGCATCCCTCATTAGTGTGGTACATTCATTGCAATTGATGAACACATTTTGGAGCATTGCCACTAAGCATGGACTATAGTTTACGTTATAGTTTACACTCTCTCCCACCCAATTCTGTAGGCTATGGCAAGATATATAATGGCCTGTATCTGTCATTGCAATGTCATTCAGGACAATTCCCAAGTCCCGAAAATGCCCCTGTATTATCCCCGTTTTCCCTCTCCCTGTCCTCAGCACCTCCAGTGGCCACTGTCTCCACATCAATAATATAAGTTCTTCCATTGCTAGAATCACAGTAAGTCTATAGCAGAATACCAGTAAGTCTACTTTAGTCCATAGTTCATTCCCCAATCCTGAGGATTCTGAGGACTTTTCTTGTTTTTTGAATTAAAATGTGGAGTTTCTTGCAAGTCACTGTGCGGGCTTGTTGACTGTATCAACATCAAAGTGACAGGAAGAAACCAGGAAGAGCTTAAATGAGTAAGAATGGCCTGAACGATGATGGACTAGTCAGCAATAGCTTGGTCACAGTGATTAATCAGACTACTAAGAGAAACATTCTCAAGGTCAGTTTAGCAATTATCTACTCAAGCTGTTTTGAATTTCCTGTCTCAAAAGTTTACAATTCGCATACAGGTATTGACTATGGAAGAAATTATTTAGTGATAAACCAGGGACCCTAGATGTACTCTTAGTAAAGTAAGGGCGATCTGATTTTTGAGCAGCGGAGATCACTGGTTTTTCATTCTGAATCTATAAAGTGTCAGGACCTTAGGTTCTCACCAAAAATTACTATTAGTAATGGTCAAAATCCAAGTATCTCCTTTCCTTCCAAACACTTACAAAAGGCCAGGCTCTCCCTGTTGTCTCTGATGCACAGCTTTTTTAAGCTGCAGAGATACGTTAATTTCTATTTCCTATTTTTCATTGACATGGTTTTATGTGATTTAAAAGCACTGCATGTTTAGTCAAAAGGAAGAAAAACCTTTCTCCAAATATTCTGATTTAAAAACTTAGTGTCATCTTAAAGTGACCAATCATCCTCGTCTAAAGATAAAACAGCGGGCGACGGTGTAATTGCTGGGCATGGGGGCAGCGGCGGGGGAGGGAGTATGATGAGTGTGCATTTCTACTTTCTTAAAGCAAAAGTGAGAATGAGCTCAAGTTGTTATTATTATTTTCACAATTGAATGATACACAGGAATTCCACTGTGATTTTCGTCAGTGTCATGAGTACCCCTTATGAATACAAACTGTTACACAGCCTTTCTCAATTTCTGAAATGTTCTTTCTGTAGTGTAATTTTTAAACAGCTTTGTACAACTATAATTGGCATACGAAAAACTGCATATATTTACAGTGTACAATTTGATCAGTGTTGCCATGTGTCTCCCAGGAAGCCATCACCACAATCAGGATAATAAGCGTCCATCACCCCCGAAAGTTCTCCCTCCTTCCATGGTCTGATCCATCCCTCCCCCTCTCCTCACTCTGTCCCAGGCAACCACTGAACTGCTCCAGCACCACAGATTTGTTTTCATTTTCTAGAATGTTATACAAATGGAATCATAGAGTATCTATTATTTTTGAGTCTGGTTTCTTTCACTCAGCATAATTATTCTGAGATTCATCCATGCTCTTGCCTACATGAAAAGTCCGCAGCTTCTATTGCTGAGTAGTAGTCCTTTGTATGGCTATACCACATTTGTTTATCAGTTCACCTGTTGTGGGCATTTGGGTTGTTTTTGGATATTGCCAATAAAGCTGTTAGGAATACTCATGTATATGTGTCTATACATATGTTTTTTCATTCCTCTGGGTAAATACCTAGGAGTAGAATGGCTGGTCATATGGTAGAGTTAGGCTTACTTTTTAAAGAAACTATAAAAATGTTCTCCAAAATAGGTGTAACCATTTTCCAGTCCCACCAATTCCAGTTGCTCTACATTCTTGTCAAACACTTGGTATAGATAGTTTTTTTGTTTTTTTGTTGTTGTTGTTGTTTTTAATTTTAGCCATGCCTAGTGGTTGTGTAAGTGAAGTGGTTGTCAACTGGGGATAATTTTAGCTCCCAGGAGACATGTGGAAATGTCTGGGGACATTTTTTATTGTCATTATTCAGGGGTGGGGAAGGGCAGTGATACTGGTATCTGGTGGGTAGAGGCCAAGGAAGTGACTAAACATCCTACTGAGCATAGGATTCCCCCTCATCAAAGAATCAGTAGGCCCAAAGTGTCAATAGTGCTGAGGGTGAGAAACTTTGCTGTGGTGGTATCTAACTGTGGCTTTAATTTGCATTTTCCAATAGCTAATGCTGTTGACCATCTTTTCATGTGTTTAATTTAAAAATACAATAGCATGAAAAATATGAACTACTTAGGGATAAATTTGACAACAATGTACAAGACCATTATATTGAAAATTATAAAATATTGCTGAAATTAAGGAAAGAAATGAAGAGAGATACTCTGTTCTTAAACTGGAAGATTCAATATTGTTAAGAAATCATTTCACGCCAAACTGATTTGTAGATTCAGCATCATCCTAGTCAAAATCCTAGTAGGATTTTTTTTTTTTTTTTGTAGAAATTGAACTGCTGATTAAAAATTTTTATATGGAAATGTAAAGGACCTAGAATAGCAAAAACAACTCTGAAAAGAACAAATTTGGAGTTTATTTTAAAAGTATAGCAATCATGGTATTTATTATTTTGGCAAAAATAGACATCAAAATCAAGGAAACAGAGTCCAAAACTAGACCAACTCTTACGTGGTGAATTAATTTTCTACAAAGGGACCCTAAATGGGGGAAAGATAAACTTTTCAACACATGGTGCAGGAACAACTGGATAGCCATCTACAAAACAAAAACAAAACAACAAAAAACACCTTCACCCTTGCCTCACATCACATACAAAAATTAACCCACCATGCATCACAGACTTAAAAGTGAGAGCTTAAACTATAACACTTATCAAAGAAAACAGAAAAGAAAATCTTAGTGGCCTTGGGATTGGCAAAGATTTCTTAAATAGGGCACAGAAACCTTGAACTATAAAAGAAAAGAAGTCAATAAATTGGACGTCATCAAAATTAAAAACATTTGCTCTTCAAAAGCTAAGAAAATGGAAAAGCAAGCCACAGACTGGGAGAAAATATTTGCAAAACATATATCCAACAAAGGACTTTTAAACTATAATATATACAGAACTTTACATCTCAATAAGAAGTCAGATAAGCTTCTCCCTCCCACACCCCCTCCCCACTGCGCCTGGGCAAACGTCTTGAACAGGCTC
This sequence comes from Tolypeutes matacus, assembly GCA_026826555.1. Lineage (NCBI taxonomy): Eukaryota > Metazoa > Chordata > Mammalia > Cingulata > Chlamyphoridae > Tolypeutes > Tolypeutes matacus. The sequence continues at coordinate 2,969,895 of JAKSZT010026446.1, forward strand.
TTCACCAAAGGCCATGTACAAATGGCAAATGGTCATTATTGAGCTTTTCATTCCGGGTGCTATTTAATGAAATTCTGTATGCCTCTCCTAATGTTGGTGAAAGTAATATCAACAAAATAAAAAAGCAAACAGTTTCCTCTTTCCCTAAAGCCACCAGAAAAGCAGTTGTTATTCTTTTCTAAAAAAAAAACATGTCCTTGGAAAAATTATTTGTTACAAGGGAGTCTTTTAAGACGTCTGGACCTCGGAGACTGTTGCTACATCCTGGGAAAGTCACCTTTAACATTCTAAGATGTAATTTTGATCGGTTTTCTTGTAAAGAACTTTTGCCCAGCTAAATGAATGTTTGAATAAACATCTTTGCTTTCTGACAGTTATCAGTATGTGTCAGAGTTTCATATGTGTTTTGCTTTTATTCTGTTTTCTGTTATGCAGAAGGAGACGTATGAGTACTGCGCTCTTCTTTCACATGTTTGAGGTTAAAAAAAAAAAAAAAAATCTATGACTGTTGAATTACTATTTAAACAAGAGTTTTAGAATCTCCATTCGTTTGAATAAAGACCCTAAGTCTTAAAAGTGAATTGTAGGGAAGCGGCTGTGGCTCAATCAGTGGGGCTCCCGTTTACCATGTGGGAGGCCCCGGGTTCGGTTCCCAGGGGCCTCCTGGTGAAGGCAAGCCCGCCCGCACGGCGTGGTTAGCTGACCCAGCGAGCACAAGCAGCAAGGGGGGGATAAATGAATAAATAAATAAAATCTTTAAAAAAAAAAGTGAATTGTAAAATAGTAGAACTTATGAAAATGAGAGGACAAAAGGGAATATGCTAAAAGAGCTGAGCAAAATGCAAATTTGGAAGGTCTCTCTGTAATTTTTAAAAGTTAATTTTTTCCTTTATAAAAAACATGATCAGGTTATAACACTTTGGAACATAGAGAGGAAAGCAGAATATCCTTCTTATTCATTACAACCTGACATAGACAATATTAGCATTTTTGTGTTTTCCAGGCCAGCATATTTGCCTTTGGATGCTGAACCATGGTTATAGCTGTAAGTAAGATGTATATGGATTTTTCCATGCATTTTTAATAAAGGTATAATCTTAGTATACATCCAATATTGTATCTTTTTCAAAAGTACTTTCTCTTCTAGGCATTTATCTATTATTGCATTTACTTTCAAATAGTCACTTACTGACTAAATAATTTTCCATCTTGTGATTTCACAATGCCATAGTAGACATTCAAAACATTAGTTTACCTAATGAAAGCGAATGAGCCATAGTTTGTGCAACCATTCCCTGGCTACTTAATAGGTTGCCTCCCAATTTTTACCACGATGAATTTTGCTGCAATTGTCAACTTTATGCACCTAAACCCTTTTCTATATTTTGAGCTAATTCCCTCAAAAAAACTCTTACAAATAGATTTACTCTCTCAAACGTTATGAATATTTTACGATCCTTGATAAATAATGCTTTTCCAGGTGATTGTAAAAATTTACACAAATAAGAACAATGTCTAAGGGATCCCATTCCGTCACAACTAGCAATATCATTAATTTTTCCTTTGCTAATTAAACGATGGACAAATGAGTTTTAATTTGCATTTCTTTAATTGCAAGTAGGATGAGCTTTTTTTTTCATATATTTACTTACTAGCTATTTTATTCCTAAATGAAATACATATTAACCTCATACGATTATAGAGTTTCAAAAATCAAATTTTAAGGGCTGTTGGTTTAAAGAAGATATTTAACTTTCGCCAAATTTGCAGCATTTTACCAAACTATTTTAATTTTGTTAACTTTTTTACATACAGAAGTTTAAAACTTTTATGTACCCAATCTGATCGGTGTGAGTGTGTGTTATTTATTTTACGGTTTCCAAGTCTGGAAATTTAGAGTTTATATAAATGTTTGATTTTACTTCATATTCTTCTTTGGATTTTCCTTTTATATTTTTTAAAATGTGAGCCATACCTACAGAAAGGTGCATAAAACAAGTATGTATAATTTCAAGAGTATATATGAAGTGAACACCTCTGAAACCACCGACTGGTTTGAGAAATCAAACATTTCCTGCACCCCAGAAGTCCTTGCATGTGGCTCTTTGATCACAAAATCCTTCTTTGCCCCGTTGGAGGTTTCTATCTACTATCCCGACTTTTGTGAAAATAATTTTCTTGCTTTTAAAAAATTAATTTTGCTGCTTATGCATGCAATTTTCAGCAGTTTAGTTTTGCCTATTTTTACTCAATAAAATAGCTTCATATTATATATATTCTTTGGTGTCTAGCTTCTTTTGCTCAACACTATGTGGTTCAGGTTTTCCCGTGCCATTGCACTTAGCTCACAGTAAGTTCTTTTCCTTTGCTCTGTATGCTATCATCATTCTACTGTTGGTAGAATTTCCAAAGGCCTCTGTACAAATGCTACCTGGAACATTCTTATATGTGTATTCTAGTGCTAATGTGAAAGATTTGCTCCTGGGCAATTATTTAGGAATGGAATTGCTGGGCGGTAGGGTAAATTCAACTTTGTAACACCAAACTATTTTCCAGTGTGGTTATACCAATTTACATCCCCACCTGTCATACATGAGGAGTCCCTCTCCTCTACACTCTTGTCAACACTCAGCATTGGGAGCACTTTTAAATTTTTGTCACCCTAGTAGGTATAAAATGGTAACTCAGTGTGGTTTTAATTTGGAATTCCCTGAATCTTAAGGAGGTTGTGCATGTATTCATGTTGCATGCTTTTTGGTCATTTATATTTCCTGTTTTGTGAAGTGCGTGAACAGGTCTTTTGCCCACTTTCAATTGAGACATCTGGCATTCCTAGTATTTATAGGAGTTTTATATTCCTCTGAGCACTAATGCTTTATCAGCTACACTACTTAAAAAAACTTGTTCTTTCTGTGGCTTGTCTCTTAGTCTCTTTTTGGTATTATTTGATAAATTAAGGGTCATAATTTTAGTGAATTTTAATTTTGTGTGTTGTGTTTTAAAAAATTCTTTCCTCTCACAAGATCAGAAAGATTTACTTCACCATGTCACTAAGTGCTTTCAGATTTTGCCTTCTCATATTTAGGTTTATAATCCATCTGGAATTGATTTTTAAGTGTAGTGTGACGTAGGAGTCCAATTTTATTTTTTCTATTTGTATCATTCCATATTTCTGTATGGGGTTGGAACTTACATGCTCTGTTTTCACGGCTTTAGTAGTCAGCCTAAACATTCCAGCATGCATACTTAAAACATCACCATCTTAATCTGCCTTTATTCTTCTCCTGGACATCACTAACACTTTGAAAACTCTGAGTCCATTTCTCCTCCTACCCAATCGTGTATATTATTATAATCATGAACTATAATTCTACTTCATGATTTTTAACCCAACCATACACTGTTATTATACAGTTAATGTTTGTTTGGACTTACCAATGTATTTACCACTTTCTTTTCTCTTTGTAAATCAGACCTTCCATCTGGGAACACATTCTTTCTGTTGAAGTATAACCTACAGAATTATGTTTAGTGAGAGTATCTCAGTTGCTGTTTGTCTGAAAATCATTTCATTTTGCCACCACTCCTGGAGGCTATTTTCACTGGGTATAGAATTCTAGGTTGGCATTTACTTTCTTTATAAAACATTACCTATATGAAACTCCCTTCTGGCTTCCATTCCTGCTTTTGATAAGTGAGCTCCAGTCTCTCATTCATATGAATGTAATTTGTTCATTTTATGTAATCCCTTTAAGGTGGTCTGCGTGTTTGGTTTATTGCAGTTTTACTGTGGTGTGTCTGGTATGATTCTTTTTTGAAGAAAAAAAAATCTACTCTGCTTGTGAGTCACTGGGAGTCTTGAACCTCTTCCATCAATTCTGGTAAAGTTTCAGACATTATCTCATCAAATATTGGCAATGCTCCAGTCTCTCTCTTTTTTCTGGAATTCTGATTAGATGTCTGTTAGATCTTCTCACTCTATCCTTCAAGTCTCTTCACCTCTCTTACATATTTTTTAAATTTTATCTTTCAGTGTTGCATTCAAGATATTGTCTTCTGTCTTATCTTTCAGTTCCACTAATTCCACTAATTTGTGTCATCCAGATGTTTGAACTTGTGCTCTAAATCCATGGAAAGTTACCACTCCTCAAGAATCCTGTTGTTGTTCTGCTCACCACCAAGGCAAGTTTCCTTGCACTTCGCTGGCAGTGCAGAGGATGGAGCTGACTTACTTAGGGTTCATCTTCACCCTGAGAGTGTGGCCCTTTAGTGTCCCAGCTTGATGAGGGGATGGTCTGCCATTAGGGTCCCCATCTTGGGTGGGCCTGGGCTTTAACTGTGGGCAGGCCACAGTTGTAGGACTGCAAGAGGCACACGTTCCCCTGATTGAGAAGAGGCCCTTCTGCTCTGCTAACTCCTCCACGTCCCCCTTTATACTTAAATTTTGACCTCATAATTTTTATTATTTTGTCAGGTTTTGCTACATTTACGAAGGTTTTTTATTTTTTATTTTAGTCACAATTTTCTGTTTTAATCAACCGGAGGGATTAGTTTTCATAATCCAGCCTAGCATAATACCAGAAGTAGAAAAGTCATCTTTCTCTCTCCCTCTCTGTAATTCTTTTAATTCCTCTCTAACTTATATTGGTGTCTGGGGAGGGATTAGACATACAATTCATTTTTTCCATCCCATTGCTAAGCAATTACCTCAACAACATACATTGAATAATCAATTCTTGATTGTGACATCTCATTTTCACATAAGACATTCATATGACTAATTTGTCTCCTTTCTGGGTGTTTTGATCCACTAACCTCATTCTCTATTCTTGGATTGGTATAACATTTTTTTTCTGATTCTGACATTTCATAGTACACTCTAAAATCTCAAAGAGCTAGGTTTCTTTTTCTTATTCTTCTTTTTCATATTTTTAAAACTATTTAGATACTAGTCCTCTAAATGAATCTTAGCATAATTTCCCCAAGTTGTATACTTCCTTTGAAACTATTTTGAGTGATATTAAACCTATGAATTTATTGAAAAGAATTGACATTTTGTAAATCTAAGCCTTTCTACCCCAAATCAGATTATATCTATCACTACTTATTCAGAATTTCATTTACATTTTAATAGAATGTTGTAGCTTTATTTGTGACATTACTTGCTAAAATCATTTCCATTATCATTACATATGTTTTGTTGGAATCGTGGGTTGGATCATTTTTCATTTTATTTTCTAAAGGTTTTTTGGTATGTTAAAATACTCTTGCTTTTCTAAATTTTTTCATCTCTGGTGATATTTGTAAATCCTCTTATTAATCCTGGTCAATTTAATCAACTCTTCTGTGCATTCTACATATATATAAGTAATATAATCTCAAAATCAGCCCTTCAATTGGCCAGAACTTTGAAAACAATATTCAATAATATTAATGTTTTGCTATTTTAAAAGTAAGGCCACACATGTTTAACCTATAACTATATTAACTCTTAGTATATTGAATGTTTTAAATTTACTGTGGCATTATGTAGGACTTCATGTTCCAACCCCAGGGAAGTTTAAGAAGCCCTAGTCCAACATCATTCACTCAGCAGACTTAGACAGCATGGGACCAGAAAAATCTGGATGTTACAACCAACATTTTAGAATAAGCTTTTTAAATTTTAGAGAAAAAAATTTCCTAGGTTTTTTTTTGTGTGTGTGTCTCTAAAACTGAGAATGATGGATACAATGAAAGTTACAAAACTGGACATGATGAAAAGAGTGTCAAAAATGATGAAGATGAGTATGGTAAAAACTGAAAGGCCATGTAAATAAGGCATTTGAGGAAAGACTAAACACTAGTGAAGAGTTTATATCTTTAGCAAATGTTAAATTTTGGAAATAAATTTTGTATGCATAATTTACCTTGCTCATAAAGAATTATATAAACCCAGCCATAGAGCTTTATGTTTATCTATGTTTCTAGATCAATTCAAGTATAATCTGTGGATCAGTCTTGTTAATATGCAGATGTCAAGGTCCCACCACAGGCCAAATGAGTCAGAATTGAGTGGGAAGGAGGAGGAAACCTGGGGCTTTTCAAACAAACTAAAATTTAAGAAAAGAGAGACAGAGGAAATAAAAGAGCCAGAGAGAGACATAGAAAAACAAAATCACAGATAATGAGGAGGGAAATATTATATTTGCACTTATGGTGCAAAAGGTATTATAAATCAAACTGATAAAAGCTGCATGTGATATTCCCTTTAAAATACCATAATTAGACCAGAAGACTTCAGAGAAATGAACACAAACATCACATTAAATCACCCACAAGTTATGTGCTCTATGCTGCACAAAGCATTTCAAACTGTATGAATATCAAGTAAGAAAACACATAACCTATCACGACTAATTATATTAATGAAATGCTATCAGAGTCTACCATGCAAATTTCTTGTCTTATTTCTTCGTAATTTATGTATTATTTTTACTGCAATAAATCAGAAAGTAAAGAACTGTCTTCATCAGTCTTGAGATCAAGGAAGGTTGGGTGGACTTCGGGCAAAGCTAGGGCTGCTACAGAAACTCATCTCGGAATGTCAGTTTGATCTTCTCCCAGGTCCTGATATAAAAGTTAGAGATCAGGTTGCTGACTCTGCATTTGAATGTCAAATGTCTTTCTTTTTGCATAGCTGCCATCCCATCAGCTCCAGCAGCTTTACTTGCACCCTGCTTTTAAATGCACCTCTGTGCTTAAAATTCATGAACCAAGCCCTCCCTCATGCTAAATGATTGGTCCTTCAATTCCCTATCCCGTGACCTTTTTGTGGTAACAGAAAAGCCTCAGTGCTTTAGCTGGCATTGTGACCACACTCAAAGGCAAACAGGGCTTGTTATGTTGTCTTAAAATAGCAGATTGCAATTTCATTCATGGAAATTCAGCAGAATGTGCTGAGCGCACCCTGGGTCGGGGCTGGCACTGTGTGTCGGATGGACACTGTGGATACCGAGACGGAGGAGACGTGGGTCCTGGCTAGAGGAGCATGTGATCGACTGACATCAACTGCTTTTCATCTTCTTCTGCCTGTCTTAGTTTGCTAGGTCTGCTGTAACGACGTACCACAGACTGGTTGGCTTAAATGACGGGAAATTATTGTCTGACAGTTTTGGAGGATAAAGTTCAAAATCAGTGTCTCCAGGACCGTGCTTTCTCTGAGCCCTGTAGCTTTCTGGTGGTGCTTGCCAGCAATCCATTACTTAATTTCTGCCTCTGTCACATGGCCATATCTCTCTCCATTTCTCCCTACTTTCGTGTGCAAATTTCCTCTGCCAGTGGACTCTACTCATATTGGATTAAGGGCTCACTCTGATTCAGTTTGGCTCCACCTTAACTAAAATCATCTTTAAAGCTTCTATTTACAAATGGGTTCATATTTATCCGTAGGACTGGTTAAGACTTGAACTCGTCTTTTTGGATGACATGATGCAATCCACAGCACCGCCATTCCTAAAAATCACTTGGAAAAAAACATGACTCAAAGAAACCACACTGCTCCAAGCTCCGTTACACTCAAATGTATAGGAGCATATATAATCAATGAGAATGGCTTTTCCAGACATTAATGTTTGAAGTTGATAACGATGAGGCTACGCTGCTCAAAGGATGTTTGAAACTGCTCTGAGCCACTTTCCTGGTAAACAAGAAAAGTAGCATCATTCTTGTCCAGCCTTATGAGTCTCTCCTTCCTTTTCCCCTTCTTTGCTCCAACCAGTATGGTTTCTCCTTTCTTGGATACCCCAGCCATAAGTTTAAAGTCCAAGGGTTGTGTGTATGCCATCCTTGAATAAAAAGACCCTGGGGGCTTAGGGAACAGGTATAGTTCAGTGGTTGAGCACCTGCTTCCCATGTACGAGGTCCTGGGTTCAATCCCTGGTACCTCCTAAAAATGAAAAATAAAAAAAACCTGGGAAGAGTGCTCTGAGCTCAGCACAAGGCTGAGGCAAGAAGATGTGAAGAGGAACTGTGTGTGGAGAACACCAGGAATTGGTTTGGTGGGATGTTTATCTGACAAGCTTTTTCTCTGCATAACTTGCTTGCTAGTTGGTGCCAACAATGGGAGAACTTGAATATGGTTCATGCACATTTCCATGCAAACTGCCTTGAGCTGAGAAGCTACTGCTTGTGGCCTGCGTGTACTGCACCCACCTCCAAGATGCTCTGCAAGGTCTGCACCCAGCAGCACAACAGTTCTTTGCATTAGGAATATGCCAAGATGGAGGCCCCTTTATTGCATTCATCGTTTCCACATGAGTCTACCTAGGACCTGATGAGAACTTGAGCTCTGGCTGACAAGTTCTGAGTTCTGGCAGGCCATGACCCTCGCATGCTAGGTTACAAAACACAAATGCCTCACCACTGAATCTTTCATCTTCCTGGGCAGAGGGTCTGCAGCCGACTCTTCCAAATTTTGATGTAAAAATTTAGGGAACAATTTGCATTGAATATAGGACCTGAAAATGGAAAAGCACACAGGTTTTACTTTTAAAAGTATGTGCCTATTACAATGTTTGAGGTAAACAACTTCTAAATATTCATCAAAAGAGCAGAGGTGAGCTCCCCGAGGGCCAGGGTTTTGCGTATCCCTGCCATTCTCTGGGCTTTCTGGAAATGGGAGCAGCCAGTGACAAACAGCTTGCTTGAGCCCAGTGATTGGCACGCTTGTGGGCTCTGAACCCTTCTAGAGCAGCATAGAGCATCGGATCCCAAAGGGCCCCATCCCTCAGGGCTTCAAGAGCGCTGGACCACAAATGATTTCTTGTCTCTGCCTAAAGAGCCATGAAAAAGGTGAAACTTCTAACAAAAAGAACAGTGAAAACTTTGACCTTGGACATCATACCCACAAATGACAAGAGCAAGTGCACTCTCCATTAAACAATTCTTAATGAAAAGAGGCCCATAATCAAGTGATGTATCCAAGATAATGTCTTAATTTTCTAATTTCATAGTAATGACAGCAATGAAGTACCTGAGAAGGCATTTTTTCCCATGACTATCAGCAGCTAACTAAGCTCAGGGAGAGCCTCTGTTTCTGCTTCTCCCCAAACCCACCCCACCAGGGCTTCATCCTCACAAAAAGAGCGGCAGCAAAACAACTTTCCAAAAGCGTAAAACTTTTGACAGTAAAAATTGTGCAAATCATGTATAACTTTGCTTTTCCCCATTTTTCCACACCTTTCATCTGGCTGCACCTGACAGCCTAAAATTATGGTTTCTCTGGCCCCCAAATAGTTATGTGTATCTTAAGTCAAAATCTTTTATTATAACTTCGGACAAATTATATGAGATGATATCTGAAACTCACTTTGGCATCATATAAGGGGTTTTCAGTCCCAAAGTACATATTTTTCAAAGATTTAAAAGGAATGATTAAGGGGAAAATTGGAAAGTATACCTTAAAATGACTAAGGATTATTAAATACATTTTAAAACCCGGCTCAAACTTTGGGTCACTAGGCAAATTGCGAGCGACAAAACAAAACAAAAACCTTTCCTTTCAGAGATGCAAGTCTAGTCCCCTTGAGGTAACTGCCAAGAATAAAGGCAGTGACACTGCTTAATGGCTCCAGGGGTGGTATTTTTTACAATTGTAGCTTCTTCTCATACAGCTCACCCAAGGGGAAGCCAAAGACAGTGCCTGGGTGCTAACAGCCGTCTGTTCCTGCCATTGCGTATTTTACTCCCCGAACACAAGGGCGAAGGTCAAACGTTTGCTGGAAGCTGACCCTTGGTTTTAATTAGCTTCTCCTCCTGCCTTCATCCTACGCTTCCCCAGTGACTAGCTACTTTAACAGCAAAGAATCAGGCCACCAGGAACACTGAATCCGCCTGCCCCCCTCGGTGGAAGCAACCCAGCCGGAACCACGCTGAGAGCAAGTGCTGGGCCACTCACCTTAGCACGGATGGATCGCTGCTGTGCCGGCTCAGGTGGTAGGAAAAGGCAACCAAGAGGCCACAGAAGGCTGAAAACAGTGCTGGGATGTGCTGCAGGCTCCACGGTTCCTAAGGAAAAGACATCAAATAACCAAGTGATTCCACATCTTTGTGCAGCATAACAGAATCGCTCCCGACAACACCCCGAGGCCCAGCGGCCCTGGTTTCCCTGTGATCGCTCCTGCACCCGATGGCCAGAGGAAGCCCTTGCCTGTTCATGCACACAGGCTGACTCTGGCGCGGGGCAGGGGTGGCGGGCTACTTCAAAGTAATCTTAAACTTTTCTGAAGTGAAGTTTAGGATTTTTTATAAGGTATAGATATGTGTCGCCTTTTTTGAATTTAATATTATGCTTAATAATTATAGGAATTATATTTCTTAGAGTTTACTTAATCTAAGTAAACTCAAAAGTATAAGAAATGTAAAAATGTGCTGCAGGCAGTTTTACATCATTTAATTCCAACAACAACTTTTAGGAGTAATGCTTCCATAACTAGTTGAGCTGTTTTTTGCCTATTTTATTTTTTGAATTTGAAATAAAGTTTGAATTTTTAAAAAGAAATGTAAAAATGGCTTAGATCAAATAGACTAGTGGACTGAAATGAAACTCGATAAAAATAAAAGACAGTCTCCCTGAAAGAAAGAGTGACCTGAAATGAGACAAGCAAGCTACTCTAGGGTTAAGGAGAGAGAAGCCCAGATGCTAATAATCAGCCGCTTGAACTCAGCTCGAAGAGCAGAACACAGGAAGCGGGCGTCACCACCATGAGCAGGCCATGACCTTGCACAAGCTCTCAGACCCCCGTACCTGACATTTCCGCCAACACAAATATGCCTTTCATGTACAAAGAAGAAAATGTCTATATGTTTAGCCTTTTCGGTCACCATGAACAGAATCTGCTTATGCCTTCTGAAGGTGAATTTAGTCAAGGACTTAAACATGGCTCTCCCAAGATTTTGATCTCTTAACTCACAAAGCATTTGATTTGAGAAGGACGGGTGGTTGTGTTTAAAGCCAAATAGACAAATAAATGAGTCAAGTATGCCAATATTATATTCATAACTGGTAACATATGCTGGAAAAGCAAATGTTACACTGGGTAGAGCTAGTGATTTCATTTTTGAATGCTTTAGTTTTTCAGAAATTAAAATGCATTTCTCTATTTCTCCCACACTAAATGTCCAATAGCGTCTGGAAGGTGAAGGAAGGGTGTCAACATTCACTAAGGCTGCTGCAGCTATGAGCTAGACAGTCACAAAACAGGAGCGGTTGACTCCGCAGGCTCAAGGAGGCTGGGGTGCAAGCCTGCAGCTGCTCTTGCATGATCTGTGTCCTAGAGTATCTGACACCGTGACTTTCCTAGGTTCTCAAGGCAGCATGGCTGAGGTCATTGTTTTTCTGACTCTGTGCAGATGTCTTCCCCACCAATTTTGCTGAAAAGTTCCAGTCCACTGATAAAAGCATTCTCTGCTTATCTCCTCTCCCTTTGGAGTTTGCTTTAGCAACCACCTCCCCTCCTGTGTCCAAGAAAGGAATGCACCACCTCCTTCCCAAGATACTATCTCCATCCTTTACTTCAGTGCCAGCCCAGACTCTTGAATGTCTGAGCTCCACCATTCATTCCTTCATCAGCCATTCTCATTAGCCTCTGTCATGTGGGGCACTTCTTCATGGCAAGGACTTCAGAGATGGGCAGACATGAATTTGAATTCCAGTCTTGCCATGGATGAGGTGTGTTAGTTTCTTCTTCTTTAATAAGGAGAGATAAGACCTACTGGAGGGCTGCTGTGAGGGTAGGTGGTTTTTTTTTTTTAATCTTTTTGGCATGGCTGGGGGATTCGATGCAGTTCTCACTTGGTGACTAGCACCCAGTGCTCTGAGCCAGAACCACGGTTATCCTGAGAGATGTTTCCTCTTCTGCATCCCCATAGTCAGGTGATCTTCACATGGTATCGATCCAGCCTTTCATTACCCCTTCTGTCTGTACCTTCCTTCCCTTGCCTCCTACTTGGGTAAGGCCTCCCTCCACTATTTCTTGCCAGGACTACTGTTCACAGTTTAGAAACTGGAGGCCCAAACTCCAGTTTCTGCATCCCTCCCCTAACCCATGGACTCCACGAAGCAACAGAGTGGTCCTCCTCTCATAAAACACAAACCTGAGCACATTAAGGCCCTTCACTTAATACCAGTCAATGATTCATTGCTGCCTACCAAATAGAATCGACTCCAGGAAGGTACCGAAGCCAGTTAGGATCTAATCCTAGCCCAACTTTTCAGCCTCATCTCTCACATTTATGGCAGGCATAATGTGGAACTATCAAAAGTTTTTGTTCCCTGCCTTTGTGCACCTGGTTCTAGATGCACAGAGGGCTCTTTCTCTCTGGCCCTACTCCACTCCCCTCGAGGCCTGGTGAACTCCTACCCATGCCTCGGTGCTCAGTGTAAGAAGTTTCATCTGCTCAGTGCTGCCTTCCCTGATCTGCTAGGCAAAATGAAACCCGTATGAAATACCTGTATTGTGGCATTTAAGATGCCTCACTTTTATTATTTGTAGATAGGGGTACTTGCCTCCTTATCAGAGAGCCCCTGGCCATAGGAGTTTAGCTTACACATCTGGGTAAGTCACAGGGACAGAGTAGATCTTCAGGATATATTCATTGAATCCATGGGGCAAACTCGGTCTTTCATTATGTTCAGGGTTAAAACAACTTGCCACGTGACCTGCTATCTCAAACTCTAAGGAAAAGATGTTCTGGTACAACTTGCCAACACAGTCCCCTTCAAGACTCAACTTGCACCACTGTCTCTGTGGGCCTCACTTCTGGGTCCCACAGTACCGCGAGCAGCTCTCAGGGAACCTCGTCTTTTTCTTGTCTCGCCCCCCCCCTCCCCGTTACACAGGGACCCCGCTCCCGTGGAAAAGCAGCCTTGCATCTCCCTTTTCCCTGTCCCTGGCACAAACATGCCCTTGAGAGAATGACTGCAAAGATTTCAGTTCTCATGATGCCTTGTCACTCTTCTATAACCTGTGTGGAGGAGAATTTTCAGCCAAAAAAAGGTGAAAAAATTTAGTAGCCTAAATAGAATGTGGACCAGGCAGTGAAATGCTGCTGTGATGACGAGACTATCAGAAGAAAGGCAAGCCCTTGACCTTTGGACTCTCAATTCTCCTAAGAGTACATTGATAATAGAGAAGTTATTCTGAAACCTGATACTTTCATTCTTTCTGTTATGGGTTGACTTGTGTCTCCCCAAAAGACATGTTTAAGTCCTAACTCCCAGTACCTCAAAATATGGCCTTATTTGGAAATATGGTTGTTGCACGTAGAATTTGCTAAATTAAGATGAGGTCTTACTAGAGTATCACCAGTATCCTTGTAAGAAGAGAAGAGACAGAAAAAAAGAGAAGATGGCCAAGTGATGTCGGAGGCAGAGACTGAAGTGCTGCAGCTGCATGCCCAGGAATGCCGAGGATTGCCAGCCAACGACCAGGCACTGGAAGAGGCAAGGAGAATCCTCCCCTACAGGTTTTAGAGGAAGCATGGTCCTGCCAATAGCTTGATTTTGGACTTCCCACCTCCAGATCTGTAAGACAACAATTTTCTGTTGTGTTAAGCCACCCAGTTTGTGGTTCTTTGTTAAGGCAATCCTGGGAGCTAAGACGGAGTCCATTCATCAACAATTATTGATGCCAGGTACCCTCAAACACAGCTGTGAGAAGGACGGACACAGTATCTTGACCCCATGGAGCTTTTAGTCAAGCAAAGGGAAGACAGTAAGTGTGAAAAGTGATAAGGCAGTGAGGTGCATGGTGCTGGAAGGTCACAGAGCAGGACCCCCGAAGCTCCAGTGAGTCCAGGGAATGGCGTTTAAGCAAATCCCTCCCCAGAAGAGATGTAGAAAAGAATGGTCTTTCCCCTCTAAGGACTTGTGGGAAGGCCAAGGATTGTGCTGTGGGTGCCTTGGGGTGGGGGGCTGTGCCTTCTTCCATCCTTACATGTACTCCCCCAGGTCCCTGCTCTGCCGTTCTTCACCTGGGGCTTCTCTTTTTTGACTGTTAGAAAAATAAATGGGGGGCGGCTGTGGCTCAGTCAGTGGGGCTCCCGTTTGCCATGTGGGGGGCCCCGGGTTCGGTTCCCGGGGCCTCCTGGTGAGGGCAGAGCCCGCCTGCACGGCGTGGTTGGCTGGCCCAGCGAGCGCGGGCAGCGGGGGGGGGGGGGGATAAATGAATAAATAGGTAAAAATCTTAAAAATAAATAAATAAATAAATAAATAAATAAATACAAAAAGTTTTCCACAAGAGAAAAACCTGCTCAATTTTATTTTCTTCTATTGACGCCTTGGCACTTGCCTATGCTTGTATATTTATTTCAAAATTACTTGAAGGCAGAGGCTTTTCTTTCACATGCAGCCCATAAAAATGCTGGATGAAATCACATGACAAGGATTTAGTAGTCATGAACGTGAAAATAATTCTCATTGCACGGAACTGAGAAAAATGGTCAAGAGAACGAGTATTGGCAGAAGTTGATCCCAGGCTCATCACTTTCTGGAACCAAGAGGAAGGCACCTAATTTCCCAGTGGTTCAGCAGCTTCCTCTTTGAATGTATTGCTGTAGTGGTTGAATGAGCTCTGAAGGAAGCTTGCACACTGCAAAGCAGTATGTCAGTGTTAGTTTTTCATTAATTGGAAAAGAAAGGGTACCCATGAAGGAGGGTGTCACAGACAACATTAACACAGACTCTCTATATATTTAGATAATCACGTGTACCTACTTTTTATTCTCCCAATACCCCTTAGCTAACTCTTCCCTTGCTTACTCTCGAATTCTCTACTTAACTAAACCTCTTCAAGGCAAACGCTGAAGGACAGGCACCTCACTGCTACGGGGGGACCCTCCCTTTTTATCTGCTAAAATAACAACTGGAAGAAAGGGGAGTGGGAGGTAAAAATATCAAACCAAGAAAAATGAATTTAGAGGTAAGCCATGTTGCCCGCCTTCCTTCTGCGTCCCAGCATTTATCCATGTGTTTGACTGTCTGGTTCCTGCACTGGGACTACATGCAACAACTGCAGAGGCTGTCTGCTTACCCCACCAGAGTCTCCTGGGCACCGCACACAGGGCCTGGGGCACGAAAGGCATTTGATAAATATGCATGGAAGGAAAGCACCAGATTTGAGGACTGGCATGTCCTTACTATACAGTGCAGACTGAAGAAGGGGAAGGTCAGAGGTCATGTTATTTAAGTACCTACAAGGTACAGAGTAGGTTGTCCTTCCCTGGTGCAGAAGAGCAGTTAAAAGCTGGGCTCTGGTGTGGGACTGCCGTGCCTCCCACCCCAGCACTGCTCGTCACTGCACTAAGACACTGGGCATGCTATTTAGGCTCAGTCTCCTTATCTTAAAAAGTTTAATAAGGCTGTTCAGAATATTAAATGAAAGAATGTTTGTAAAACACTTAGTACAGTAATTGATAGGAAATGCTCAATAAGTATTTGCTGTTACTACCTGCTTTTCTAATCTA
This sequence comes from Tolypeutes matacus, assembly GCA_026826555.1. Lineage (NCBI taxonomy): Eukaryota > Metazoa > Chordata > Mammalia > Cingulata > Chlamyphoridae > Tolypeutes > Tolypeutes matacus. The sequence continues at coordinate 2,985,399 of JAKSZT010026446.1, forward strand.
TACAAGGAGACTAAGGGCTGCAGTCTCATCACATTTCCTGAAAAAATTAGAACTGGGGTTAGGCACTGGTCTTCTGTGGGAGACAAAGGGAAGAATAAGGATTCTTGCACATTCTTTTTCACCCCTCCAGTTCTACACCACAGAAAGAGCATAGTTTTAGAAGGTAAAGAAATAGGGACTCTTCTACAAAATGTGACCTTGCTAAGAAGTAGTATTATCCCAAGCTACACAATCTGAATGGACAGATTTCATGAGAGATGATTCGCATTTATTATTTGAAGCTGTTCCATTCTTTTTGGTGTGTGTCCTATATTAATTGGAGTCAAAGTCTATATTCATTCTTTCATACCTGGGATTTCTTTTAAGCATAACCAATAGCTTAAGGATACATTTTTAGACATGAATGAATGGCAGTGTGGCCACAGGGGCAAGACAGAAGGGATGAATATTTCCTTCAATAATGTAAAAGCAAAGTGATGCCAGAATGGCATAATACTTCTTCTTGCAAGAAAAAGGGAAGAATGAAGGATGGCAAAAAAAAAAAAAAAAAAAAGCCCATATTCTAGGTGCTGCTTTGCATACTTTCTATTCCAACCTCAGATAACCACACAACTATTTCTTAGAAAGAACCTGGGCTTCCCTGAGCTTTCTCTGAGATTAAAAAAAGGCAAACCACCTAGATCCTCCCAGAATCTCTACCGGAAATACCCTGAAGCACCAAATTCTTAACTTTATTCATTTGTTCAACAGATATATGGGTATATGCAGAGATATTTATTTATATATGTAGGCCTATGTGTGCATATTTATCTCTACATATAATATATTTAAGATAGGATGCAATTTATAATCAAGCAAGCAAGGAAAGACTACTTGGATATCAACATGAGTTATTCCTTCATGTTGTACATGTGCCAAAATTTTCAAAACTATGTCATCTTCAAGAAAGATTATTTTAGAGTTGGAAAAAGATCTCATAGCTGAGCTAGCCTCATTCCCTCAAATTATTGCTCAAGTAAGAAGATAGGAAGAATGGAAGAGACTTGCCCAAAGTGTCCAAGTTAGAACCAGACTTCACTTTCCCTACTTCAGCACACTGTATACCACACAACCCTAAATATGTGTGCAGCTAATTGAGTAAAATATGTGGACATTTAACCATTTTTTCATAAAAACAAGAGCCTTGGTATGTTTGAAGAATCACTATAAATTAGAATTTCCCATCTTTGTAGGCAATTTCATTCATTGATTCATCCATCCATCCAACAGTAGTTGGGCATCTATTCAGTAATTGCTGTAAAACATTTACATTGAAAGCCCAGAGGAGGAAGTGATCAAATATATCTTGAAGGGACTCAGGGGCAGCTTCATTGAGAACCAAGTAATTGAGCTGGATCTTTAAAAAAATGACTAGGAATGAACCTGGGGGAAAGCATATTCCAAGTCATGGAAAGGCACAATGCTTCAAAGGTTGGCATGAACTTGCTTTCAAGGATGGACATGGCTATGCTGCAGGGTGAGAACCACTGGGTGTCATTCTGAAAGCATGACTCATAAAATGTGTATAAAGATTAGAGGTACAGACAACAGAAATAGTTAAACTTGGAGAAAATAAATTTAAGGAAAAGGACCTTTATTTTTTGTCATTCAATAATTTTCTATACTGGGAAGAGAGGCAGCTGGGTTGTCATCGATTCTGAAACCCAAACAAAAGGAAAGACGCTTTGGCATCAGCATGTGGAATATGAATGAAATTTAAGGAAGATTTTTCTGACATTGCTGATTAAGTGCTGATGTTATAAGTAGGGGAACACTAGGATTTACTTTGCCCAAATTATTTAAAACTTAAAATTTTTTAAAAATTATTTAAGATTTGGAGAGTTGAAGTATAAGCTCGCCTATAGGAGAAGGAAGGAAGAGAAGCCTGCTAAAGGCTTTTTTTCTTATGCTTCTATGGCTTAGGACTATATTACTATTTGAACAGCTCCACAATTAACCATTCATCCCCAACTTCTTGAGCACAAGAAGGAACTACTCATAATTAGCCAGTTGCGGGGGGGGGGGGGGTGTACCAACAAGATAAACTGCCTCTCCTTCATTTTTTATTCCTGTCTCCTTAAATGTCCTTATTTATTCTCCAGGCTATTCAGTCAGGAAAGCCCCAACTTGCATCTACCTCGAGAACATAGGCTCATTTCCCCTGCCCTGTCTACTCTCGCAGGTTTGCTCTGCACACATGCAAATATGTGAAAGGATGACTGTGAAACTGATGGTGAGGCTTTCTACAGCATCAGGAGCCAAATGTCTAGAACAGCTGAACCTGTCATGTCAGAGATATGGTGAGAAGAAAAAGGCAGTGTATTTAAGGATAGCTTTATCTTAATTTTTATTTGGAGACAGGAGGAGGAAATATTTATACTTGAGAAGAAGAAAACAACCGAAGAAGGATTTTGAAAGAAAGTGATCAAATGCACCATGAATTTTGTCTAAAAGATTTTATTCTGTGCTAGATTTTATGTTTCTAAAAAGAGAAGCAGAGAGGAAGAAAAGAAGTTGTGACTGGCATTTGTAGTGTAAATTTAAAAATCGAGTTTTATATTCAGAACCTGAAAGTATTAGTCTTGGGTTTTATTTGCTTTCTAGTTTGTTATATATGCCAGCAAAAAGTACACACACACACACACACACACAATCTTTAAGATGTCTAAATTACAAAGTATATTTTAGAAGCTAAACATATATAAATACGCACACATGGCCACATACATATACATATATGTAAATATATTTGGAGGGAGAATATTTTAAACAATCTATCACCCACCGATAATGAAGTGGATACCATGTGACAGTTTGCTTCAAAATTAACATCCCTAATTGCTTTGAGATGTGTCTCATGGGCCCCTGCATTGGGGATGGCATGGACTGATGAGTGCCGGCTTCATAAAATCCCCACAGGTTTTGAAATCTTTTTATGAGGTAGAAATAAAACTGTCTAATAGTCCTACAGTTCTGTGGAAGATTTCTTATGCATCAGGGAATAATTTTGATGAGAAAGAGAATGTGTAGGGCAGTTCAGCTTTATATATATGAAAGTGCTCTCTGGAGAGAATCTTAGTTTCAGTGTTTTTTTTCTTAGAAATTTCAGACATCGCTGTGATGGAATTTACTGGGCAGACCAGCTGAGGGCTTGATTATTAAATTGAATGCAAACAGGCCAAACGCTCACTTGGCTAGTCTCTTCATATCGGGTTCAAATACTTTGTTTGTTATTAAAGAAAAGGAAATGGAATTTTCTTACCTCATTAAACAAAGAGGCATTTCTGAGATCCAGGTTTTCACAAATCCTAAAACAGGAACTAGATCCTATCACTCTGACCCTGAGGTAAGCCTTATTTCTAGGTCGATTTCTGACACTACTCTTATCATCTCTTCATTAAGTAAAAAGGCCTTGTGTGCCCATAAAGCTCCAGCAACTCAGTAAGACCGCCCTGTTGCTCACTGTGTCACCTTCCTGTTTCCCACACGGCCCGCGGGGTCTTACGTGACCAGGCACACGTGAGCGTGCACTGGACCCCCTCTGGGCCTCGGGCTCCCATAGCACTCAGTGCCTCCTCCTGAGCAGCCCTTGTCCGAAGCCCTCACTAGACAGGGAACACCCGGAGAGCTCAGCCCCAGTCGGTCAAGACGTGCTTGGTAAATGAATGATCACATTACCCAACTTGAAAAGTCAGTCTTCATTCCTCGCTCAGATGAGATTTTTCTTATTCCATACTGTTTTTCATTTTGGTGAAAAATACCAAATGTTTATGAGTCAAGACAATGCTTTGCTTTTGAGAATAGGTACTGGGGAAAAATGATATTGTTAGCTAGCAAGACAGAATGACCGGTCCATGCATGCAAACCTATCTTTACCTCTTCCTAAATGGACATATGTATGGAGAGAGAAAGAAATACACACAAATATACATACTTTTTAAAAAACATTGGCATTTAGTTTCCTTTTCATATCCATCTGTGGTGGTTTGAAACTGTATGTACCCCAGAAAACCATGTTCTTAAAGCTAATCCATTCCTGTGGTTGTAAACCTATTGTAAGTAGGGCCTTTGGATGAAGTTAATTCAGTTAAGGCATGGCCTAGGGTGAGTCTCAATCTTCTTACTGGAGTCCTTTATAAACAGGATGAATACACCGAGAAAGAAAAAGCCATGGAAGCAAGAAGCTGAAAGCAGTGAAATCCAGAAGAGAAGGGAGAGACCAGCAAACGCCATGTGCCCTGCCATGTGGGAGAGGACCCAAGGATTGCCAGCAGCTGGTCTTCAGGAAGACCTTTGATTGCCTTGATTTGGACACTATTCTCAGCCTCAAAACTGTAAGCTATTAACTTCCCATTGTTAAAAGCCAACCCATTTTATGGTATCTGCTTTCAGCAGCCGAGCAAACTAAAACACCTTCCTGGTTACCTATGTTTATTCAATCTGAAAGTTTTTTTTTAGAACACCTTTTACGTGACCGACACTAGATTAAGCAAATAGAACATAAACAGAAAGCATATATAAATCATAATCTGACTCCTAGGAGCTCATGGTCACTGAGAGTGATGAAAAGTATGTACAGACAACAAGAACATCAATAATCCGGCACCCTTAAAGGTTAGTGTTGCTCATTTTAAACATGAGAAAACAGAAGCTTTTCCTTTACTAGTCGCTATGCTATCTATACTCTTCACGGAGAACTGATTACAAGCTCAACAAATACGTATTGGGGAACACCAAAGGAACAATATCGTCCACAGGATTTTGAAAAAGAGAAAGATAAACTCTTGCTGGCATCACTAAGGCAAGTATAGGCTTCCATCTGTACTAGAATTACCACTACCCTGCTCATTCTCCAGGCCCAGAATTCTTCTCTTTTCCATTCATTCTATCCTCTCTCTATCTGTCACTCCAAATCAGACAGAATTCATCAGATTGAATCCTACCAATATGATGTCACTACATTTCCTGGATTTGACCTTCGAATGCTCTCTGTGCTTAACATCAAAATTTTAGTCCAGATCTTATTTCACTTGACAATTACAATTCTATTTTGAATTAAAAAAACTTTTTAAGGTAGCAGAGATTGAACACAGGACCTCATACATGGGAAGCAGGCACTCAATCACTCAGCTACACCTGCTCCCCTTTTGAACAACCTTTGGGCTATCATTATACTTTCTGTTTTATTCCCAAATCAGTGTCAACTGCCACTGTCAAAGCCATTCCACTCAAACTTGAAGATCATGCAATCCAGAGTTAACTGGAAAGACTTGAAATTCCCACTCCATTGCAGTTAAGAGTGATATTATTCTATCCATGAAATATAAATGGAATCTGGTGGAACTTAAAGAGAGTTAAAACTTAGGTTTTTAACTTCAAATCTATTACTACTAATATTATCACCATCCTGTTCATCATCATCATAACTGTCAATTATTGATACTAATAGTTACCATTTGTAATAGTTTTCTATTGCTGTATAATAAATTACCACACATTTTTAGGCTTAACATAGTACAAATGTATTATGTCAAAGTTCCCATGGATCCTGAGGCTGGGCATGGGTTGGCTGGGTCCTCTGCTCAAGGAAGCACAAGGCTGAAATCACAGTGTTGACCAGGGAGTCTTACCTGAGACTTGGGGTCCTCTTCCAAGTTCATTGGTGGTTAGAAGATTTCAGTTCCTTGTAGGTATAGGACCGACATTCCCACTGTCTTGCTGGCTGTTCACTGGAGTCCATTCTAGCTCCTAGAAGCCATCGTCCCAGGTCCTTGCCATGTGATCCCCTCCAAAGGCAGTTCACAACATGGCTGCTGACTTCTTCAAAGTCAACAGGAGATCACCTCTGCTTCTGCTGTCTCTGACCCCTAGACCCTCCTTTAAAGGGCTCACTTGATTAGATCAGGCCCACCCATAATAATCTCCCTTTGGATATACTTAAACTCAACTGATTAGGGACATTAATTACATCTACAAAATCCCTTCACCTTTGTCATATAACCTAACCTAACCACAAGAGCCATATCCCATCATATTCACATCTTGCTCATCTTAAAGGAGAGAAAATTATACAGGGTGTATATAGCAGGGGATAGGAATTTTGGAGGCAATCTTAGAATTCTATCTACCATACCATTTCTTGAAAACCCTTGAGCCAGATACTTTATACGTATAATAGATTTAATTTAATTTACTCCTCACAATATCCATATAAGGTAGGTATTACTAGTTCATTTTACAATTGAAAAGCCAATGTGAATTAGTCAGGTGTCCTGAGGCAAGTAAACTTGAGCACTCTGTGCTTCAAATTCACCATAGAAATACAGAAATGCTAATATCTTCCTTATGTGGAGACGTAACAAAGAGCAAATGAGAAAACACTTGGGAAATCTTCAAGGTATCTAACATGCCTGGGAATTGTTCGTTTGACTAAACAAATATATTTCACATCAAATGTGCTAGGAAGGATGGCACACAGGAAGAAGATTGAAAAGACAAGATCTGGGATCTGGACTTGTGATGTTGAGTAGGTCACTTAAGCTCTCTCTGGGCCTCCATTTCCTCTTTTAAAATAATAAAATGAAGGGGCTGGACTAGAGGATATCTAAGGTTTATTCCAGTATTTTTTAAAAATTCTGTTTTATATCCATGTTTAGAAATTAAATCTTGGGTGCAGGAAAAGTTTCATTGTTTTAGGCTGCAACCCTGTAGTACCAAGAAGAATGGGGAAAACTCTGCTGTAAGAGGCTGTCAATAATACTTGGGAAACATTAAATTATAATAATATCCTTCAACTTCTGGATCCCCTTGCCATCAATAAAACAGAAACTCTTTGTAAGGGATAATGAAAAATAGAAATTATGGATTATCCAGACATATAGAAAGCTCAGCTAATTAACTAAGTCATTTCTCCAGGGAGCAAATATTCTGGTTGTTTCTGTATATCATTGTCAAATAGTTAAGTCAGTGAGGGAGTCCATTTATAAATTACTTGCTACCATCTTGGATGAGTCAAAAAGAATTTGAAATTAAAAGAGGAATGAAATTTTCTTTCCTGAATTAATATTCCAGAGAGCAAAATTTAACTCACAGTCCCTCAATCTGCTTCTAGCAAGAGATAATAATAAAAATCAAGGATATAAATACACATCAAGACCAATACAGAGAAATATATCTCTACCAAGGCAGCTGAAATGCTGAAATTGCTCACGAGGACCCATCAGTTCTTTATGATGCAGCAGAAATATAAAAAATAAAACCAATTCAAGGAATGCGAAGAGCAAGCCTAAAAGGCTTAGGCAAGAGTGTCGTTAAACAAGAAGGAGAATCGCAGCCCTGGGTAAATGTGAGCGAGGCTGAAGATGGGTAAGGGTTTCTTTTTCACCTAAGGGCCCACTTGCCAGTTTGCTAACCACATTCATTCAATTCACGGCATTTAATAGGTGCTACATCTTAAAGTGAAGAGTCGATCTGGGACCATTAGAAAACTCAGGACTTAAAAATGAGAAAGAAGAAATGCAAATTGTTCTATTATTACCAAAAGATGTTTCAAAATATAGCTAGAACATTAAGATTCTGTGATAACGGACTACACTATTTATCACAAGTGGGCTACACAATAACTGTGAGCCGTGTTCTATGCTGAGCAAGGGAAGTCAATACCTCTCTGAGATGAAACAGACATTTCCAAAGCCCCACAGCTCCACCTGGTAAAAAGCCTGTTTCAACACCTAAGTGAACCCCAGAGCCCTTGAAGTGTTCGTTCCCGTCGCCGAGTTAGCAGTGTGTGTTCTAAATGGAACCACTTCACTCTGATCTCACTATTGCTTATGCCGATAACATGCCATAAACAGAAAGGAAAACAGAAATGAACACACACAAAGCCTTGGCCCAGGGAAGCAAATAGCTTAGTTCCTGGCCAGATCTGATCAGCTGGCAGCAGCTGCTTGGGGTACTAGATGATTCCCTGAAGACCTATTGACTTCAGGGAGGAATGAGGAAAAAAATGCTGTGATAATTAACAGTGTTTGATATGAGGATCCGGTTGGACTTGTACAGGGGACAGGAATGATCACACCTGTCCCACAACTAGGTAAAAAGCAAAGGAAGCTTCTGTCTTTTTGTACGCCACGTTTTTTTTCCATTTCAAAAGCCCTCTAAGAATTCTGTCAGAAGAGGTAATGTCACAATCCTTCTATTGCAGGGGTTCTTTTTTTTTTTTTTTTTTTTTTAAGATTTATTTGATTTCTTTCTCCCCACCCCCTTGTTGTTTTCCACTTGCTGAGTCTTCCTTGTTTCTTTAGAAGGCACCAGGAGCTGAACCTGGGACCTCCGATGTGGGAGGGAGGTGCCTAATCGCTTGAGCCACCTTGGCTCTCCAGGGGTTCTTAACAAGGGGTCCGTGAGCTTGAACTGAAATTCAAAAAAAATACCATTATTCTTGTAGGGACGTGTTGGTGCGGGTGTGATATATTTATTAAATAATACACAGCATAGTCTGGACTTAGTAAGGGGTCCGTGGTTTTCACCTGACTGGCTAAGGGGTCTGTGGAACAAAAATGATTAAGAACCTCTGTTGAAGAGGAGTAAAAGGGAAACTTGGGAGATCCAAGATGGTGGAGTAGAGAGTGGCAGGGTGCCACTCTCAGCAGGGAGACAGGCAGACTTGCTGGAGGTCTGGTCACAGGGGAGCAGCATGGGACCAGCAGTGAGGCCCGAGGAGAAGGCCCTGCTGGTCATGGGGGATTCAACGGGGAGCAGCACCCATGGCCCATCAGTGGGGTGGGAGGCCCATGGGGGGGACCGGCAGGAGGAGAGCACCAGTGGCACACAACAGCCTTGCCAGGCATGCAAGGAATGGCTGCAAGTGGTGAGGGCCAGTGAGAACAGCCCCACTGGTTGTGGGGGAAGTGGCAGGGGAGAGGCACAGGCAGCCAGCAAGGATGGCTTTGCCCCGCATGGGGGGAAGCAGAGAGGAAGCAGAGAGGACAGCCGTGAGGGAGGTCTTGCCAGGCACAGGCAGGCACAGGGGGCTTTCCCTCTACAATCTGGAACAAGACAAGGATGCCCACTGTCACCACTCTTATTTAACATTGTGTTAGAAGTTCTCACTAGAGCAGTCAGCCAAGAAGAAGAAATAAAAGGCATCCAAATTGTAAAGGAAGAAGAAAAACTTTAAGTATTTGCAGATGACACAATCCTATATATACAAAATCCCATAAAATCTATAACTATTAAAGCTAATAATTGAGTTAGTAAAGTGGTGGGATATGAGATCAACACGCAAAATTCAGTAGTGTTTCTATATACTAGTAATGACCAAGCTGAGGAGGAAATCAAGAAAACAATTGCATTTATAATAACAACTAAAAGAATCATATATCTAGGAATAAATTTAGCCAAGGAAATAATTCCATTTACAATAGGAATTAAAACAATCAAATATCCAGGAATAAATTTAACCAAAGATATAAAGGACTTATACACAGAAAACTACACAACATTGATAAAAGAAATCAATGCAGATGTAAATAAATGGAAGGACATTCTGTGTTCACGGATTGGAAGACTAAATATTGTTAAGATGTCAGTTCTACCCAAATTGATTTATAGATTCAATGCAATCCCAATACAAATCCCATCAGCCTTTTTTTGCAGAAATGGAAAAGCCAATTATCAAATTTATTTGGAAAGGTAAGGGACCCCGAATTGCCAAAAAACATCTCAAAAAAGAACAAACTAGGAGGACTCACATTACCTGACTTTAAAGCATTTTACAAACTACAGTGGTCAAAACAGCATGGTTAGCACTAGCACAAGGACAGATATACTGAACAAAGGAATCGAATTGAGAGTTCAAAAATGGCATATCTATGGCCAACTGATATTTGACACGGTTGTCAAGTCCACTCAACTGGGACAGAATAGTCTCTTCAACAAATGGTGCTGGGAGAAATGAAAATCCATACACAAAAGAATGACAGGGGACTGCTATCTCATACCTTATACAAAAAGCAACTCAAGATGGATCAAAGACTTCAATATAAGAACCAGGACTATAAATCTCCTAGAAAAAAATGTAGAGAAGCATCTTCGAGATCTTGAGGTCAGCAACGGTTTCATAAACTATACACCCAAAGCACGAGTAATGAAAAAAATGGATAAATGGGGCCTCTCTTTGTGCTTCAAAGGAGTTTGTCAAGAAAATGAAAGGTAGCCTACTCAATGAGAGAATATATTTGGAAACTACGTATCTGATAAGAGTCTAATATCCAGCAAATTTAAAAGCTCCTCCAGCTTAACAATAAAAAGACAAACAGCCTAATTTAAAAATGGACAAAGGACTTGAATAGACATTTTTCGAAAAAGGAAATATAAATGGCTAAAAAGCACATGAAAAGATGTTCAACATCACTAGCTATCAGGGAAATGCAAATCAAAACCATAATGAGATATCATTTCACACCTACTAGACTGATCACTGCTAGAAAAAAAATAGAAAACTACAAGTGCCACAGAGGATGTGGAGAAATAGGAACATTCTTTCATTGCTGGTGAGAATGTAGAATTGTGCAGCTGCTGTAGAAGACAGTGTGGTCGTTCCTCAGGACGCTAAATATAGAATTGCCATTTGAGCTGGTAATCCCTCAACTAGGTATATACCCAGAAGAACTAAAATCAGGGACATAAACAGATATATGTACACTAATGTTCATAGCAGGATTATTCACAATTGCCTAAAGATGGAGGCAACCCAAATGTCCATCAACAGATGAATGAATAAACAAAATGTGGTGTGTGTGTGTGTGTATGGCGGAATATTATTCAGATGTAAGAAGGAACGAAGTACTGATGCATGCAACAACATGGATGAACTTCAAGGACCTTATGTTGCATGAAGTATGCCAAGCACAAAAGACAAGTATTGTATGATCTCACTAACATGAACTAATTATAATAAGCAAACTCATAAAGGTAGACTCTAGAAAATAAGTTACCAGGACATAGAATGGGGGTTGAGAAGGGGAGCTGATGCTTAATCTGTGCAGAATTTATAATTAGGTTGATTGCAGTGGTTTGGAGGTGGACAGACATGATGGTAGAATGATAGTGTGAGTGTAGTTGGTAGCACTGAGGGGTGTGTGTGTATGTGTGTGTGTGTGGTTGAAGGGGGAGGTTTTGTGTTATATATGTTACTAAAAGGAAAGTTAGAGTCTGAAAAATGATATGGTATAATACAGTGAACCCTGTGGTAGACAAGAATTGTGGTTAATAATACAAATATAAGAATGTTCCTTCAGGGTCTTAAACAAAAATACATCACTAGTACAGGTTGTTAATAATAGGATGGTATATGGGGGAAATTCACCTAAAGCAAAATATGGACTATAGTTAACAGTAACATGTTAACATTTTTGTATCAATTGTACAAGGGTACCACACCAATGTTAAATGTCAACAATGGGGGAGGGGGTTGGGAATGATGCATATTTTATTCTTAGAAAAATGTTTTATGTCACAGAAACAACTAAATTTCCCTGTAAGTTATACTGTTTTACACAGTCCAGTGTCTAGATAGACAGGGCCTTTTAAACAGCTTGAATGTTATATAGCTACATACTTCTATGGGATATAAATATATCCTTTTTGCCATAGGTATGTTTTCTGGATGGATAGAGGCCTGCGCAGCAGCTAACAAAATATTAAACTTCCCTCCTGGGGAAATCCTGTTACCTTCTCAAATAAGATGACTAAAAGCTCTGGAATATATAAGCCTTGCCTAATAAAGGAAAACAGGGTAATAAGCCAAGCCCTTGATCTTAATGATTGCACTTATGAACTTTATTTCTGTAATAATAATAATGAAACTAAGCCTAACTAATGCCTATGAGTTGACCCATGAACACCTCCTTGTTACTCATATGTGGCCCCTTTGTAAGCCAACCTCTGCAAATAAACTCACTATCTTCCCCATTGATGTGAGACATGACTCCCAAGGATGAGCCTCCCTGGCACCAAGGGATTACCACCAAGCATTAATCAGCAATGCATTTGAAGAAACTATTGCTTGATCAGAAGGAGGAAATTTAAATAAAATAGAGTTTTTATGGCTAAGAGATTTCAAAGTGAGTCAGGAGGTCATTCCGGAGGTAACAATTATGCAGGTCCCAGCCAGACTTTACAAAATACAACAGTAAACAAAGCCACAAACAAAAGTGCCCCTGAGGGCACTAGGGACATCAGACACCATAGGCAAGCCACACGACCACATGAAATCAACAGCCCCTCAGAGGGCTCTATCTGGGAATATATGGAAAGCAATTTACCCAGTATAACATAGTTACACTCATTGTGAGGTCACCTAATCATGATTCTTTGACTTTTTTATTTGAACTTATAATTTTCAAAATACTTGTTAAGTATACTTCTCAGGGCCTTAAAACCCTCAGATTCATCCTATACCAGTTGAGCCCTGAAACACAACGACGACTTTCCAGTTCTTTGGACATGTGCTGGACAGCTAACAGGACAATGGAGATGGACCAGCCCCATCCCAAAAGTGAGGAGTGTCTTCAACTGCAAGCAAAACAATTCCATTTCTCTGTCCCATAATAACTACAACCCTTCTCAGCCTGAAGCAATCAGAGTGGACATTTTCTCAAATCTGTCATGATTGAGGAATGAACAATAATAAGGGGGGAACGTAATCACTGACTGAGGCAGATTTACATTATTGTAGCTATATTTTGTTAACTAACTTGTAACAATGACATAAAAAATAAATTAAAAAAAAGAAAAAGAAGGGTGAAGATGAGCCATTCACCTGATAGTTAGCAGCTGAGCAGCTGATAAGGCCTGGAAAGAAATGATCCCTATGCCAGACTGATATAGGAAGCCCTGAGAGACAAACCCTATGCCAGCTTACAGCTGATATCAGAAGAACTTGGGCCCATGGAGCCTTAAGAGGAAGAAGGCCCGAGAGATCAGGCAGAGCTCATCTGCCATCTTGCTTCAACATGTGGCAACAGACTTTGGTGAGAAAGCAACCTTGAGTTGGACTCTTCAGGGCCTTGTAACTGTAAGCTTCTACCCAAATAAATACCTTTTACAAAAGCCAGCAGATTTCTGGTATTTGCATCAGCACCCCTTTGGCTGACAAATACAGAAGGGAGGAATTTGGAATATGCTGCTATAAGTTATCTGTACTACACATGAAGTGGTATAGTGTTTAAAAGAAAGCAGACAGATTTGTTGTAAATTTATACTTCAAATATAGGGCAGCCACTAAAATAATCTTGTTTAAAAAGAGTATAATGGTATGTCGAGAAAGGAGCTAAAATGGCCTCATAAAATGCTCAATTAAAACTAGAGAAGGAATAAAAAGAGTAGAAGGCAGAAAAAGAAAAAAGGATCAAGGGCAATGAATAGAAAATGTTATGAATATGGTAGCTATTAATCCAACTATATCAATAATCACTTTAATTATGAATGGTCTAAAAATACCAATTAAAAGACAGACACTATCAGAGTGGATAAAAAAATCAAGGCCCAAGTAAATGTTATCTACAAGAAACCAACTTTGAAAGATGCAGATAGATTGAAAGTAAAGTGATAGAGAAAGATATTCAATGATAACAATACACAAAAGAAAGCTGAATAACCATATCAATTTCTGACAAAGCAGATTTCAGAGCAAAGAAAATTATTAGAGATAAAGAGGAGCATTGCATAATAATAAAACTTTCATCTCAAGCTCACACAGAGCATTCACCAAGTAAACCAAGTTATGAACCTTAAAAATCACCTTCACAAATTTAAAAGAATAGAAATCTTTAAAAAGTATGCTCTCAGACCACAATGGAATTAAACTAGAAATTAATAACAGGAAAAGCGCTAGAAAATCCCCAAATATTTGGAGATTAGATCACACATTCTAAATCATACACGGGCCCAAGAAGAAATTTCAGAAGAAATTAAAAAATATTTTGAGTTAAGTGAAAATGAGAATACAACCTATCAAAATTTGCAGGATACAGCAAAATCAGTTTTAGAAAGAAATTTATAGCATTGAATGCATATATTAGAAAAGATGAAAGATCTAAAATCAATAATCCAAGATTTCACCTTAGGAAACATGGAAGAGGAAATCAAATCCAAAATAAACTGGAAAAAAGAAATTATAAAAATTAGGGAAGATCTCAACAAAATTGAAAATAGGAAATTAATAGAGAAAATGAATGAAAACAAAAGCTGGTTCTTGGAAAAGATTAATAGAATTGACAAATCTATATTAACAAAAAGAAAGGGAGAGAAGAAACAATTTATTAATATCAGAAAAAAGAGACACCATCCCAACTGATCCCCATGGACATTAAAAGGATAGTAAAGGAATATTATGAACAATTCATTGACCAAAATTTTGATAACTTAGATGAAATGAACCAAATCTTGAAAGTCACAATCTACCAAAACTCACACAAAAAGATATAGATAATCTTAATTGGCATATATTTATTTTAAAAATGGAATCAATTATTAATGACCTTCTGTGGCAGTTTGGTATTGTTTATAAATCCCCAAAATAGATATTGGATTGTGTTTGTAAACTAGTCTGTCTTCTGAACGAATTAGATTGTATTAGATTCAGAGGTTTCACTTTTACTTTATTAAATCAAGATTAGGGCTTTTATTTAACCACATCATTAGGTGGACTCTATTTGAGTCCCTGCCTCCCCTCTCTGTGGGCTATATAAACAGATGCTCAATCAAAGACAGGGAAGTAAATACACAGAGAAGGAAAACACAGAGAGTTTAATTTTGGACACTGGAGCCCCGGAGAGAGAGCAGAGCCATTTACCTGGTGGTTTGCAGCTCAAGAGACCAGAACCCTGAACGGCTGAGAAAGTCTGGAAAGAAATGAGCCCTGGGGAGAGAGATGAGCTTTATGCCAGCCTACAGCTGAGATAGGAAGAAGCTGGAACCATGGAGCCTTAAGAGGAGAAGGAAGCCTGAACCCTTACAGACGTTGGCACCCATCTTGCTCCAACACATGGCAACTTTGGTGAGGGAAGTAACTTACTCTTTATGGCCTTGCAACTGTAAGCTTCTACCGCCAAATAAATACCCTTTATAAAAGCCTGCAGATTTATGGTACTTTGCAGCAGCACTCCTTTGGCTGACTAATATACCTTCTAAAACAGAAAGCATCAGGCCCAGAGGGTTTCACTAGTGAATTCTACCAAACATTTAAAGAAGAAATCATACCAATGCTCTACAATCTCTTCCAGAAAATAGAAGCAGAGGAAGCACTTCCTACTTTATCATATAAGGCCAACATAACTGTAATACCAAAACCAGGCAAAGACATTACAAGAAAATTAAAGATCAATATCTCTCATGCATATAGGTATAAAAATCCTCAACAAAATACTAGCAAATCAAAACTAGCATGTATAAAAATTATTAGACACCGTGAACAAATAGAATGTATACCCGGTATGCAAGGCTGGTTCAACATTTGAAAATCAATTAATGTATTCACTACATCAACAAGATAATGAAGGAAAATCAGATGATCATATCAATAGATACAGAAAAAGTATCTGAACAAAATCCAGCACCCTTCATGATAAAAACTCTCAGAAGACTAGGAATGGGGGGCGGGGAACTGCCTCAACTTGATAAAGGACATACAGAAAACCTATAGCCAACATCATACTTAAAGCTGAAAACCTTGCTCCTTTCCTCCTTAAATCAGGTACAAGACAAGAACGTTCCCTCTCAAAACTCATTTTCAACATTGTACTTGAAATTCTAGCTAATGAAATAAGACAATAAAATAAAATAAAAAGAATACAGATTAGAAAGGAAGTAATAAAATTCTTTGCCTGTAGATGATATGACTTTCTATATAGAAAATCCCAAATAATCAACAACAACAAAAAACCCTCCTAGAACTAATATATTATTATATCAAGGTTGGAGGATACAAGGTTACTATACAAAAGGCAAATGCTTTTCTACATGCCAGCAACTAACAATTGGAATTTTAAATTAAAGACATAACATTATTTACATTAGCATAAAAAAGATAAATACATACATATAAACCTGAAAACTATATACAGGATATATACAAAGCTCTGACGGAAGAAATCAGAGACAATCTAAATAAATGGAGAGATGTTCCACTTTCATGGATAGGAAGACTCAATATCATTAAGATGTCAATTCTTCCCAAAATGATCTACAGATTCAATGCAATCCCAGTCAATATCCCAGCAAGTTATTTCAAGGATATTGACAAACTGATTCTAAAGTTTATATGGAAAAGTAAAAGAACCAGAATAGCACACACAATACTGAAGAAGAACAAACTCAGAGGACTGGCAATATCTGACTTCAAGACTTACTATAAAGCTAGAGTGAGACAGTATGTTACTGGCAAAAGAATAGATAAACAGATCAAGGAACAGAATAGAGACCCCAGAAATAGACCCACAAAAAAGTAATCAACTGATCTTCAACAAAGGAGCAAAGACAGTTAAATGGAGAAAGAAGTCTTTTCAATAAATGGCGCAGGAACTACTGGACATCCACATGCAAAAAAAAAAGAAAGGAGGATTGGTACAGAGACCTTATACCTTTCATAAAAATTGACTCAAAATGGGTCAGAGACCTAAGTGTAAAATGCAAAGTTATAAAACTTCTAAAAGATAACATGTGAGAAAATCTAGGTGACTTAGATTTTAGAGAGTCTTTCTTAGACACAACACCAAAAACATGACCCATGGGAAAAAATTGATTAATTGGATTTAATTAGTATATTTTTTAAATTCTTCTGTATAAAGACACTGTCGAGAGAATGAAAAGACAAACCACAGACTGGGAGAAAATGTTTGCAAAGCACTCATATCTAATATCTAAGAAATGACTTCTATACAAATATACAAAGAACTCTTAAAATTCAACAATAAGAAAACAAACAACCCAATTTTAAAAATGGACAAGGTATCTTGACACTTATGAAAGGAAGATAGACAGATGGTAAATAAGCATATGACAAGCAACATCATATGCTGTTAGGGAATTGCAAATTAAAGCAATGAGTTACCACTACAGGCCTATTAGAATTGCTAAAATCCAAAACACTGACAGAATCTGGTGAGGATGGAGAGCAACAGGAGCTGTCACACATTGCTGGTGGGGATTCAAAACGATACATCCACTTTGGAAGACAGTCTAGAAATGCCTTACATAGTTAAACATTGACTTACCATATGATCCAGCAACTGTGATCTGAGGTATTTACCTAAATGGATTGAAAATTATATCCACACAAAAGTTTGCATATGAATGTTTATAGCAGACATTCATAATTCCGTTATATTGGAAGCAACCTGTATGTCCTTCATTGGGTGAGTGTACAAACTGTGGTACATGCACACAATGGAGAATTATTCAGCAATGAAAAAGCAACAGGGAGCGGATGTGGCTCAAGCAGTTGAGCTCCTGCTTCCCACGTGGGAGGTCCCAGGTTCTGTCCCAGGTGACTTCTAAAAACGAAAGCAAACAACAAGCAAACAAATGCAAAAACCAACTCAGGGGAGCCACTGTGGCTCAGTGGTCGAGCACTGGCTTCCCACATGCGAGGTCCCTGGGTTCCAGCCCCAGTATCTAAAAATAATAATCATAATCATAATAATAATCATAATAATGAATCATCAAGCTATAAAAAGACATGGAAGAACCTCAAATGCATATTGCTAAGTGAAAGAAGCCAGTCTGAAAAGACTATATACTGTAAGATTCCAACTATAAGACATTCTGGAAAAGGCAAAACTATAGTGACAGTAAAAAGATCAGTGGTTGTCAGGGGCTCAGGGTAGGATGACTAGGTGGAATGCAGGGCATTTTCAGGGCAGTGAAACTATTCTGTATGATACTGTAATGGTAGATACATGATGTCATGCATTTGTCAAAACCCATAGAACTGTACAACACAAAGGGTGAACCCTAATGCAAATAATGGGTTTTAATAATAATGTATCAATATCAGTTCATCAATTTTAGCAAATGTACTGCACTAATACAAGATGTTACTAGTAGGAGAAACTATGTGTGGGAAGCAAGGGAGGAGGTACATGGTAATTCTATCCTTTGTGCACAATTTTTCTGTAAATCTAAAAACAATCTAAAAATTTGTCTATTTTTAAAAAAATCATAGCACCAAAAGATGTGAAAACAACATTAAACCATCTAATTCTCATCTAATAATCATCATCTAATAATAATCAGGGACCCCAAAAGAAAAGATAAGCAGAACAAGGCAGAAGACATATTTGAAGAGATAATGGCCAAGGATTTTGCAAAATCAGATGAAAGACAACAATCCACAGATCAAAGTAGCTCAAAGAACCCTAAAGAGGTGGGGTGGGGGCAGAGAACAGCAGCACACCTACTTAAATCATTGTCAAATTTCTGAAAACCAAAGACAAAGAGAAAATCTTGAAGGGAGCCCAAGAAAAAGGAAATACTATCTACAAAGGAACAAATATAAGAATCACAGCATATTTCTGATCAGAAATTATATGTCAAAAGAAAAAGAACAACATGTTTAAAGCACTGAGAAAAAAAAAACAAAAAAAAAAAACATCAACTCAGAATTCTATACCAGTGAAGACATATTTCAAAAATGAAAGCAAAATAAAGAACATTTGTGACAAAAGTTGAAAGAATTCATTGCCAGAAGATATTTTTTAAAGGATTTCTTAGACAGGAGTATGACACCAAATGGAAGGAAAAGAAATGTAGATTGCCAGAAATTATTAAAATGAGGGTAAATGAAATAAATATTTTAATTTTAACTTCTTTTAAAGGTAATTGACTGAAATATATAGCAATATATATTCCATCTTAGGAAACTAGGAACAAAAGAGCAAATTATACCCAAAACAAGCATAAATAAGGAAATAATAGAGAGCAGAAATCAATAAAGTTGAAAACAGAAAAACAATAGAGAAAATCAATGAAATTAAATACCATTATATAAAAAGTTTAATAAAATTAATAAATCTCTAGCTAGAAAGAGCAGAAAAATGAGAGAAGACACAAATTACAAATATAAGGAATAAATGACATCACTACAAATCATACAAACATTACAAGGATAATGAAGAATAATATGAACAACTTTATGCTAATAAATTTGAAAAATGTAGATGAAATGGACAAATTCCTTGAAGGACACAAAGTATTTCAATAAGGAATAGCTCTATATTTATTGAATGCATAGTTTAACATCTTACCACAAAGAAAACCCCAGGCCCAGATGGCTTCACTTAGGAATTCTACCAAACACTTATGCAATAAATAAGGCCAACTCTATACAAACTTTTTCAGAATATAAGAGAAGGAGACACTTTCCAAATCATTTTATGAGTCATTACCCTGATACTAAAACAAAAAAAATCAAGGCCAGGAAAAAAAAAAAAAAAAAAAGACCTATAAGGCTCATGGTCATAGACACAAAAGTTGATAACCAATATTAGTAAATAAAATTAATCAATAGATATAAAGGATATTATGTCATAACCAACAGGGGTTCATCATTCAAATACAAGTTTGACTCAATATTCAACAGTCAATCAATGTAATTTGCCTAACCAACAATAAACAAATATCAATATGATCTTCTCAGAAGATTCAGAAGATGCATTTGGAAAAAAATTAACATCTGTTAATGATTAAAAACTATCAGAACACTAGGAATCTAAAGGAAATTGCTCAGACTGATAAAGGACATCTACAGAAATCCCACAGTTAGCATCACACTTAGTGGTGAAAGACTGAATGCTTTTCCACCAAGATTAGGAACAAGACAAGATGTAATGATCTCAGCACTTCTAGTCACCATTGCTCTGGAGGTCCTAGTTAGTGCAATATGGCAAGAAAAACAAATCAAAGGCATACAGACTGAAAAGGAAGAAATAAACCTGTCTTTATTTGCAGGCAATATGACCATCAATGCAGAAAACCCCAAAGAATTTACAATAAGCTACTAAAACTAATAAGTTCAGCAAGATTGCAAGATATAAGCCCAATAAAGATGAATATTATATCAGTAAAAGTAACTAAAAGTGTCAAAAGAGTGGTGAAAATAAAATATGACAGATAAAACTCAAATATTTTGGAATAAACTTACCCAACAATGTAGTGCACTTGAATTCAGAAAACTACAACTCATTGTTAAAAGAAATCAAAAAAGACCTAAATAATTGGAAGAACAGTCCATGCTCATGGATTGGAAGATCCCAGTTAACATCATTAAGATGTCAATCCTACTCAAATGGATATACAGATACAATGCAATCCCGATAAAAATTCCACCGGCATTAAAAAAAAATAAATAGAAAACATAATTATCAAATTTATTTGGAAGGCTAAGGGGTCCTGAATAGCCAGAAACATCTTTAAAAGGAAAAGTGAAGTTGGAGAACTATCACGTCTGGACTTTAAATCGTATTACCTAGCTAAAGTGGTAAAAACAGCATGGTACTGGCATAAGGACAGACATATAGACCAATGGAGCTCAACTGATGGTTCAGAAAAGACATCTATGGCCACATCTATGGTCAAGTGATTTTTGACAAGCCTGTCAAACCCACCCACCTTGGGCAGAACAGTCCATTCAACAAATGGTGCTGAGAGAACTGGATATCCATAGCCAAAAGAAGGAAAGAGGACCCCTATCTCATGCCTTATACAAAAATTAACTCAAAATGGTTAAAAAAAAAAAAACCTAAATATAAAAGCAAGAACCATAAGGCTTCTAGAAGAAATGTAGAAAAATATCTTCAAGAGCTGGTGGTAGGTGGTGGATTCTTAAAGGAGATAAGAGGAGGACTGAGATGGACTGCTGATATTTAATATATGTAGAAGTTTTAATTAGCTTTACTGTAAAAGTGTGGAAATGTACAGAGTTGATAGTAACACATTATCGTGAGTAATAGCTGGTTTATATATGGGAATGTGGCTGAAAATGGTAGTCTAGGGATGTAAATGCCTATTGAAAGAAAGCTAGAAAATAATCTAAGGACTGACTAACACAGTAAACTGAGAGGTAGATAAGAATTGTGGTTGATAGTACAGATGCAAGAGTGTCCTTTGTGAGCTAGAGCAGATGTACATCACTATTGCAGGGTGGCATGAATGTGGAGAAGCATGGGAAAAATACAACTGGAGTGACCTATGGACTGTGGTTAACAGTAATAATGTAATACTCATGCACCTATGCCAAAGATGTACTGTGTTGATAATGGGGGAGTATGGAAAAAGTGTGCCAAATGTACGCTATGGACCTGGTAATGGTCTGATGATATTATCTCATAATCTAACAAATGTTCTACCACGGTGTGGTGTGTTGATAGAGGGGTATTGTTTGGGAATTCTGCACATGTGCACGACTGATTTGTAAGTTTACAACTTCTGTCATATGAGTGATATACTTCAATAAATTTTTTTAAAAGGGAGTCCTGAAAGAAAAACTTTGTGATCCAAGAATTCTACAGGCAGCCCATTTTACCAAAAGGAAGTACAAAGATGTTCTCAGACATGTAAGGATTCAGAGAATACCTATCCAAATACCTTACTTGAATAAATTACCTGGAGTCCTGTGACAGTCTAAAGGAGGGTACATCAAAAGAAAACTCCAGAAAAACTAATTCTATAACTAATAAGCCTACATAACCCTATGTGATAGTGGTAACAAACAGGGCCAACCTGTTTGCCTTATGTTATATTTGTGTGTCTTATGGAAAGCGGCCTTCTTTTTTTTTTTATTTTCTGAGAGAAAAGATCTATATAGAAGGGATGGAGTGAAGGAGGGAAGGAATTAGGCCATTGATTACCACAGCTTAATTAATCTGAAACAATGGGAGCTAAAAATGTTGCATTCCTTCTCTTCTACAAAGGGGAATAAACAATGTTTCTGCCACTGTCATTGATAAGTTTAATAAGATTTTAAGTTCATTTTAAAAAAATGTTAACTAAGAAATGTTCATATGCTATATATGTTAAAAACACTTTGGAACATATGTCACTTTTATTTACTCTTTTCATGTAATTTTTATTTTATCAAATGAGTACATGTGATTTGAAACATTAAACGCAAGGTGTCCATAAAGTCAAGAAACTGCCTCTGACAACTTTATGTTTATCTGTTGTTGTTTTCTCAACACTGAAAATGCACAGCCAAGGCCTTCCGCCTCCACTTCCCCAGGCCCCATTCCTGCTTCCCAGAGCCAGTGATTTTCACTTTCTTCTTCACATATTTATCTCCATATTTCCAAATAACAGGCATGTTTTGCTATTTCTTGTCTTTTTTCAGTTTTATGTGTCATTTATGGACCTTCCATTATGGAAGACAGGATTTAGTTTCCCGCTGCCCTCTGCGATTCTTCCCCATCACAATCACTTCCCCCTCACCCCATCCTTCCATTACAGGTAAAACAGAATCAGCGTTCAGATCACTATAAATACATGACCTTCATACACAGCTGACCCATCTGTGCCCAGTAGTAACATTTCTTTCCTTGTGCAACTTTGTTTTCCTGAAGTTAACATGCATCTTGTTTTTTCATTGCCTACTGCCAGCATCGGTGTCCGTTTTCTCCATTTCTCCTTTTGGATAAGTCTCTGGTCCATCTCTTTCCTGAGATCTGAAACTTTTTTGCTGTCACATGCGCTCCTGTTCTCTTTGCCCGCATAGCTTTATGCGTTTTGTCTCTTCACTGCCTTTGGAGTGGCGATTCAGAAGGAAGCACAGCCGGTCGCCAGCGTCACTGCCAGACTGGCAGGCGCACCAGAAGCGCGGGCGAGCCGGCCGCCGGCAGCTGGGACTTCTGCACCGCGCCAGAGATTCTTCAGGAGTCTCCCCGCACCGCTGGGGCCCCAGCCAGCCAGGCCTGACCACCCCCTGACCTGCTCAGTCGCGCTTGGCCGCTGGAGAAAATCATTGTTCACTTTCAAAACAAGTTGATTTAATGAACCCAAGTGTGTGCAGGCCCGCGAGTCCCACTTACCTTCACCGCGCTGAAGCAGAACACGTGCAGCGCAGAGGCGGCCGCGAAGCTCCGGGCCACACTGTACAGGGCCGACAGGACCCCAGAGACGGCTGAAACACAAACACCAGCAGCTCACTTTTAGATGCCCACCTCTCCAGGCCAATAAATGTAAGAAAGGGAAGAGAAGGGTGTAGCTTCCAAATGCAAAATGCCAGCCGAAGAGGCAAAGACTAAATCTATGGGGTCCCTCAAAAAGCACTGGCTGATTCTAGTACAAGACCCTGCTCACTAACGGAAAGCTCTAGAGGAAAGCCTTTAGAATGGCCTCTGACCATAGCCTTAAAAGACTGCGTGAACGGGCGGTGCGGAGGGGAGACCTCGTGGCTTACAGTTGGAAGCTGCTGGCCAAGGAAGGAAAGATCATGGCTAGCAATTTCAATAAGGGGGGGGGGGGGCGTGAGCACAAAGCAAGCGCTCCTGTGTGCCCCTGAGTGTGTACAGGGATGGCAACAGGTACTCAACACCTGCTCCGCTCTTAGTGCTTTTTGCACATTATTTCATTTAATCTTTACAGCAACGTTATGTGGTCAGTGTTTTTGTTTCCATTTTAGAGAACAGTAAGCTGAAAAGTTAAGTCTCCAAGTAAGTGTTAGGTGAGGTCGCAGTCCAGCTCGGTGGGAATCTACAGCTCTGTCTACTAGGCCAAATGAGAGTCATGGGGAGGGCTTTAGGATATAGGATGTCTGTCTGCACAGGCACACCTGCAACACAGTGTCACACTCACACATGTTCACACTCACACACTCCCAGGCTAATGGGCATATGCATCTCAAACACACACACACTCACATCCACACAGCCTCACACATTCACACACAAACACAGCATTTTCTAAAGTCTCTTCCAAAGCTCAGAGAATCCTGTGCTTCTGTTTCTTTGGTTGTGTGTTTACTCAACCTTGCTAACTTTGGTTGACACTATCTGGATGGCCCCAAGATCAAACTGACTGACCCCAACTCAAGCAGTTGAAATGCTTAGGACAAAAAAAACCTAACTGTCCAGGCTCCTATTCATTCCATGCCTGAGGCTATTCAGCCCTTATCTGAACTTTAGGCTCCTTTACAGGAAGATTAGAATGCACATGACTTACCAGAACCTCCAAAAGCCAGCATGTCAATTTGTTCCAAAAGATAAATGCAGAAAGTGTTGATCTGAGGGAAAAGCCCCAGGAGGGTAATTGCAGGGAAGCAATATAAAAATACTGAAAGTGAAGAAACAAAATTTACGTTACATGTGGCTTTGTAGCCAAGGCTCCGACTGCAAACCTGCCTCCACCCCACCCAGGAACACTGGAAGGATTACAAAGTTCCCTTTCTGGGGCGGATAGTCTGGAGGCGGAGAAGGAAATGTTCCCCTAGAAGTAAACAAGGAGCTGATGCCCAGGAAAGGAACACAGGCATGGGGTGGTGGAGCATAGCTCTCAAGGACGGTGAGGAAATGGGGGCGAGATGGGAGTGGAGGGGGGGAAGAAGACTGGGAAAACTGAATGAACGTGCAGAACCCAAGGGCGCTGCTGATGGGAGAGGTGAGCCAAACCAGGAACCGGGGGGGGGCTGCTTGCTTTCTGCCTCTGAAACCCAGGCTCCGGAGCCCCGAGATCTGCTACAATCCATGTGCTGACTGGAGATCCAGGGCTGAGTCAACCTCAAGACTCTCACAGAGGAACAGGCAGACTGGTGAGTGAACCAGTAACTGCGACACACCGTGACGGTCAACACTGAACGGTCAGCTTCCAAGCAGCCCAGGACCTCTGATGGACGAAGGAGGTCCTGGCTGAGAAGGGGAGGCGGGGCTCCCTCCAGAATCCCGAGAACAGCATTGTGCCATTGGCTAAAGCATTTGTAGGTCAGAGTTCAATGTTTCACAGATCATCTGTTTGGTGGGGGCGGGGAAGAAATGCATTTTACAGCCACTCTTTCCGTCTCTCTCTTGCTT
This sequence comes from Tolypeutes matacus, assembly GCA_026826555.1. Lineage (NCBI taxonomy): Eukaryota > Metazoa > Chordata > Mammalia > Cingulata > Chlamyphoridae > Tolypeutes > Tolypeutes matacus. The sequence goes on from JAKSZT010026446.1 coordinate 3,010,496, forward strand.
AATTCTACTTATGTTGGGTTTCATGGAATCACAGAAACCTCCATTCGCAGTGCTATAATACCTCTGTCTTCTTTTCTGTCTCAGTTTATTGGATAGGGTCTACTTTGCTAAAGGAATGTCAGTGAAGTTTGATGCTGGGAAACCTTAATAAAACTAAGGAAATTTGATTTGAAATCCAATATGCCTATACATTGGAACTAAGGCCTAAAACTATCCTTCACACACAGTGAACAACAGAAGCAGGGATGGTAGAGGAGGGTCTTTCAGCTCTTTCTGAAATATAGGAAATGCAAATTTTCCACACTGGAATTGTAGGAATCATTGTATTTATATGTGTCTCCTGTTTACCATCCTGGTGAAGGCAAGCCGGCCCGCACGTTGTGGTTAGCTGACCCAGAGAGCACAAGCAGCAAGGGGGGGATAAATGAATAAATAAGTAAAATCTTTAAAAAACAAACAAACAAAAAATAGTTGGTTAAAAGTAATTTTGGGGGAGTGGATGTAGCTCAGTGGTTGAATGCCTGCTTCCCATTATACAAGGTCCTGGATTCAATCCCTGGTACCTCCTAAAAAAATTATGGCAAAACCTCTACAACAAGAACTGAGAAACTATTACAGCTCTTTTTAAAAGTTAAATTTTATGTAATGAACGTGGCTGTGATAAATGGAGCTTTGCTTCAGGTTAGACCCACGTTTTGATACACATGGTGATTTTATTGTAAAAGTTTCTGTGGCAAGATTTTAACTATATTGTTGAAACCCACAGCGACTGTCAACAGTTTATTTCTCAATCAAATTAGACAATAAGATGCATAACCATATGACACAGATCTTTTTGAGAGCAAGTAACCATGAGCATCAAAATGTTAATCCCTATAATTTCAAACAAACTGACTAGTCTCTCTCCTCTTAATTTTGGGACCTGGAACCCAGCAATGAAGATTGTATGCTACGCTATCTCCTTCATGGCCAGGGTATAGGGAGAGCAAAGGTACAATGAAATTTTATTAGCTCACCTCCCCAAGTGCTGTGTGTATGACAAAAACTATACTGAGAATTAAGTGTGAAGTGATAGTAAGGTCAGTCAATTACTGGAAGCTCCTCGGCAAAACATGGGTAAAGAAATATCCTCTCTTGAAATACATTAGCCAATGATGCCAAAACTAATGAGGTGAAAAGAATTTGAACACAATGAATAATGGCATGAGGAAAATTAAATGGCAGAGACACCGGAAAGTCACAGTTAAAGATGTTCTGGCTTTGTGCGCAGATTAGAAATTAATGAAACAATACGGGAATAACAGTGTCAACAGGGAGGACCGTGCACTAGATCTTCCCCAGAATGTGTGAGAGGATGACATCGCTAGTCTTTAAAATAAGAGCTGTGGTGGTAGAACGAGAGAAAAGACGGAGTCCATGTCTCAGGACTGTTGCAGGTAAGGTGAATGAAATAGGAAATGCGTGTTACATTAGTAGAACTATTGGAAAAGTACACTCAAAATGGATGAAATTATGTGACCTTTTCTCCAAAAGCAGAAAATAAAAATGTCCCTGTGGTTGTTGGCAGTCTTCCTGGTGAACAACATTTTTTGTTAGCCTACCACTGAGCAGAGCTAATTTTCTCTCACCTCCTCCCTACTCCTTATTTTCCCTAATAATTACCCTAAATGGAGAAACTTCTAGTACGGTTCAATTTCTTTTCAGGTAAAATTTACAAATAAAAATGCTGATAACTTGCTCATTTCTTTTGTTAAATGTGAATAACATTCATTACTGTTTTTGCAGGTTTGAGGTAAAAGTGTGCAGAATGCAGATGACCTGGAAGTAATCTCCCATCTATGGAGCTGATGTTAATGAATCCATTCTGTGTGACTCCAGCGCTCCATGATCTGTTTGTCAGCTAAAGGTTTTAATCAGGGACTACTGAGGGCCGGAAACAAGTCTTTATACAAGATCAGAACTGTGAGATGCGAGTGACCACCAGAGAAGAGTGGAAGCAACTCAGTAACCAGTTACAAAACCTCCCCTTTTCTCCAAGAGTAATAGTGCTGATGCTGCATTAGTGGAGGTAGGGGGTTATATTCCTGAAAACTAAATTAAAACATAAAATGCTCAGGTGAAAAGGGCTCTAGAAGCCACTTGATAAAAACAACAACAGTAAAATCTATCTAGTGCACAGAACCCTGCTACAACATGGACCATCTAATCTTGCCTGGACTCTTTTCATGTCAGTCCCTTGCTTCACTAGGCAACTCATTTTACCTCCGGGCAGCTCTAACCCAAGCTACTTTTCAGGTCTTTCTTGCATTGAACTGTGACCCACCGACCCATCTACTGGGATTAGAGAGTAAAATTTCTTCTCCTTGGACATGGCTGCCTTTTAACAATTGGAATCTATTGTATGCACCTCCTAGCATCAAGTATTTCTTCTCTTAGACATTCCCAGTTCCTTCAGTCAGTTTCCAGCTCCTGCAACCATGCAGCTACACTCCTCGAATTTTGTTATTGTACATTTTGAAATGTGGTACTAAGAATTGAAGACTTGGCTTTCTCCTCCATAGGAGAATTACAAAACCAGTCTTACTCTTCAACTTTTTGCTGAAGTTTCCCAAATGAACATAATAAAGTCTAGCCCAGAGATCACCAGTCGCTGACTTGAGTATAGGAAATGAGTACCAAGAAGACCTTATTCCTGGAAAAGAATCTTTCCATATAATGAAATAGAAGTTCACAGAGTAATATTCTTAATGTATATGAGGGATCAAAAAAGGAAAAAAATTATATGAGAATATTATTCTTGGTGTTTCTATCTCTCCCATGTGCCCCCGAGCCTATGAAAGCAACTAGTCCCTGCCAATGGCTTTTACTTCCCTCTTCTGTTAATTTCCGCCTCCACATTCCTTACATCCTGCCACTGTACATTCTGCCTCTTTTTATTATTCTACTATTGGATATGCTCCTCTTGTCTTTGAGGTGCTCCTCGAGAGGCTTATCAGGTACTCCTTACTGTCTGTCTGTCTATCTATCTATCCATCCATCCATCCACCCCTCCATCTATCTTCTATCTATATGACAAGATGCTTCATCTTTTCCACCTGCCCAATTTCTACCTGACCCTCCTCCTGCACTGCCTCAGGCACTCAATCCCTTTTGCTCTGGAAGGCAGAACTGGACAGGCCCAACTTTGTCTGCCATCAGGAGACTCCTATCCTAGTGCTCCTTCTTTGTTGACTCCTTCTGCTCTGGAGGGGTAACAGTGCTGAACGGAAGTCAGGAATGGCAGTGGGTGAAAGAAATATCGCCAGGAAGGGACAGCTCTAGCGAATATTCCACATTCCCAGCCAGAAGCCAGCCACCTCTAGCCAACACGGCTGAGAGGCACGATAGCATCTTCTGGCCCCACTACGGTAAGCAACAGCAAATGTACTTATTTCTTATTTCTATTTTGTCCTTTTTCTTAAATGCTCATTTTCTCTTCTATAACTTTTTGTTTTCGCCAAATTGTTTTTTCTTTCTTTCCTTGCTATTCTTTGGACCCCACAATGGCAGTAACTGGATACTACTTAGATCCTTTGATAACTAAGTAACAGAGGGTAAAGAGGCTCCACAAAGTAGAATTACCTTTTTTATCCTCATAAGGTCAGGAAAATAGTGTAAGCCTCTAGCTCTTCCCTCATTTTCCCATTTGTTCTAAATTTGTTCCACAACCTTAACCTACTCAGTGCAAATTAGTATGTTTTCACATTCATTCCATAGGGATTGCTATCGTCCTAGCTTTCCATTTATCTTTACCCCAGAAGTCATTTAGTTGGCTTGCTGTATGATTTATCATCGTTTTTACTTGTCACTGTTGACAAGCAGAAGAAAAATATTAAGGAGAAGCTTTAATGAGGGAAGGGAATCCCAGTGAAAAAGATGAGTGCCATATTCCCTGTCCCCTCTCCACTACCTAATGGAATTGATTTGACCAAAATAAAATAAAATAAAATGACACTGTGCATAGTCAGTAGCTTATTGTGGAACAAAGATTACTCCTAAAAGTAAAATCTTAGGTTCTTACCAAGTACATTAAGGTCTTACTTTCTGAGGTTTAATAACATTTCAGATTTTTTATGCCATTGTAAGTTTGGCATGCCAGGACAATTATGTTTATTCCACAATGTCGGCTTTTTTTTTCATAGTAGCAAATTAAAGAAAAACAGGAAGGAGGGAGGGAGTCATTTGTAGAAAAACAATTTGTAAAGAGAATATGTCATGTTCCGCCCACCCTGGAATCTCTTTATACGGAGCATCTGCAAAAGGTGTTTATTAAGTCCCTACTCCTCCAAGGGCTGAGGTGGACAGTCCAAGAATGCCGCCAAGCTTCCCCTGACTTACGAATGGAAGTGATCCAAAAGTTCATTTGCACATTACTTTCTTTAGTACTTAGAGAATATCTTATGTTCATTAGTTCATCCATTCAACAAACATTTCTTTAGCACCTACTGTATACCAGACACTATGCAGGGTGCCAAGGATTCAATGATAAGAAAGCAGGCAGGTTTCTGCTTTGCCTTCACTGAGTTTACAAGGTAGTGAGAGAGACAAACATGAATAAAATATTACCAATATAAATGGACTGCTATGAAATGGATTAAGTGGTCCGAAAAGAGTGAGTTATGAGAAGATACAAGATGGGAACAAACTCAGGTGAAACGAGCAGTTATTTAACTAGGACGTGGTTAAGGGGGACAGAGGCAGCAGGACAGCTTCCCAGCAGAAGGAACCAGATGTGCACAGATGAGATGACAAGGAGCCATGGTAGTTAGGGCTCCAGCTGAACTCCCAAATCCTGGTGGACCTCTAACAATAACTCACGCTCTAGTTCCTGGAAAAAGACAGCCAAGAGGTACAGAAGATCGTGTGGGGTGAGGAGAGGGAATAAGCAACATTTTGACATAGACAAATACTTCTTGGACATCTTCCAAAGTCCTTTTATGTTCTCTCTGCCTCTAATCCCCAGGTCCTCACGTGTCCTTACACTCCCAACTCCAGCACTGCTGTTTGCAAAAAAAGAAAATGGTGCAGCACATCACAACCTGGCATCTCTGTCTACTCAAATTCTGATTTCCTCATTGCAGCTGATCTCAAAAGGAATTCGGGTGAATGAATTTATGACAAAGTGAAAATGAAAGAAAGCTTTTCTTCTTTAACATGTATGTATGTGTGTATTCCAATTGATAGAACTTTATGTACTATAATAAATGTAAATTGAAAAAATATCACAAAGTGCAGAAGAAAACTTTCTTGGGCAGGAGGACACTGACTGAGAGCCTGATCCTGAGATATTTTCCTAATTTTTTTCAGCATTTTTCTTTGTTTCATATTTGAACTGAAAGATTTTCTGAAACAAGGTGCCTGATCCTTTGGTATTAAGAAGTGCCTCAGCTCTTTGCATGTTTTAACAGGAAGAGAGGTGTTGAGGATGCATGCAAAAGTAGGCTTGGGGTGGGTGCAGTGGGAGTGGAAAGTCTACTACCAAAAGAGCAGGAAGAGGAATGGGAAGTTGATGGTCAGGAAGGGGAGTTTGAAGGTGGATTGCCTACCAGAATCTTAAACTATAATGAGCGCAAAGAAAGCTGAGGCCGTAACTGAGAGCCTTCCCCAATTCCACTAGAGACACTGAGGAAGCTGTCATGGGGATTGGGGAAAGAATGATGGGGGATCTAAGGCTTTGACAAGCTCCTCTTGACTAAGACTTCTAGCTGGCAAGCAGATCCAGGGATGGTGGCCTTAGCAACTGTCCTTTATTAACTCCTTCGGTCAGTGTGATCACAGCCAATCACACCTACCTACCATCACCAAGAAACCTCAGAGCTTCTGGAGCCAAGTCTTCAGAACTGTGGGTCAATGCTGGGGTAGCCATTTTACATAGTAACAATAATAGAAGTTAATACTATGTGCCAGGCACTGTCCCATTCACTTAAAATCTGCAGCAACCTATGAGGCGGGTACTGTTATTGTCCCCATATTAAAGAATCTTGTTCAAGGTCACAGAGCTAGTAAGTGGCAGAGCTAGGATTCAAATGCAGGGTCTGGGCTCTAAACCATGACAGCATACGAGTCACTTTAGGCACTTTGCTTAGAGGACTGCATATAAAGGTAGGAGACCTAGAGGCAAGCAGAGTGTACCAGCAGGAGACTAGGTGACCAGAATATCCCAGACTCAGCCTGAACTGAGAATCATGACAACTCGCGTGTTTCTAGAGCATCTGTACCATGTGGATTGGGCTGTGGTTGCCACTGACACCATCCTCCAGCACCACTGCCATCACCGCCCAGATATGATGCTCCTGCAACATTCTGGTAATGGATATCAAAATCCTTTAGGATAATCCCATTGTTGGATGTTTTGGGCTCCAACTCTCAGGTAGTCTTCTCAAAGTGTGCAAGCCAGGAGGGAAATGCTCGTTTCTTCATCCAACAAGGTAAGGAGGTCTCTCCAATGAGGGCTTCAGAAGATAAGTGGGAGACATGTCCTCCTTCACCCCATATCCTTCCCCACAACCCCAAAGTTAACTCACCTACTAAATGGTCCCTAGCTGTTTGCAGGAACCCTGGAGAGAAGAGCTTCAGGCCATAGATGACGTAAGTGGGAGGGTGCCTGGCTTTGGCCCCTGTATCGAGAAGCAAAATAAGGCCACACAGCACACAAAAATAAATAGGTCTGCTATACGTTATGATTTGGTTGTAACCCTAGGAAAAAAAACACAATTTCCAAATGGTACCTTTTATTTTGATTAAATGACAAACAGCCTCATAGTCAGTATCTTTTACTATATCGTATAGCTCATGTTCTATAAAATAGTCTCCCCCCCCCCCACTAAAATTTATACACACAAAACACCAGGAAAAAAACCTGCTGCTTAGTCTGTCAAATCAAAATGAGAATATCAGAAAGAATATTAAGCCTCTCAGACTCAACAAGATTTACCTGAAAATTTAATTACTCTCCTTGGAGAAAATCTAGATCTAATTCAGGGCTTCCCCAATAGTGAAACTTTCATTTATATTGCCCATTTTCAAGTGCAAAACTAATTTAAGCCATTATTTGTTCTATATGGCCTAACTTGGGCTCCAGTATTAATAAGAAATAGAATTATAAAGTTATGGGTTTCAATTTCCTCGTGTCTTAGAAAGCAAGACAATACAGGTACAAAGTGATAAAAATTATACCTGCAGAGATTACAAAGAATGTTTCAGTATAGCACACTGAAATAACCTAACTTCTTTTAAAAGCCTGCTATTCTTACAGTACTTTCCTCTGAGCAGCACCGAGTATTCACAGACATCATCTTAACAAACACAATATTGCTAATAGGAAAAGTAGAAACATTCTTAATTCTTCCCCATTAATGGATGGAAAAATTAAAGAACAGATATAACACCAACTTTCCAGGGCAAAAGCCAACAAAGAACTTAGATCTCGCAAATCACTTCACAATATTCAAAAAACCAACAAAAATGAATTGGGGGAGAGTATTCTTTGCAATTCATGAAATACCTTGAGTAGAAAAAGTAAAGATTAAAGTGATATGGTTTCAGACGTGAATTGTTAAAGTCACTGCTGTGAACATGATATGTTTAGAAATGCAATTTAAATTGCCACTGCTTCTATAATAGAAATATTTCTAATCCGAGACCATCTTTTAATAGGAAAGAAAACAGAGACTGTCCATGGGGGCTGACAGGTTTGGCCCTGAGTCCAGGTTCAGTCTTGAAGGAATATTTGCACGCCTATGAAATTTCCTTTTGAATCCAACTAGGTCATAGATTAATGGGTATGGGAATACTTTCTCTGCATTTAAAAAAATATACATTGAAACTAAAGCCTGAGTTAAGTCCAAATATATTTTCTATCAGGTATAAAACAAGATAAACTTGTTGGTAAAAATAGCTATTTGGTATACAAACACACATGCATTTGAGACATTTCTTCAAACTGACACCTTTTAGGAATATAATTAAATAGCTACCTCCTTCTTGCCCTGATTATTCCTTTTAATAAAAGGCTAAAAACACACTATCAAGGAATTGAAAGTCCTTGGCCTTGAATGAATTTGAGATATCATTTTGTATCTTATAAGTCAAACTTAATTTATTGGACATAGAAATGGCTTTCTTTGTACTTGTAATTTAGGAACAAATATTAAATCCCAATTACAAATAGCCTGCCCTCATCATCATGTTTATATTTCACCTCGTTTTCCATACTATATTTTGGACCCCCAGACCATTCTACTAACACATGGCACCTAAGTCAATTTTATTTGCCTTGACTCCTAAGAATACATAATAATAAAAATTCTCTGCTCTGCAGTTCCTTCTTTTATATATAAATCAATCATAAAAACCCTTAAGGACTAAAAAAAAAAAAAAAAAAAACCCTTAAGGATTGATTTTTTTAAAATAGGAAAATTCCACTACTCCTCCAGGCAGTTTGATTATCATCTTTCAGAGTCTCACTGGACTGTTCCCCCATCTGTTTTTTAACCTTAAAATACATTGTGGAGCAGTACCACAGCTTGTGGCTGCTGCAGAGCATCTCGCAAGGTTATTGCGCAAAAGCTGATTTACGTGTGCGTTTGGGTTTTCCATCATACCCACCTACATATACAATTTCATGACTCATGTTCTGGTCACAGTGCAGCCAAAAAGTAAGGTGAGAGAATCGCGCCCTGTGGGGAGCAGGATGCGGTGACTAAGGGACAAGGTCATTCTGGTTATCTCTCTATGAAGAAGTGGACAAGTTTTGTCGTTGTTAAGAAAAAACAAAAGGCAGATGGGGTGCCTGACAGGCCCTTAGAGGACCCAGGAGCGAAAGTGCAGCTGGGGAGGGGACAGGACCGGGGACTGTCCACAGTCAGGCCGGGCCACGTCCCTCCATCTCTCAGCTCACACGCTGCGGCCTTTCCGCGGCCCACCCATCTCTGCTGCTTCGTCCATGGGCCAGGAAAGAGCCGCCTAGCACCCCCTGAGTTCATGCATCTTCCTGTCCCAGCCACATGCAGACGCTCCACTTCTTCACCAAGCCTGCTATAAAACAATAGCAGCGACAGCCACCCCTGTGTACTGAGCATTCGCCACGAGCCGGGCATTGTTCTACCTACTCCCAGCGCATTCGCATGGCTGATCCTCACCACGCTCTAAAAAGTACATAATATTATTTTCATTTTGAAAAGAGTAAACTGAGGCATAAAGGTGGAGACATTTGCCCAGGGCCTCACAGACAGAAGAGAGTGTAGCCAAGCAAGGCCCTGACCGCTGGCAGCCCGGCCTGGCCCCCCGCCACCGCAGCTTGTCCACAGCCACAGGGGGTAATGCCTGCATTTGGCACTGGGCACTGCCAGGTCCAAGGGCTAAACCTGTCTACTAGATTTCATGCATAATCAGCATTCCTTAAGCATATCATGTGAATGTTAGCCAGGCAAAAAGCAAATACAGAGTGTGGGGAAAGCAGTAAGCATAGCTTTTCCTCCAAGGACTTTGGGCAGTGAAAAGGACTCTAGAGGGAGCATAAGAGCAGCCTGCTCCGTTCAGCCCCTCTTGTTGGACTGTGGCATGAGGTTTACCCACACTGACTGCAAGCACCAGAACAAGGCCTGCTTTTTATAGTTTCTTATGACAGCGTAGGTGAATTTACTGAAATATCACCTCTTCAGCTGTTGATCATTCCTTTCTTGCTTTACTTTTATGGATCTATTTAGCATCATCCTGACGTTTTGAAAACTGCCCTTCATTTCCCCTAGTATGGGGAACACAGAGGAAGAAAGGTGAATTATGGGCACCCTCTGTCCTGTAAAAAGCTGAACCTGAGTGAAACCCCAACAACGAGTACTCTGTGACTCAAATACTCATGCTTTTTGTGACATAAGGGAATCCAAAATATTTTAGAAGAGACTGGATAGAAGATAAGCAGCAAACAAAGAGTCAGATCGTTTCTGAGTTGCCTATCAAGATGCTACTTAAGATGAAATATGGTGGATATTTGGATACTTTAAAATTTAAAAAAGAGGGGCAAATATGTTTCTTTAAGCTTAGTTCCCAATTTAATTCTGCAGGACAATTTATTTCAGGCCCAGCTTCCTAACTCCTGGGTTGGTGTACCCTGCAAATGGGCAGGCACAGTTTCTAACCAAGTAGACACGGAAACGGACACCAAAGTACTCATCAGAATGATGTCCATGGTGCTGCCCTCTCTGCTACCACCAGTTCACATATTTTCTCCACTTCCCTCAGCATTAGCTCCAGTGGCAGAAAAAGACTGAGGAAAGAGTGGCCATCTAAATCCTGCCCGATGGCATGGTAGAAGTCTAGGATACGAGAATCAAAAGAAGGCAATTCGGAACAGTTCATACCTTAAATAGTGCTTTTTTGAGCAAAGCAAATACTCAACTAAATAGTTAAATATTATTTAACTTTTAATCAAGAGCCACTAAAACTAAGTTGACCTTCTGATTTCTAGGACTGGGAAATTAGGTCATGCAAAATCATTCCTCTGTCAGACACTACGTCAGCCAGGTGACCAAGGTCATATTGACAGCATGTACCCTGGTCATGACATGATAAGAATGGCTCTTCACCTCTGGGGTCTTCCTCCAGAACCCCACACCACCAGTCTAATCCTGAGAAAAACATCAGACTCGTCTCAGTGCAGGAGCACTCCCAAAACCCTGAGCAACACTCTTCAAAACCGTCAAGGTCATCAAAAACAAGGACTGTCTGAGCAATTGACACAGTCAAGAGGAACCCAAGAAAACATGGCAACCAACCATGATGTGGTGCCTTGGATATGGAAAAAGGCGACACGGCAAAAACTTGGGAAATGTGAAAAAAGCATGAACTTTGTTCAACAATGGCATGTCAATACTGGTTCATTAATTGTGACAAATGTACACTACTCATGTAATATTTTGATAATTAGGGAACTGAGTATGGGGTGTGTGGGAGCTCTCTGTGCTATCTTCCCAACTTTTCTTTAAATCTAAAACTGTCCTAAAATTACAAGTTTGTTTAAACAATCATTCCCAGTGACTTCACAGAGCCTGAAGTGGTCACCGGATGTCTCCACTGTAGAGTGCTGACAGCTAGTTGAATAGACTACAGAACGTGTCACAGCCTTGCTCTTTGGGCTCTGCACGATGAGCAATGTGGCAAGACAAAGATGCAGAGTGGAAGGAGAAAGAGAAGCAAACATTGACAGAGGATTTATCATATTCTAGGCCCTGCGCCGGGCACATTATACATATCGCCCAATTTATGCTCCATGAAATCCAACTGAGGTTGTTATTACTGTCCATATTTTGCACACAAAGAAAATAAAAAGATTTGTTATGTGCTTCCTCAAGAGCCAAATACTTTGCGAAGCCCTTGACATGCATTACCTCATTTAATTCCCCTTACAGGCCTGTTCTATTATTTCTTCTTTCACAGATGATAAGCTTGAGACTCAGAGAAGTAAGTTTCCCAAGATCTCACAGCTGGTCCAGGGTAAGGCTGGATTCAGATACCAAAGCCTGTACTCTTTCAGTTACTCCAGCATTTCTCATTGTATGATCTGAGATCACTTCCACCAAAATCACTTGGCGGGGGGGAGGGGGGAGTGTTAAAATGCAGATTTCTGGGCACTGCCCCTGATACACCAACTCAGAATCCCCAGAGGTGGCTGCAGAATTGGCCTCTGACTTGGGCCTCCATACAGGGTATTCCCTGCACACAGGTGAGTCCCAGGCACACAGGTGAGTCACATGCACACAGGTATAGTTGATGCCCAACCACACAGGTGAGGACCATGGACAATGTTCCAGTTTTTTGTTGTCTTGCAGATATGCTACTGAGTTTTACTGTCTAGGTAATTATTAGTGGTTATTATTGGTTAGGCCTACTTTGAATAGGTAACTATTGATCAGAAACAATGTAAGGGCAGGATATATGTGTTTAAATTATGCTCATCTACCACATAGCCAGTCTTTGACCCTCAGATTTCTTCCAGTATATCCCCACCCTCCCACCCTCCAGTTTTTAAAGTTCTCCACAGCCTGTTTTTTGCTTTGTTTTGTTTTTTTAGGATCAGACTGATTTCCTTCAGGCCCAGGGTCTATTGTAACACATCGATTAGCATGGTATTATTAATTCTGCATTTAACACACCAAATATCCAGAGTGCTATATCATGCAAAAATTTTATTTTTATTTGGCTATCATCTGATTTTAACGACTTGCTTATCATTTTCCAGCTGTATTCCTGGTAGGAAACAAAGAAGAAAAGTCAGTCAATCACCCTAAGAGCAAGAATTGACTGAATTTATTAACAGCCCCTTCCCCCAAAGCACAAAGTACTGTAGTCTGAAAAGCAGTTTGGCTCCTTTGACAGCCCTGCATGAATGAAAACTTGGCCAGGGCCAGAGACGGTTGCAGGCTGGAGACCCAGCTCTGTGCCCCAAACCTTGTTGCATTCTCTTGACCATCTCCTTTGTGAAGTTTTCTCATCTATAACTTGGAGATAATAAATCTGCCTTCTAAATACCCACATGGTACAGTCAGATTCCAAGAGGAAAAAATTTATGTCTACTATATTTTCTTTCCTCATTAGAACCGTTAGAGAAATGCCAGCCCAAAACAGGGACAATTCTACTTAGAAATCTGTGTAAAGCAAATTAATTACTGCAATAAACATTGTTAGATGTATAACTATGTCTTACTACGACAGCAAGAAAAGTCATTTCTTACCATCTCACTATTAACATGCTTGCTCATAAAAAAGTAATAGGAGCTTGATCTAATCATCTAGAAACTAGAGAAAATAATTCCAACTTAGAGCAGAGACACAGAGGTCGCAGAAACAGACGGTACAAATCTTCAGGGAACGCAGCAGCTGCGGCCATGCGCTTTCACTAGCACGCTCTGCATTATTTCTGAAAGCACACGTAGGGAATGACTGTTTAGCAGCAGAGAACACCCCTCCCCCAAGTCACACAGGGACATGCTGGCAGAGAGAAGCAGCCGCTAGAAAGGGGGGTCGCTGGAGCAGGATAGCGGGTGATGTGGCATCTAGGGTACGCTGGAGCTAAGACTTCTCAGAACTGCACATCTCCACCTAGCCCAGATTCCTGAGGATAATCACAACAATGCGTCTTAACACTCTAATTACGGTGCTGCTGCTTGTCTTGACATTCAGACTCTGAGATAAAAGAAGATGTATTATATGTAAACCAATTACGGGGAACAGAGGAATTTAATAAGATGGCAACCTCTGCCATGTGACCGTCCAATTAGAAGCTTTTCTTAATTACTATGCGTTAAACAGGAGCTCTCACAGATTTAAAATCAGCCCTAAATCCTGGATATGAATTTTTTAAAAGCACAATATAGGGATGCTCAAGCTTTCTTTCATCAGAAGTGGTTCTCAGGGGCCCACCGAGCTCACCAGAACAAAGGAAGGAAGGGTGCTCAAAGGGCCGAGCCGCCAGGAGACTCCCTGCAAAGGCATCTGGCCACTGTGCCGCAGGGGTAGCCCGGACGCCGTCCCAGCACTCCCCTGCAGAAGACGGGAGGGCAGCAGGGTCCAGGAAACTGCGGGTGTTTCAGAGCTCACCGAAGGCAGCCCGGATCAGTGTCAGTGAGCCCAGAATCTCAGTTACGAATTAACCCAGAATTATAGGGATAAAAGGTAACAAGACACTCAGAAATGTGAAATAAGAAGGGATCAGCTTCATGTAAAAAGAAACTAATAATTCAGGCTTCCATAACAGCTAATATTACTAATAATAGCTAAAGGTTTATTGGTCAGTTTCTATGTGCCAGAATCTATTTTAAACACATTGCATGGATTATTTCATTTCCTCCCCATACCACTGTATGAAATCGCCATTATGATGGTCCTTTTCTAATACAGGAAACGGAGGCATAGAGAGGACAAGTATCTTGCTCAGCATCAAACATTCAGGAGGTGGAGGAACCAGGAAACCAGCTCAGAAGGCCTGACCCCAGAGTCTGCGGCCTCACCCCCAAGGCCCTCCTTGCATGAATCCAGCGGGACAGAAAAGGCCCTGCAGCCACTCTCCCCGTCTCTCCATCCCTGGACTGCCCCCCTTACCACGCTTCTCAGCTCTAGCCTCAATCTGGCCACCATGCGTTAATATTTCTATTTGACATTCTCAACATAGTTTACCTTTTGAATAGACTTTGGCCTTTTCCCTGTCTCTGATATGAATGACAAGACAGGCTACTTGCCTGGATTCGGAAACTTACGTGTATTGGCGAGGCAGGGTCAGGCTGAATGCTCTAAAACACAAATCAGAAGTGCCTGTGTCATCACCTTGGGATATCAAGGGTACGTTAGGGGGCGCGTTATGGGAAGAATGAGGTGAGGTCTTGCCTTTAGCAGGGAGTACTGGCAGCTGGCCATGACCAGGCAGAAGAGGAGGACCCACAGGTCTCTGCAGAGGCCCCGGGTCAGAGTCAGAAACCCGAGCAGGGAGACCAGGACAATGAGGAAAACAGCCAGCACGTTGTCCTTGACGTCTTCAGTTCTGTGTAAAAGAAATAAGCAAAACAAAACAAAAGGCGAATAAAAGGAACGTTTCTCGATCTTTAAACAGGGAATACCTGTGTGTCTGAAAAGGCTGACAGTGACAGCAGTTAGCTGAGTGAAGCACACCTTTAGATCTGGTAACACGATTTTACAGCTTCTTTCTTTCCTTATTCCTGTGCTGCATAAACAAAATCCCTATTTTAACCCAGATTTCTGGTTTGGAAACAAATAAAATATAATCTCGTTGGATTTCCTTGGTCATTAAACAGGTTTTACTGGGAAAAGGCAGTTAATTATTCCTCCAAAACGATGAAATGTGTTTCAGATAAAGAGCTCTCGTTTTGATGGAAAGGGAGGGAGGGCACATTAACACCTGGCTAAAGCAGGAAATCCTTTCCAGACACCAGCTCGGCAGCCAGAGTGAGCTGCCCAGCTTTCCAAGGCAGAGGGCACTTTCCAGGGAGCTGAGGAGAGAACCACAGAGGCCTGACAGTGGTGAGGGCCTGGCTGAGGCTGTGTCATGAACCACACCCTGAGCAGTCTCACTGGGGGATCTTCTCGTGTGGGACTCAGCAGAAGAGCTGCAGGGTAGAGAGGCAGGCTCGTCCTGAGGCAGCGCCTTGCCAGATGGGTATGCAAAGGCTTTAAGTAAGGAGTCTCAGGCTATTGATAAGAAACGGCTGGAGGTCTGGATCAGGGACCCTAAGAAAGATAGGAGAGAACTGAAGACGGAAAGGGCTGTTGGAAGGGAGAAAGTAGAGATGAGTCAAAGGACTAGACATGGCTCGGGAGCATTTGAGGGAATTAGAAGGGAGGATACGGATGAGCAGATGCTGGGATTATGACTACAGAGCTGGAAGAGTTCTATGGGATGACAAGATGCAGGGTGGGCCTATGGGAGGGAATGGCTGAAATGAAAGAGTGAAATGGGTGGCATGGACTATGAGGCCATGGAACTAAGGGTTCAGATGGGTCATTCACAACAATTTGGAGTTTACCTCTTACTTCACCAATTTATGCTCATGTACATATTTGTCTCCCCCACTAAATTGTGCTCTTCTTTTGACAGGGATGATTGGCTCCTTCATGCCTGGCACTTACGCATTACTGAACATTTTTTAAATGAATGAATAAATAAGTATACATGAACTACAACTACAACTAGAACCCAAGTCTAATGCTGACACTTGATGCCTTAACAGCTAAAGAGAATGAGAGAGCTACAACTAAGGAGAAAATTTTTGAGATAACAAACAGTTAAGCACATAAACCATTTGGTAGAGGCTTTTATATATGATTATAGATATATGTATATACACACATACATATATATGCAAAATGTATTTCAGAGATTCAAAGAAATAGAAAAATAGATGACCACAGTAAACAAGCCACATTTTGAGCAGGGCCTGCAAAGAAGTATAGTACAGAGTGTAACAGAGAGAGGAGGACAGGAATCTCTGGGGGCAACAGAAAAAGAAAAGAAAAAGAAAACGTATGTTTTTATTTTCTACTATGTGCTCTTTAAAAACTAAATATATTTTGTTAGTTCAGGCCCATATAATTCATTGTGTATTCTTCAGTTGTTCATAACATTTTGATGAATGCTTAAAAATATTTAAAGGCCTAGGAAATAAAACAAAAATTTCAATGGGGAAAAAAAACAAAATTTTTTTCTATTTGGGGGAAAGATAAAGTCCCTAAAAAGTATTTCTCCAGGTTTTCCTCCATCAGGACACCATTCCTCTGCTCCCAGCTGACCGTCACCCTCAACTCTGGTTCATCATTTATCCATATTTAAATATTGGGTTGAGAAGTTTACTCCATAGACAAGGAGTATCCTGATTAAGGATTTATTTTAGAAGACTTATTTGACAGAAGTTTACAGGATGTACTAGAGGGGAAGGGGAACAGAGAACAGATAAAAAACAATCTAGAGGAGACATAATGAGGGTCTGGGCAAGTGGCAGGACTGAGGGATTGAAAAGGACACATTGACTTTAAGACACAATACAGGGAGAGGCAGAAAAAGCCTCTGATTCACTGGTTATGTACAGTGAAGGATTGATTGAAGGATAAAAGATGATTCCAAGATTTCAATCTAGGGACAAAAGAATAATGGTGGAATCAATGCCAGAAATCAGGAAGGGGATCTGATTTGCAGAGGGGGGTTGATTCTTTCATTCATTCAACAAAAGTGCTCAGCACTGCTCAAGATAAGTCAATGAACAAGCCTTATCTCTGCCCTTGTACAGAGCAGTGACATAAAGTAAGGAATATGCATAAAAAGTAAGTACATGATATAATATTTGAAGATAAAAAGTGCCATAGGAAAAAGGGTAGAGCAAGCTGAGAGGAATGAGGAGCTGCTGCAATTTCAAACTGGAAGGTCAGGATCGGCTCCACTGAGGAGTAGCAAGCACAGGCTTGAAAGGTGAGAGGCTGGGCATGCACCTATCTGGAGAAGAGCATTCTGGGCAGATAGAGTTTTAAGGCTGGAAGAGTTCCTGGCATGGCTGGAGAACAGGAAGGCTAGTGCAGGTGGAGAAGAGTCGGTGGTAGTCATAGGAGATGGGATCAGACAGGAAATGAGTGGCTGGATCATGAAGACCCAGGCATTTGAGAGCTTTGGCTTTCATTCTGAGTGATATGGGGAGCCATTGCAGGGTTGGAAAGCAGAGTTGTGACATTGGAAAAGCTTCACTTTGTTGTGTTAAGAATAGTCTGTAGGGAGAATGGTAGAAGCAGGGAGAGCAGTGAAGATGCTATTGCAGTAGCACAATCAGAAGTGTGTGTGTCATCCTCGGGATTTCAAGGATACATTAGGGAGTGCACATGTTATGGTAAGAATTAGGCATGGTCTTGCCTTTAACAGGGAATACTGGCAGCTGGCCATGACGAGGCAGAAGAAGAGAACCCAAAGATCTTTGCAAAAGCCTTAGGTTTGGGAGTGGGTAAAGATAACGAGCTCAGTTTTGGATTATGCTCAAGAGATGCCATTTTGGTGTTTGGATATACAAACCTAGCATTCAGGAGAGGGAACTAAGTTGAAGATATAAATCTGAGAGCCATTGGCATATCAATGGTATTTAAAGCCATAAAACTAAATGAAATCACCAAAGAGAAGAGGGCAGAGAAAGAAAGAAAGAAGACAAAGAGCTGTGCAGCACCAGGGGACTCCAGCATTAGGGGCTCACAGAGGAAGAGGAAGCTTCAAAGGTGACTGTGAAGGAGTGATCAGCAGTGAAGTCAAGAGGAAGTTTTTAAAGATGAGGGAAATAAGAACATGTACTTGTGATGATGATGACAATAAGTTCAGTTTGAGATACATGAATGATTTTCCCTCTACTTGTGTGTGGTTAGCTCCTTCCCAGATTTTGTATCTCAGTTTATACATTACCTCCGCAGAAAAGCCTTCCCCAACAACCCATTTTGATGCCCCTCCTGCCCCCGTTCCTCTACCTCAGGCCTTTATGTGTTTCTTTCACGGTACCTATTACAGTTTGCTAGTTTAGCCTATTTCCCCTGGTAGAATGCAAGCTCCAAGAGGGCAGGGACCATGTCTGTTTGTCCATCACTCTATACCCAGTGCGCAGTAGAGCCTAGGATGGAATAGGTACATAGGTAAATATTTGTTGGATGGATGGATGGATGGATGGATGGATGGATGGATGGATGGATGGATGGGTGGATGGAATGCTGAAATGGTGCACCAATGGGCAGCTTCTTATTTAAGATGTCAAAATGATAAAATAAGATAAAGGAAAATAAAATCTAAGTATTTTGCAGGAAAGGGTAATGGTAGAATAGGAATAAAAGAGAAAATAAGCAAGGAGGATAGAACAAGTCCAAAATATCTGAGTAGAATGGAAGATGAACTAAAGGCAAACAGAAGAGGCTACAATTCTAGGAACCATAAAAGCACTACTCAGAAACTAAGGAACAATTTTCAGGAAAGATCAGCCTGAATTAAAGAGAAAAGTTGAAAAATACTAGGCAGAAGGCATGAATCTATGGTAGTTTATAGCTATGATTAGTTCAATTTCAGGGATTGTTACCCCAAAATTTCTGCTACTTAACTGCCTAACCCTTACAGTTTGTTTCTAAATGTTAAACTTTAGCAATTCAGTTTATATAGTGCATAAATGACTATAAATATAATGCAACCCCACTGAATATAAAAGGTAATTAATGTATGCCTTTTGAAATAAAAACTTAGGTATCACAATAAAAAATGTAAAATTTATTGAAGAAAGTCATTTTTTAAACAGATCATTCAGAACATAAATGCCATAATTAAGAAGAGGAGTTACTATTTATTGTATCAAAAGCTACACTGGAATGGTGGCTTCTTGAGCCTGGGAATCTGTAATTTTAGGAAGCTCCTCAATGATTCTGATTAACACCCAGTTTGGTGATTACACTCTCCTTGCAACAGTCCCAAACTGCTAGGCTTTTCCAGGTTGTAGTTTCTTCCTTCTTCTTTGCTGTCAGCTGTGGGTTCATGGAGTTCCTTTCCCCTCTTTTAATCGACTTTGTATTGGAAAACCAGATCTCCAAGCTAGCTAGTAGTTTACAAAAAGTAGGCTTTTACAGTCTCTTAATGAAGAATAAATTTTCCTATGACTTAAGGGCCCAAATATTGGACAAGATCTTTGACTACCCTGATTTATTTTTTCATGTTTTTTCTTTCTGAGTTCTGAGCCACATTCCAGGTGCTAATAATAACAGCAAATGGATTTTAAAATAACAAACCTAGAAAACTACGGAAACATTTGCTCTTAATATGAAAAACTAACATAAGTTAACCCTTTTTAAGTGGAATTCTTTTTTAATAGAGAAAAATAATAAGATTTCAAAAAACTGCCTTAACTGACAGAACAGATTGCCTTGGATCATGAGTCGCATGTGACATGCTCGTCTTCAGCGCATGCCCCTTGGGTAACGCAGTGCTGCTAGAAGACCCACTATAACCCTGTAACCGTTGGGGAATTTGATGTAATTATGAATTCCAAAAATATAATTGGATCATGCTTGTAAACTGATCTGTTAATCTGGGCATGGTTAGGTTAGGATTAGGGCGTTGAGCCCCACCCCTTGGTGGGTGGGGATTTGAATATAAAAGGCAAGGCAAAGGACAGTTGAGGTAGTCTTTTGAGAAGCAGTTTTGATTTTGGAAAGAAGGCCCCAGGGGAAGAGAAGCAAGCCGTTCGCCTGATCGTCTACAGCTGACCTTGTGGAGGAAACAGGAGCTAAGCCCGGAGAGAAACGCAGCCCCGGGAAGAGAGGAACCCAGAAGCCTGAACCCTGGCAAACGTCAGCAGCTGTCTTGCTCTAACACGTGGCAATGGACTGTGGTGAGAGAAGAAACTTAACGCTTTATGGCCTGGTATCTGTGGACCTCTACCCCAAATAAATACCCTTTATAAAGACCAACCCATTTTTGGTATTTCACATTAGCACCCCTTTGGCTGACTAATACAAACCCCATTCCCTGACTTGAGGTCCTGAGACTCACCGCTGTGACTCTGCATGACCATAGATTTGAGGATCGACCACACCCGTTATGGCATCACTAGAACAAGCAGTCACTGGGGAGCCGACTGCAGCAAGGCAGGCAGGCAGCCAGCCTCCACGTCGCCCCACTGGCTGCCACTTAGCTGCGACAACGCAGCATTTCCTTATGCAGTGTTAGTAACGGCATCTTGAATTTTCAGACCAACACTCTGCTCAGAATCAAACAGCTCTTGAAGACCTTAATGTTGTCCTTTGCTCATCCTGAGGTCGGGAAGGATAGAAATGGGGGAGTGCCATTTCCATCACACCTTAACCAACCTCCCCTGCCCCCCACCCAGGAAGCCCATCTCCAACCCCATGACATATTATCTTGAGGCACAATGGTAAGAGGAAGTGAGAGAGTAAAGGGTCAAGGAAAGTTTAAAATTCACAATCAGTATACATCACACCAGAGTGAGACATTAGAATTGAAGTTGTCCAGGGAAGAACTAGAAATTACCCCCCTTCCTCTTTCCTCCTCTCCCCAGGCCCATGATGGGAACCGCAAGCTACATTATGGGAGCCTCAAGCTTTCCTACAAAAACGCCCTACCCACGTGACAGGCTGCAAGGAGACCAAAGCATACTATTGCCCACAAAGCTAACCTTCAATCTAAACTGTGTTGCTAATATTCAGACCTCTCATTTGCATTGTTAAAGACAGTTTTTTTACGTTTTCAGCATCTTACTGCTTTGACAGGAGGTATATGCTTTAAAAACATTCCATGGAACCTCGGCCAGAGCGTATATTTGTATATTTGCATGCTCGGCTGCTTACCGATCTAGTAACGCCATCAAGGTAAGTCGATCATACCAGACTTTAATCCACTTGCCAGGAAAAATGATAAATTTGTAAAACTGCTCTCGGTTAAATTTTCCTTGTGTTGAAGAACAAGACGAGTCTTCCATGTCCTGACTCAGATGCTTTTAGATACCAAAAGAAACAACAGAGAAAAGGTTTCATACTGACAGGTTACTGTCCTAAATATACATCATAATTTAAACATACAAAAGTCAGATGTTCAAAATTGAAAATGTAATCCAACATATTGCAATAAAATGGATATTCTAAGAAAAGGATAAGGATTGACAAAAGGGTCTTTCTTACCAGTATACTTTGATTCCATTATAAAGTACAATTAAAATTATATCACCCATAATACCAAAACACTATCGTTAGTTAAGACCAAGAAACTGTCATGAAAAGTAATTCTTATGAAAGATAAGAATTCAACACAACATCTGATAGGATTTAAGGTTTTGAAAAGTATATTATTTAATGTAATATTAAAATAAATATTTAAAGTTCATTAAAACTAAAAAGATCTTCATCTTCATCGGCAATATCTCAATCACAGGTGAGGCCTGCTATAAGAAAAATTGATACTTTTATGGAAAAATCCTAAACCAACAAAACAGAATCATTTGGGGAGATTTAATGCTAGATTAAAAAATTTTAAGCCCCAATTTATTTGTGAGAGTAATTCAATTTTGAAAAAAAAATTAGTTTTCATTGATTCATTTAACAAATACTTTTGAGCCTTGTACAAAGTTGATAATAAGAATATAAGAATGAATATGGCAGACAGTCCTGGCATCAGAAAGCCAGTAAAAAAAAATCCCCCAGATATCAGAAGGATCACACAGACTCAAAACAAGACGCTGAACTTAAGTTTGAGCCAAACACTGTGCACACTACATTAGAGCTGGACTCTACACCCAAAAAAGCAGAAGTGACAAGAGACCTTGACAAATTAAAGCCAAAGAGATCTGCGAGAAGAGGAAGGTGACGGGCAGAAAGGAGGAAAGACATAAAGGGAAAAAATTTAAACTTACCTCTTTTGACATCTGATATCCATATTTAAAATGCAAGTTGTTAAATCATCAAATATATGTGGAAGGTAAGGGGCCCCAAATAGCTAAAACCACCTCAAAAAAGAAGAATGAAGTTGGAGGACCCATACTTCCTAATCTTAAAACTTATTACAAAGCCCCAGTAATCAAAACAGCATGGTACCGGCACAAGGACAGACAGAGAGACCAATAGAATAGAATTGAGAGCTCAGAAATAAACCTTCACATTTATGTCCAACTGATTTTTGATAAGGGGGCAAAGACCACTCAACTGGGAAAGAACTGTCTCGTTAACAAAGAGTGCTGGGAAAACTAGATCTCCATTTGCAAAATAAAAGAAGAGGACCTCTACCTCACACCATATACAAAAATGAACTCAAAATAAATCATAGACCTTAATATGGGGAAGCATCTTCATGGTTTTGTGTTAGGCAGTGGTTTCTTAGACTTTATACCCAAAGCACAAGCAACAAGAGAAAAAACAGATAAGTGGGGCCTCATCAAAATTAAAAATTTTTGTTCTTCAAAGGACTTTATCATGAAAGTAAAACAACAACTTACACAATGAGAGAAAATATTTGGAAACCACATATCCAATAAAGGTTTAATACCCAGAATATATAAAGAAATCCTTCAACTTAACCAAAAAAAGACAAAACCCAATTTAAAAATGGGCAAAAAGTCTTGAACAGACAACTCTCCAAAGAAGATATACAAATGGCCAAAAAGTACATGAAAAGTTCAACATTAATAGCCATCAGGGAAATGCAAATCAAAACCACAATGAGATACCACTTCATACCCATTAGAATGGCTACTATCAAAGAAAAACAAAATAAGAGAATGCAGAGAAATAGGAACACTCATTCACTGATGGTGGCAATGTAAAATGGTGCAGCCACTGTAGGAGACAGTTTGGTGGTTCCTCAGAAAACTAAGCATATGAGCCCCAACTGAATTCAACCCAGTCAAAGGGCCTTACACCCACAGGAAAGGATTAGCTCCAAGAATATGATCTTTTTTGGGATTCACAAAAATTGCAAACTGTCACACCCGGCAATCCCACTACTAGGGATGTACCCAGAAGAATTGGAAGCAGGGGCTCTAACACATATTTGCACACCAATGTTCACAGCGGCATTATTCACAATTGCCAAAAGATGGAAGCAACCCCAGTGTCCATCAACAGATGAATGGATAAATAAAGTGTGGTATATACATACAATGGAATATTATTCTGCTGTAAAAAGCAATGATGTTCTGATGCATGTGACAACATGGATGAACCTTGAAGACATCATGTTGAGTGAAATATGCCAGACCCCAAAAAAATAAATATTGCATGATCTCACTAATTTGAAACAACTAGAATAAGCAAACTCATAGAGTCAGGGATGGGGATAGAGAATGGGAAGTTAAGGCTTAAAATATACAGGGTTCCTATTTGGAATGATGGAAATGTTTTGGTAATGAATGGTGGTAATGGTAGCACAACATTGTGAATGCAATTAACACACTGAAATATATATATCTGAATATGATTAAAAGGGGAAATGTTAGATTGTATATATGGAAATTTTTTTTTAAAGAATACAATGGAACTACAGTACCCAAACAGTAACCCTCAGTTAAACCATGAACTTTAACTAATAGTAAAATTATAAAAATGTGCTATCATCAATTGTAACAAATGTTCCACACCAATGCAAGGCGGCGGGGGGGGGGGGGCGTGGTATATGGGAACCCTGTATTTTATGCATGATTTTTCTGTAAACTCACAACTTTGCTACTAAAAGAAAAAAAATGCAAGTAGTTAAAACAACCTGTTACAGTGTCATTCTCAGAGATGATGCTTGCAATTAATTGTTGATTAATATTTACTTCATTTATTCATTATTGATGAGGAATAAAATGCTCTACAATGCTAAATTTCCTGAAAACTAAAGATTACCCTCTTTAAATATAATTTATTTAATATAATTAGCCTCTGTTATGGCCATCTTTCAAAACAGTACTATTTTACTTTCTTGCACTCTTAAATACGGTCTCTGGAGCATGCACAATCATTTTCTTGCTGTGTCAGGTTCATGTGCACTTCCAGGTTCACGTTGTACTACAAACCAGTGAAAGCCTGGAGGACTCTGAGCTGCCTCAGGGTATTTCTCTCTACATTGAATAATATTCGGTACCATGCTTTTAAAATGCTTGCTAAAGATTGAATAGATGCAAAAACGTGTGTTTTTAAATGTGTAAGGTGAAAAGAAAAACAATTTGGTGAATACCAATGT
The DNA here is from genome assembly GCA_026826555.1 of Tolypeutes matacus. Classification (NCBI taxonomy): domain Eukaryota; kingdom Metazoa; phylum Chordata; class Mammalia; order Cingulata; family Chlamyphoridae; genus Tolypeutes; species Tolypeutes matacus. The sequence goes on from JAKSZT010026446.1 coordinate 3,034,764, forward strand.
GGCTATCACCCAGTTTAAGAAAAAGAACAGGGCCGTTACTTTTGAGGCTCCCTGAGGGCTGCTCCCCAATCCCTCAGAGATAGTCACTGTCTTGAAATTCGAGTTTGTTTCTCGTAGTATGCTTATATCCAAAACTTCCGTATTGTTTCATTTTATATGTTTTTGAACTTCATGGATATACAATCCCAGTGTATGTATCCCTTTCCAATTTGTTTTTATTTTTCACTCAACGTTATATTCCTGAGACTGATTCATGTTGAGTTTTGTAGCTGTAATATATTCATTTTTACTGTTGTGTAATAATCCACTATATGGATATACCATCATTTACTTAGCCATTTTACTATTGAACATTTACTTTTTAAAATATATTTTTTGCTATTATGCTGCAATTAATATTCTAAGGCATGTCTCCTGGTGCATAAGTGCAAGAATTTCTTTAGAGCATATACCTAGAAATGTAATTGCTAGGAGTGCACATGTCAGACTTTTCCAGATATTCAACTTTACTAGAAATATTCAAATGTAATAGGAAACAAACTGTTCAACTTGTCCAGGAAATATACAAATTTACCAGAAATGGAATTGCTGGGTTTGGAAATTTTCAACTTACCAGATCCCACCAAATTGATTTCTAAAGTAGTTTCCATTACTTTACATTCCCACCAATAGTGTACAAATGTTGCATTTCTCCACATCCTCACCAGCATTAGATAGTGTCAGGCAATTTTCAATTTTTGCTAATCTGATAAGTATAAAATGGTATTTGTTTTTATTCAAATTTGCATTCCCCTGATTATTAATGAGGTTTAGCTTCTTTTTCCATTTTAATTTTTTCTTCATGAAGTGATTTGCCCATTTCTCTATTGGTTTGCTTGTTTGTCTTTAATTTATGTATATAAGCATGTGTATATGCATGTAAATGTGTGTATATGTATATGTATGTACACGTGTGTGTATGTGTGCCTTGTTTAGGAAATTCCTTTATACTGCAAGGTTGTAAGGATATTTGACTAGATCATCCTCCTTAAAGTTGTATCGTTTTGCTTTTACATGTAATTGTTAATCTACCAGGAATCTATTTTTGTATGCAACATGAGATACAATGTGAGATAAGGGTCTGTTTTCTTTTCCATAAAGAAAACTACTGTCCCCATTCCAATTATTAAATTTTTCATACTTTCCTCACTGATCTTTGTGATACCAGCTTTGTCATATATCAGGTTTACATAGTTATTCTGATCTATTTGCCTACGTTTTGACCCTACACCAGTTCCGTGCTGTATTAATTACTGCAGCTCTTTAGTAAGTCTTGTTCCTGTGACAGACACCCCCCAGCTTTATCGTCTTCAGAAGGGTCACAGCTATTCTTCACCTTTGAACTTCCATATAAATATTAGAACGAGCTGCAAATCTCACACAAACCCAGAAAATGGAATGTGTTTGGAATTACATTGCATCAGTAGATAAACTTGGGGTGAAACCACCCCTTTCTGATACTATCTTTATGTGAATGTGGTATTTCCCTCTATTTATGTGTTTCCTTTAATGTCTTTCAATAAAGTGTTATAAGTTTCTCCATAAAGGTCTCATTAATTTTTTGTTAGATTTGTTCCTAGATACTTTATATTTTTAATGTTATTATAATGAATATCCTTTTAAAATGATTTTATAACTGTTTACTGATGCTGTGTAGAAATGTAATCAATTTTATATTGATTTTGTATCCAGCAACTGGGTTAGACTTTTTTTTATTAATTCTAATAATTTATCTAGAGCTTCTTTTGATTTTCTCACAATCATATCATCTGTGAACAATAAGAGTTTTGTTTATTCCTTTCTAATCCTTAAATGATTCATCTATTTTTCTCCCTTTTTTTCCCTTTGTTCTATATTCGTTTTGTATTTCAGACTTTCCACATGAGATCATTTTCTATCTTCCTGAAGTACATTCCTTTACCGAAGGTTTGTTGGTGACAAATTCTCACTCAATTTTTGTTGGGAAATAGTTTTATTTTGGCCTTGTTTCTGAAAGATGCGAACAGCTATACAATGTACACAATTACTTTCCCTCAGCACATGGAAAATATTTTTCTGCTGTCTTCTAGCTTCTGGTTTAGCTGTTGAGAAATCAGTTGTCAGATTATTTGTTGTTCCTTTGATGTTAACTTCTTTTTCTCTGCTTTTACTGTCTTCTCCTTGTCATTGGTGTACTGCACTCTCTGTCTAGCTGAGTGTTTTAGTTTGCTAAAGCCTGCAAAGGCAATATATGAGAAATGGGTTGACTTTCACAATGGGAATTTATTAGGTTAAAAGCTTACCGTTCTGAGGCCGTGCAAGTGTCCAAATCAAGGCGTCTTCAGGAGACCCTTCCTCCCCGAGCTGCAGCTGTGGGCGATCAGGCACAGGGCAGCACCCGCCCCCCTCTCCTCCTAGCCTTGTTGCCTTCAGCTTCTGGCTGCTCCATCTGTGGCTTTTCTCTATCAGGGGTTCACTGATTTCAACTTCTGGAGGCTTCTCTCTGTCTCTGTGGATTTTTCCTGTCTGCAGCTTTTTATTCCTCAGTTTATAAAGGACTCCAGTATGAGGATTAAGACCCAGGCTAGGTCACGCAAAGGCCCTTTACTAACTAATTTAATCAAAAAGTCCCACCTACAATAGGTTTACCCATACAGGAATGGATTAGCTGTAAGGACATGATCTTCTGGGGTCCACCCAGCTTCAAACCATCACAAAGAGCGTTTCTTTTTTTTTTTCTCCTGCTTGGGAGTCTCTGGAATTACTTTCCAGTGGTATGCTGGACAGACAGCTGCTGCTGCTGTCTCTTGAGAGCCGACTGCAGAATATTCAGGAATTTTGCCAACCAGTTGCTTAATTGGTGGTAGTTTGAAATCAGCCACGTTGGTAGCGCTTATACCATGGAAAATGGCAAACATTTTAAATCAAGGACTTTCTTTTACAGAAAGCAGGTTTACAAAGACACCATTAACTGTATCTTTGGGTTATCTTAGCCATGAAGTCTTTTGTTTTGTCTTATTTTTAAAGATTTATTTTATTTACTTTATCCATTTTAACTGCCCCCCCCCACTGTTTTGTGTCCATTCACTGGGCAACTCTCTGTGTCTGTTTCCTGCCCTCTCTTCTCATCCTTCTCTTCCTGTCTTCACCAGGATTCCATCCTGGGGACCTCTGATGTGGGAGAGAGGCGTTCTGCCGCCTGTGCCACCTCAGTTCCTGGTTTTTCGGCGCGTCTTGTCTTGGCTCTCCCGTGTCTCACCCCTGTTACGTCATCATCTTGCTGCAGGGCTCAGCAGGGCCTGGCTCAGCCGTGCGTGGGCCTGGTGGCACGCGCACCTTCTATTTTTTTTCATTTTACCAGGAGGTCCCGGAGATCAAACCCAGGTACCTCCATTTGGCAGATGGACACCCAACATTTGAGCTACATCCGCCCCCCCATGAAATTTTAATTATTTTTGCTACCCCATTCTTTCCTTCATCTCCTCTGGAACTTTAACGAGGAGTATATTTAGTTCTTCTCAGTAGATCTTCCATGTCTCTTAACCTACCTTTCATATTTTCCATCTCTTTGCTCTCTGTGCTACATATAAATAATTTCTTCAGATCTAACTTCTAGCTCAACAATTCTCTATCCTTACCTGTCAAATTTCCTGTTAAATCTATCAAGGTTTTATTTTCATTAGCATATTTTTTAATTTCTAGAAGTTCCATTTGGTGCTGTTTCAGTGGTCATTATATGGTCTTTTGAATCTTACTTATTTTTTCAATCCCTTATTTTATTTCTTTATATGTACTTTAGCTATATTCTATATCTGATAACTCCAGTTTCTAAATTTAATAAGAGTCTGTTTCTGCTGACTCTTAGGGATGGTGGCATGTTTTCTTGTGTGTTGTGTAACTTCCCACTTAATCACATTCTCCTTGGAAGTTTATTTTTGTGAATTTTTGAGAGCTATATTACAGCTCTGTTCTTCCAAATTAATTTGAACTTCTGTTTCTGCTAGGCACATGGAGGTTCTAGCAACCTGACTCTGCTTTAAGATAAATTCTTTGACATTTTTTGGACCATCCAAATTTCCCTGCTCTTCACCCAACACCAAGATGTGAGACAGGCAGCTTTCCATGCAGACACCTTATGTGGGGGGTGATGACAGTGTGTTCAGTTAATCCTAACAGTGGGATATGATGTCAGGGGATCCCAAATTAAGCAGAGAAGCCCCCATTAGACTTCTCTCCTTGTACTTTGTCTCCTATTCTCTGTGCATGCAGGCTGTGCAAACCATAACTCATTATTTGTCTCCTCTTTCACGGGTTAGCCATTGCGTATCAGTAAGCCTTTTCAAAATGCCCCAGTCCCCCTGAAGATTTTCTATTTCTAATCTGTATTTTGATTTGTTTGTTTCTGCCCTGTATTGTTTCAAAAAGGATTTAAAGTAGGCTCTAAGTTGCTGAACACTGATAAAAATAAGACAGAGGAGACCAAATAAGACAAAGAAAAGTGAAGGGATGAGAATGGTCTAACAGAGTACAGGTATCCTATAACGGTATTGTACATTTCTCTGTGGCTGATACAGCAGAAAGGTATACATGAGTAGACCAAATAATTTTTTTCCTAATTTGATGGAAGTCAGTGGTGCCAAAATGTCTGGCACACACGAGGGCAGCAAACCAGCTTTATTGGAGGACCACTGGCAGAACTCTCTGAAAAAAAGCAGATTTTACGAGCTCGCTGTTCCCAGATGTTAATTCACTGATTTAGCTTATGGAACGTGGAGTTACTCAGAATATAAAATATTAATGCAAAGGACATTTCAAGGGAAAGTTGATCCATCATGAGGCAATACGCAGGACTTATGACTGGATTATTAAAAGAAAGTTGAGATTGTAAGTGCTGCTTGTGTCTGGAATTTTATTCAAACATAAAAGAATAAAACATAAAAGAGAGCTTATGGCATGGTATCATGTCAGCAGAAACATCACCTTCTTTTAGTGATGATGAATTTGTGGTTTATAATAAGCCCTCCCCACCCCCCCAAAAGGGATCATTTCCTTTATACCCCATGAGCAAAGAGTTCACATAAGAAATATGTGCCAAGGTGACCACAGTTCACTGTATTTGTGACGTAGGAATTCATGTATGATGCATCAGTAGGTCAAGTGTAAGCAAGAGTGACAATAACCTTCTCCTAAGTAGTAAGAAAGCTACACTTGGGACATGGCACCCTTCTTAGATTAAGGCTTAATATTATACCCTTAGCTGTCAGCGAAGGTCAGTGTATTAAGAAATCACATGAAGACTATGGCTACATTTTGGTAAAACTTATGAAAGATTCTGGCATACTATGCTGTTTATTTCTGCTTAAGTGAAAATTCTTGATTAAAATTTTTTTCTCAGATTTTAATGCAAAGAAAGAAAGATTTGGTTTCCTTTATGGAAAAACAAGATTCACAGAACTCTTGTTTTCAGTACCAAGGAAGCTTAGAACTATATTTTTTGGTGAATTACAGCAATTTCTCCTCCTAACCTGTTTTCTCATACAAAATTAAAATTAAAATTTTTCTCGTTATTTTAATACCATTCCTTTATTCATTCATCCAACAAATATTTATTGTACAGATTATTTAAGTCAGATACTATATGCAAGATGTGCTGAGAATGCAAAGGATAACAAGACAGAATTCCTAACTTAAAGGGGTTTAGGAATGTCTTGGGAATAGGTAAGCAAACCAGCAATGATAATAGTGTGATACATACATGTAAATATAAAAATATCTATGTCGATATTCATATCATAACCATATCCATTTCTATCTCAACAGCTATACCTATAGGGGGTGGGGAGGGAGAAGTGAGTCACGGGAGCATGCGGGATTGATATCCCGGGGGTGGGGGGTGCTTCAGGAAGGGAAGGGGGCAGAACTCCTGGAAAGCCTCAGCAGTTAATGGCAGGCAGGGCTGAGGACCCACAAGGGAGACTGAGGAGTTTCATTTCAATGACTATGTCTTTGATTGTAACTGGCCTAAATAATGAAAGAAACGAATGCATGGACAAACTGACAAAAGGTTGCTTCAGTCTCTGATTCATTAAATAAGGCTTGCCAAAGACTAGCCTGTCACACTGCCCAGTAAGTCAGGCCTGCACATTTTATTCTACTAATATGAAAAAGACAATAGGAAAAGTTGGGAGTGATGTAAGTTAAGCTCAAGTTCTTTGTAAGAAAACAAGATGACTGCATTTGCTCACACACCCCACATGGATCTGTATTTAGAGCCTAATACCTAAGGCACATTTAGTGAATCTGAATTATCAAGAACAACTTAAATTATGATCAATATATTCTGTTTAAGAAGCCAGGGACATACAGAGTACATTCCAGAAATATTTTGAGTGGAATTAAATATATAAAAATATAAAAGACTATCCCCCAAACTTACTGGAAAATTCTACTGTCCAAAATAACCACCTTCAAGAGTCCCAGATAACTAATTAGAATGCTGGTAATACAAATACTTGCTACCAATTATTAAATGCATCATTTTGCCATATAATGTCTCTAATCCTCAAACCCTCACAATAGCTGCCACGCAGGTGTTATTATTCCCATTAATATGAGAAATATGGGAAGCTGAGGCTCTGACAGGTGGGTCACTTGCCCCAGGTCCAACATAAAATAGAGGTCACTGGAATCCAAACGGGCAGTGCTCATTGGTAAAGCGAAAGCAGCCTTCACAGCAAAACAATGAGTGTTCAAGAGACAATACATGTGAGAGCAACTATGAAAGAACAAATTAGAAACTAATATTTGAAAAGGAAAACAGCAGATAGTGGGCATTGGCAAAAATAATTAGGATAGGGAATGATAGATTACTGACATTATGTTACTTAAAACAATTTTAAGGACAGACTAATCATACCTAATAAAAGCTAAAACATATGATGGCCTGCTTTCTGGAAGAAAGTGACCAGCCTGACGGAATCACCGAGTCAGAAAGGCACAGGTGGCCTTCCTGAAGTCAAAACTCCTTGAGAGTTTTAGAGGTTCTCAGAAGGATCTTTGCGATTTTTATCTGAAAGGACAGGGGAGGGGGAAGGAGCAGAGGAGAGAAGTGGATACAGTATGAAAAGTGGTCCTGGCACCATATCGGTTCCCGGCGCCTCCTGAAGAAACAAACAAAAAAAACAAACAACAAGCAAAAGAAACCAAAAAAACCAACTCAGGGAAGCCGATGTGGCTCAGTGATTGAGCACCGGCTTCCCACATCCGAGGTCCCGGGTTCATTCCCTGGCCATGGTACCTAAAAAAAAAAAAAAAAAAAGCGGCCCTTTGAGGCACGATGTGCTTTTCCTAAAAAGCTGTCAAATCCAGTGTTGAAAAGGCTGTTGGGTGTCAGGGCTAGGCTCAGGAGAAATCACAGCAGAGGCTGCTGAGGAGGAGGCAAGCAGGACTGAAAGTCCCAGGAGCAACTGAGGGTCAAAGCAAGAGGAACACTGAGCCGGGGCCCACCCAACACCCAGAGTTAACCAGGACTCTCTGCACTGCAGTTCTTGAGATGTCAAATCCAAGGTGAAATAAGACCTGATCCCCAAGGAGTGCTCTAAAGATAACTTGAGGCCAAATATGAGAGCGCCCAGTGCAGTGCCTTGCACATAACTCGTGTTAAAACACATGAGACTCAAATCCTACAACTCAGCTAACTATGATATGATTGTGTCTGTTTATTATACTATTTTCACTCCTGCTCTGAACCCCCTCATCTATAGTCTGAGGAACAACAAGGTGAAAAGAGCTTTATTAAAGTGTATTGGTCAATATATTGCCTCAAATCATGACTAAGATTACATAGATTTGTTCCAATTTCAAGGCTATCTAAAATGATTGTCTCTTTTCCCAGATTGAAATGATAATTTCATACATATTTATGTCTATATGTATGTATTTTTTCTACATTGCTTTGAGGTGTGGCCTAATCTTCAAATTTTGTGTTTGTTTGCTGTAATGTCATCACTAAATAAAATTGTGGATTCTTAAAAATTAAAAAAAAAAAAAAAAAAAAAACACGCTAGCGGAATGCTAGTCAGCATCCAGATGTGAAGAGCACATCAAAGGGGAAAAAGCATAAAACGAAAGGAGGATACTGTTGTAACAGTGGCTCTTGTTAAAATAAAGAGCCTATTTTATAAGATTTTAAAGGTCATGGTGATGGGCCTACAGAACACACCCCAAAAAGTGAGAAGCACATGATGGACAAATTGAGGTACAGAGAAGTACTCATTTATTTGATGGATTCATGCAACACTGTGATTGATATTCAAGGCCCCTGAATGCCATTGGGAAGTTCAGGGCACAGATTTCACCAGTGCCGTGTGTGCCCCAAGCTCTGCCCCTCCCTTTGGGCTCAGGAGCCAGGCTCTGTGGCTCCGATGATGAAAAAGAAGCTCCTCAACTCCTTCGCCTAATGTCAAAAGAAGCTAGTGAGCCCCTGCTGGGAGCTCCCCACACAGGGCTCCTTCCTTGCAGAAATACACATTTCACTAGGGCCAGGAAGAAATTCTGACAAGGCTCTTCTCCATCCCTGGCCCACTTCCTGGTCACCCACGCATTAGACCCTGAGGAAAATGGTCCTTTACTGGAATGGAGGAATTCGCATGGAGAGAGGGGGCCTCTGGGACACCCATGATGCACTTGGCCAGCTGAGGAGGAGAGGGGGAAGGAGGGTGGGGAAGAGAAGCCATTAAAGAGTCCGCTCTTCAGAGCCCTATTTCCCGCTTATTTTCGCCAGGCTTGCCTAAGCAAATAGCTCCTCGGGCAGTTGCTCCGAGCAGACCATGCTGCCTCACCCAGGCCACTGCAGGCTGTTGCCCTGCCTAGAGGCCCGCCCCGCCTTCGGTCTGGCTACCTTCCATCACCTTCCAGCATCCTTCACTAAGGAAGCCTCCCCTCCCTGCTCTCCTCTCCTGGGGCTGCTTCTGCATCCCAATAGAGCTGAATGTGTTGACCTGAGCCTTATCACCACTGTATACCCAGCGGCTAGTACAGGGCTGAAGGCACAGTAAGGCTTCAGTAAATACTTTTTGGATAATGAGCAGGCAACCAACTGAATTTTTACCAAAACCCAGGTGATATCAATGAAATTTGAAGGATAAACAGTAGAACTCAAGAGTTTTTTTCAGGTATGAGGCTTTTGTAAATATTGCTTGGGTTCTTCATTTCTCCACCTCCATGCCTACTTTAGTAAAACTTTTAATTTTTTTTTAAAATTTAACTTTAATAAAGTTAAAAGTGTTGAGGCTGGTTAATGAATTTGGCTGCATGATTAGCAATCAACCACTATATATGAATTGGGTTTTTATATACCATTTGTATAAGAATGTCACTTACAGAATTTTAAACATAGAATAAGGGCTAGCATGATGATTTCTGATTTACCCTTGCAATATTTACCAATTTTTCTGCCCTGACTGGCATATTTTTGAGAGAGTAAATCAATATCCTTGCCTCCCTGACAACTGAAGTTGCTCTTTGCCCTGGGCTTCCCTTCTCACAGGATCAATGACCCTCACATCTTCCCAAGCTATGGCCATGCTTTTATCACTTTGCCCTCCTTGGGGGTTCAGTACTGATGTGCTGGAGGGGAGGAGGGTGTCAAGGAGCCGGAGCGTCCCCAGGCCTGCGTCAGGGGAAAAGGCAGGCGTCTGAGACAAAATCCACCTTCAGTAGGCTTAGGAGGGGACGGTCCCTGCGACTGTGGGTGGGGGCTGGGCACAGCTCACAGCACCAACCCAGGGCCCTGTGGTGTGGAGAACACAGCAGGGGTCTGGGGCCCTCAGGAGGACACAGAGGAATAGAAAAGATTGATGAACCCAAAGATAAGGGTGGAGGTGAGGACGCTACAGAACACAGGGTCCCTGGAGCTGGAAGCAAACAGCACAGTTTCTCGTCAGCACCACACCCAACCCCCTCAGGACCCCACACCTCAGCAGGCACCACACGGCACTCCCCACCACCAGGCTGGCGAGAGGCATCTGAGCAGGGACACAGCAGCCAGTGGCCCTTGCCACCTCCACTTTTGTCCACAGCTTAGGAAAGCATCCCCCTGCATCTAGAGACCTTGGGAAGGAGGAGAAGGAGGCGAGACGGAGTTCATGAAATTGAAGAAATAGTCCTAATAGGACAAATTCTTTGAATTAAGTGAATATCTGTTTCCAGAGAAACCCCTTGAAACCTGACCGGGCTAAGTGGTCTTTAATTGGCTCTTATAAATCCCTCTTCATCGCACCAGAACCACAAGTGCCATAAGTGGTCAGTTAGAAGCTAACTTTACATATTTTGCACATTCGAGTAACAACATATGCATTTTGGCCCATGAAACTATTGAAGATTCTCTGGAATAATTTTGGTTAAACAATCTTAAAAACAAACCTAAAACAATATCATTTTTGCAAATGTGAGGGTCTTTAGGCAGAATCAAAACATTGCCAGGAGTAAAGTAGCACATCAATGAAGAAACTTCAAACCAGCTTGGCATTATCCACCCAATCGTCTTCCCTCAACCTCCACCAACTGAAATCCACCTTTCTTCAAGTCTAGCCCAAATGCCCTTCTTCTAAGGATCCCTCCCCATCCCCCTTCTCCAAAATGCCCAGAACTGAGCCTGCAGCTCTAACCTCATGGTCTGGGTAAAGGTGTCCCTCCCAGGTTATGCCTCCCCCAGCGTTAGCTCTCATTAAAGGTTTACCACACATGCCATGAACGTGATAAGGCACCTCTCAATCAGAACATTGGAGGGATTCACATTTTAGGCCCCTTGATGATGTCACTTGCCCCAAGAATAACGTATCTTCAAGTCAAACCTTTATCTTTAAGAATCTTTGAATGCTTAGTAGACAAGACCAGAATAAATGAATAAAATCAAGATAGTTTTCCCAAACCTTTGGGGGCGGGAACAATCTAACCACATGAGCTGTTGTGAAATTTACGCAGCAGGGCAACCAAAGGTCAGTGTGAATGAATGTCCAATGTGTTAGGATGAGACAGGGGCAGTCCTGTGAGTGTCACCCAAGGGTCACCGTTACCTACCTGGTTTCTTTCCACATTCACTGCTACCCAGTGATGCAATGACTCAGGGCGAGTCCTAACTCACCTGCCAGGTAATCCAACCTGGAAACAGGGTTTACGACCCCCTGCTTTTAGAACATCCACAAGCGGCCACGCTGGAACGTACCCGTGGGGTTTCTGACTGGGTCCTCCGAGCCACCATCAGTAGCAGCTGCTGTTGAAGGGCGCTGACAGCAGCGTCCCCAGAGGATGGATCTTGACTCTCCGAAGTGGTGGTGGTGGAGGAGCTGATCTGTACCTCTCTGAGGATGGGCAAAACAGAAGCTTTGGTTACCTGGAAATTCTGGAAGCCATCTCTATTACACACAAACCTAGGAAACTAGGGATCACCAAGGCAGGTAGTGGACAAGCCTTTGCAACTTTACTTAAGCAGTTCAGAGTTAGAAGTGATACATACAGGCAGAAAGACAACCATCTTGCAGCACATTCAAAGTATTCAGGCTTTCCAGGGTTGCCATGTGCCATGGTGTTCTGCAAGTGACAACCTTAATTTCTATATATTTCATGGGTGGGGAGGTGGTGACACCAGGTTATCACCTTAGCATTGGTGAAAACAGTAACTAGTGGGGTTGATAATCCCCAAAACATCAATCAGGAAGAAACAATGATTGTGTATCACCCCTACTATCTCCCCCAACCCTCAAGACTCTCTCCCCATCTCTCCTTCAACCACTCCCAACCACCCCAAAGCAAGGGAAGTACATATTAGAAAAAAAGAAATTCATCTCGTAATTGTAAAAGGGAACATTACTAAGGTAGGTGTGACCTATATCTAAATATAGATATCTTTACTCACATCTAGATTGACAGATCTTAAACTAATAGAGTTCTTTTAAAAAATCTCAGAACTAGCACTTTTCCTTTGACTCGGAAATCAAGAACCAGGATATACATTTCTGTCTGCTGTTTTAGCAAGGTGCTGACATCTTTTAGGAGACAGTATTGGCTGCCTATCCAGCAGTCATCACTAACAGAATTCTTGCTAACATAACTCCAATTTAATTCACTCATTCGAGACCATGCTTCAGAAGAGAGACTAGGACCCTCCCTAGCCCCAGGGGTAAATCCTGTCATTCTAAGTCAATTGCAATAAAATTCCCCATCAATGCTTTGGAGTGGGAATGTAACACTATTCTAAGAGGCCATGGTGGAGCAAAGGAAAGCCAGCTGGGGGTAAGAGGAGCTCCTGAGAAAGTTTTATAGTTCCTTAAAGATAAAAATAAGAGACCTTCTCTCTCTTGGCATGCAGATGTTATGTGAGTAAGAGACACTTGGAGCTGCAGCAGCCACATTGCAATCATGAGGGGACAAGCCTAAGGACATAAGCCAATGTCCTGGGGCAGGAGTGCAGAGAGATAGAAAGAAACTAGTTACCTTATGACATCACTGAGCTTCTGAATTAATCAACTTTAAATTGATCATACCTTTGGGTTTCTTGTTTTCTGAGAAAGTACATTTCCTTACTGTTTAACCTGTTTTGAACTGGGTCTTATATTACTTGCAGCCCAAGCCATCCTGCCTAATACAGAGTCCTTGAAAATGCAAACACTACAAAAATGTAATCACCTTTTGATTTCTAGCCTACATATTTCATTTTAAAGTTTCTGACAAGTTTTTGGAACTTTTTTTTTTCTAACTCCCTACTACTGTATTCATAAACACACAAATACTTATTTCGTATGAACAGTGTTTAAAAATATTTTCACTATTCATTCACAGACATACATACAAATTTCTCTACATTTTTTAAGGCAGTGTATAATTTATGACTCTTTTGATTATAGTATTCAATAAAGGCTTCCTTTTAAGGACCATTTAGGAAACAAGATATGATAAAGGCAGAGCTTAGGAAATGAATCAGACAGGGTAAGTGCATGGATGAAGTTTGAAAACTTAAAAAGTCCCCTCCTTCCATTATTTGGATAGCTGTTCCTTAAACAGTGCTTTTCCTTGTGGTCTATATTAGTGGTTTAAAAATTGTTCCTAACAGAGAAAAAGGTCAGTTAGATTTATTAAAACAACGTTCATTCAAACTTTACCGCCTTGTACAGGATCCACTGAGTACCACAGATCCGTCATTTTATAGCTAACTACAATAGAATTGAAAGTGCCCTGTTGATCCAAATTCAGAGAAATCTAAAACTCAGCACATGCCACTAAAACCAAAAGATTTACCTGGCTACATTGTAGGTAAGGATAAAAAAGGTGGGAGTTGTATAAGAAATGAATGTGTATGTGCAAAAATCTAGAAGGTATACAGCACCCTCTATTGTCAACTGAAATAAACTAAGAATTGGCTATTGCATAAGGCTCAGCAAACAGCTATTTTCTAGCAAATCTCCTCCTGCTAACATTCCCTACTAGGACACATGATATAAAAGGAAGTCAAAACACCTCAGCTTAATTTTTCACATTACTTAACATGTTTCTGATTACAATAATAATAATAACCATCATTTATTTTATGCAATCCATTTAAATATCCAATTTATAAATCTAGAGTTTTTAAAAAAATTTTCCAAAATCTTTTGGATGAGCTAGAATTAAAAAGAACTAGGTTTGAATTATTGCTCTACTATTTACCAGCTGTGATTTTGAGCACATTGTTCTCCTATCTTAAATCTTCACCCATAAAATAAGGATGGCATCTCCTTCATAGAGACTGCTGTGGGAGTTAAATGAGGTTATGTGGGGGAGTGGTTGCGGTTCAAGTGGCTGAGTGCCCACCTCCCACATGGGAGGCCCCAGGTTTAGTTCCTGGTGCCTCCTAAAAGAAGATGAGCTGGCACAACAATCTGACACAACAAGCAGACAAAACAAGCAGACACAATGAGCAGGGAGGAGATGTGGCTCAAGAGGTTGGGCACCTGTCTCTCAGGTTCGGTTCCCGGTACTTCCTAAAGAAGATGAGCAGACAACAAGTGGAGACAGTGAGCAGACACAACGAGCAGACAGACAAGGGGGCCATCTCAGGGGGGAGGGATTTTTTGTTTTTAATGAAGTTATATGTGCAAAGCACCCAATGATATGTACCATATGTTAGGCAACTACTACATGCCCCTGCCCTTTTTAGTCCCTTCTGTTAATACAGGACTTAACTTTGCTTATCCTCATATTAAATAGCAACATAACCCCCTCTGTTTTTCACACAGATAACATATTAATTCTAGTTGTCTCTATTAGCAAGAATGGGAGGCGAATATCTTGCCCTCGGTAGCACCTAATCCACTTTAATTTCTAAAGACAGAATCAAATAGCATAGGACGTTCCCTCTTAATTGATCTGTTTTATAAGAGTTGAATAGTCTAGACAAGGTATGATGATAAGAAAGATTCTCTTCTGAGCTTTATGACTTAAATGCTGTATCAGAAAACTTGTATGATTTTTTTTTAGTTAGGCGAGTAAAAAGAATTTATTGAAAATAGGGGAAAAGAAGAGAGCTTGCTGAGAAATGGGAGAGAAAGGGAAATGCACACTGAGATTTGATGTGGGCTCCTCTAGGCAGAGAGAGCGCCTGTCTGATTCTCACATGCTTGCAGCAAGCATTGCTCAACTGGGAGTGATTTATCCCCTTACTTAGATGTACTTCTCTGAGGTCCTGACATTGTACTTAAAATCCTCATGCACTGGCTTGCCCACTCAAGTTACCAAAGACACAATGATGTCCACAAAATCACTGGCATGGACAAGAAGCTTCCTACCAATCCTTGAATAATTCCTAAATTTATATTCTTTTACTTATATCTCTCCTCAGATTATCTGCTGCTGCTTCTCCCCTTTTTAGCTATAGATGATGAGCTGCATAATCATCCCAAAAGACTATGTTCCACTAATTTATGGCCAGAGCTTTCCCCTAGACTAACAAATTTAACATGAAATTGCTAAGTTCCAAGAGCTATTTACCTCCTCTAAAATAATAATGGAAATGGAAATATTCCAAGCCTGTTGTAACTATACTCTGAACTACAGTATATAGCCAAACTTAGCATGTCTGGTTTTGATTATCCTGCTCTCTGCCTAATAAAACTACTTTTGGTTCCAAGCTATAGCATAGATAAGTTTATTTAAACTAGCTGAAGCTCAGAACTATAGCAGAAATAGTGGTTAATGGGGGTAACTACAAAAAGATCTGCCACTAGAAGGTAATCCAGATGGATCTGGGGCTAGAGTCCAGGCTGGGCCAGAACGGTCCGCTTCTGTATAGAGAGACAATCGGGGTGCTGATGCGAAGTACCAGAAGTCTGTTGGCTTTTATACAAGGTATTTATTTGGGGTAGAAAGTTGTAGTCACAAGGCCTTAAAGAGTCCAACTCAAGGTACCATAAGAGGTACTTTCTCACCCAAAGCCTGTTGCCACGTGTTGACGCAAGATGGTGGGCCATGTCTGTGAGGGTTCAGCCTTCCTTCCGCCTCCATGGACCATGGACCCAGATTCTTCAGATCTCAGCTGCAGACTGGCATAGGGCTCTTCTCTCTCCCCGGGGCTAGTTTCCTTCTGGGCTCAGCTGCTCTGGTCTCTTCACAAGGTCAGCTGTAGACTATCAGGCTCATCTCTCTTCCTGGGGCCTCTACGGTGTCTATCAAGCTGTCTCTCTTCCTCTGTGTTCTTCTTCTCTGTGTGTCTACTTCCGTGTGAGAGTCTGTTTGATCAGCCCACCAAGGGAGCTGGGAATCAATGCTAAGTCACACTCTAATGATGTGGTTGAATCAAAGCCCTAATCTTAACATAATTTAATCAGATATCTCAGCTGAACCTAATACAATCAAAGGGTTATCACACCCGGAGGAACAGACCAGTTTACAAACATAATCTCTCTTTTTGGAATTCATAAATAATCTCAAACTGCCACAGGTACAGACTGGTATCCCCCCAGGTTTTCACCCATCTAAGCTTCTACAAGTAACAAATCATCTAAATACAAGTACTCCTACTATATGTTCCCACTGATGTGGAAAAAATGTACTGAAATTCTTTATCTTCCCCAGATCTCAAAAAGTATAGCCTCCCAGCCTCACAGAGAAGGCCTTTTATTTTCTGCCTATCCTTCTTTGGTTTTAGGTTTAATGAGTGGACATGGGAACAAGCAGTGCCACACAGAGGGGCAGCCTAGAAATGAAAATCAGAGCAGTGAGCTGAATGTCTTGGCTATTTAAATAGAGGCAGCACTGTTTTGAAAACTATGTCCCATTATTGAAAGTTTTAAGAAGGAATCTCGTTTTAAAGTCTGCAAAC
The DNA here is from genome assembly GCA_026826555.1 of Tolypeutes matacus. Taxonomy (NCBI): domain Eukaryota; kingdom Metazoa; phylum Chordata; class Mammalia; order Cingulata; family Chlamyphoridae; genus Tolypeutes; species Tolypeutes matacus. The sequence goes on from JAKSZT010026446.1 coordinate 3,051,133, forward strand.
AACTCTTCTTTCATATGACAGCAAAATTTGTCTATCTAAGGAAAAGGCAGCCCTTGAGTGGGAGCCAGACGAGGCTTCCAGCACGGGACTGGACTGCCATCGTGTGGCAGACAGGGCTGTGACGCTCCAAAAGGAAATCCCGCTGTGTGGCAAGATTCCAGAGAAGGTGCCTCCGAGAACAGATGTCTTACAATCAACCTAGTGGATGTACCATCCTAGGACTCTGTGTCTGGATGAAAATTTATTTTCTCAATTGATGTGTCTTAAAAAAATAACATAATGACTATAGTAGAAGGAACAGAGAGTAAAAACTGAAAACCAAAAGAGGAGTGGGATGGGCATAGTATTTGGGAAAACCAAAAACTCTTCAAAGGCAGACCCTCTGATGACCACCTGCTTCTTGTAGTCTATTTCCACCTTTACGTGATAAAAGGCACAAGACCCTTCCAAAAGTTTTTAAATTTGAAGCGGGAAACGCAAAACTCCATGACCCAAGTTAACAGAGTAATGCAGCTATACGCATACCTTCAAACGTGTAATTAAGGTTGACATTTTCAGCCTATCTTTGAATGTGACAGAGCTGAGCACATCTGATTTTGTCAGAATGCACCACATTTTATTCCACTGTTTGAAGATCGAATCAACTAACTCCAGTGTCCCACATTCCTGCTCAGCTACTTCTTCTGATTAATGTGAAAAAGAGTCTATGCAGGAGTGATTATTTCTCAACTTACCACCTGTTTAGCTTCTTTGGGAACCAGGTACATAATTAAGGATGGCTCTAGAGGGCTTTCCTGAGAGTCGAACCCTGTACGTAAGGGAGGCTGTATTGAGACAAGGGTCAGAGATGCTGATAATGTTGACAAAAGAATAAGGATTCTGAGAAGGCAATAAAAATGAAGCACAGAGGTTCAATCTCCCTTTGCAGTGTGGTACACAATGAGTCTAGAGATTTGGGGCAGCTTTCAAAAATAAGTCTAAATAATAGCCAGAACAATATCTGCTCTGATATGTGCTACAATGATTCAAAACCAAATAAAAGCCAAATATAAGTGACTCTGGATAAGTATATTATTACCCAACTTGCTCAATTTTTTAAAAATACAAACAAAGTTGAAACGCCATCTTAGGTTCAAAATCACTGATAAAAATCCTAAGAGCTAATTTGCTCCAGAATGAGTCTTCCATTCAAGGAGAACACTACGCCTGCTCTGTTAAGGTAAATACCCATGTCTTTCACTGGCGGGCAGACTGAAGGCATTTTTGCACGCATTTCCATTAGATTATTTATGACACTGGATAAGCCGGATGGATACTGAAACATAGTTATACATCTTTTATAGAAAAAGGCTCTGCTATACTGCTTGAAAGAATTTATAGACAAAAGAAAAGTAAATCTTTGCTGAGCAAAGAACAGCAACTATCAAGCTTTAATTGCAAGACCCGCAGAGGAACAACAAAAGCCCACCCTGCAATGAATCCTTTGTACACAGGACACACTGAATTGCAACCTCAACTTTCTAGGCAAATTAGCTCTTTTTAAGCTCTGAGCTAGTGAATCGATTCTGTGTTCTGGGTAATGAAACACTGAAGTGAGTTTATCCTCTCAAAGTTTTCCCAAGTAGCAATTCTAAATGTTGCAATTTAAACCATAGTTTCCTCAGTCTAGTTTCTGAAGAAGTCAGACCTAGGTCAGCTAATGTTACTCAAGGTGACTGCTTTATGGACAGCTATTGTACAACCAGAAAGTGCTGCTTATATTTCTTTGGAAGTCAACTAGTATACTAGTTCTCACAATGACAGTGGAGTCAACGAGGGAAATTTGTTTCCTCTCCTGGTTTCCTCCAGGAATCCCCAAAGAGACATGGAAGTTACATTGCAAACAATTTTCTATTCATACTTGAGCGTCAGGGACATAAAACTGTCACATGGCAACAAGGCTTAACAATGGCAAAGAGGAATGGCTTGCTCGCCAATAAAAAGACTCAGGAGTTTAATGGCCTAGTTGGAGTCAGTCCCAGTCACTGAAGTCGCCTTACAGGGAAAAGCCTGCTTTTCCAATATCTTCCAAGATTGAATGGCTTAGAAACAGCCCTGGCTAGGATTCCTTCCAAGTTCAATATCACAACATCAGAGCTCATGTTTACTGTGGTAGGTGAACTCAAAATTCCGCAGCTTTAAAAGCCGGGGACCTAATATCAGAGTACTTTAAATTGTCATGGATGCCAGGCTGTTGGAACACAACAGGCTGATAAGGAGGATACAAAGCACTTAACCAGCTTAAAATCAGACAAAGTGACTCAGGAAAGGGCTAGAGGAAAGGTCTCCACCTGTCGAACGTCAAGACCTTTTGCTACGTAAAGTCATAGTGAACTTTAGCCACTGCCCTCTTATGGTTCCTGTCCAGAGATAATAACAACAGTGAACGTTTATTGAGTGCTCCCTACAGCAGGTACTCTTCTAAGCATGAGATAGCACATTTAATTTTTAAAAGCAACCTGGGAATGAATTACTAGTACTATCTCCATTTATGGATTAGAAAACAGATGCTCAAGATGGTTAAATATCAAGGTAAAAAAAAAAAATTAGTGTTGGAATTTGAATCCACATCAGTCTGAGACTAAAACCCATGTTCATGCCGTGAGATATTACGTCTCTGATTTCAAGAAGGTATGGTGGGGTCGGATGTGGCTCAACTAGTTGGGCGTCTGTCTCCCATATGGAGGGACCCGGGTTTGATCCCTGGGACCTCCCGGTTAAAAAAAAAAAAAAAAAAGAAGGTATGGTTCCCTGTGTTGGATATTCCATGAGAGTCATCTTTCTTATGGACATAGAGAATTGTTTCCTTCTGAACAAATAGAAGATAGAATAGGAAAATCTAATTTGGGTCTCCATCCCTGATTTCTGACTGGAGTGGTTTAAAAAGAGACATTTTGCAGGGTTTTCCCCTCGGCATTCCTATTTATTAAAGGGAAGATAACTTACTTGTTCAATATTTTGATAAGGCAAACTGCTGGTGCTTTTGGCTCTCTCCCTCCCCCACCCCACGCCCCTTCCCCTCACCAAGCATCACAAGGTTTCCACTCTGCCGACTCAGCTTCTTCCCCGGCAATTCCTTAGGTGCCCAGCTGGTCTCCACACCGCCCCAGACTCAGGCCTTGCTACCTGTGCCATCCGGCTCTTCAGTTTGATTCAATTCAACATTTATAGAACGCCTGTCTACACAGGGCAAGGCGAGGGCTGTAACACAACACCAGCCACGGACACTTTTCTTTAGAAACAGACAATCTAGAAGAAGAGAGGGAGCCCTACACAAATCTGCCGGGGAGAAAGTGTAAACACCCTTCTGGAGGCAGCACAGAGAGATGAATTTATTTTTACCGTAAGGGTCAATAAGGGAAAGAAGTAGAAGAGAGGCAGGTTTTAAATATGAGCTTTGAATGAAAGGTAGAATTTTGAATGGTAGACAGGAGCAGAAAAGGGCATTCTGGGCAAAGAAAAGCCAATGTCCAGAAGAAGGGCTGAGTGCCTCCTCCTGCGGGCCTCATGGAGAGGCAAGAAACAAGGCTGCAGAGATGGGCTGGGGCCAGGGCCTAAGAATGCTGAGCCCCCGCTCACATGGCGGGGGGGCATGTGAGGACACAGGGCGTGTGTTCACAAGAAGGGCTTTTTCAGGGGTCGGATGTGGCTCAAATGGTTGGGCATCCGTCTCCCATATGGAGGGACCCGGGTTCGATCCCTGGGACCTCCCGGTAAAAAAAAAAAAAAAAAAAAAAAAGGCCTTTTTCTTTTTGGAGTAATGAAATTGTTCTAAATTTTTTTTTGAGGATGAATGCAGGACATTGTGATTATACGAAAAGCCATGGATTATACACTTTGGATAGATTGTATGGTATGTGAATATATCTCAATAAAACTGCTTTAAAAAAAAAAAAAAAAAGCAAGCTCTTCCCCGCAGGAGGCAGCAGAGCACAGAGGTGACAGCCCAAGAATTAGGACAGAATTGCAAATCAGTAGTCCGCAGGCCAGAGCCAACTACACACGTTATCTTTGACCTTTGGTATTTCAAAATAATTTAAATTGATCGACATTAAATAAAATAGAGTTTTACGTACAAATGTGAATTTCTAACTACTGGTGAAAAGAGTGGAAGAGCTGATGGCCCCAGGCTTACAGAGCTGCCTAGAGAGACTGAAGCTAAGTCCTAACAGCCCCCTGAAGACAGGATAAATGCCCCCAATTTACCCCAGTTACCACCACCCTTATTGCCTGACCCTGGGCCTGCTTCACCTGTTTGTGTTACCTACCTGGGCGCCAAAGAAATCTGAGTTTGTGACGCTTACTTTATTTTTTTTAATTTTTTTTTTACCGGGAGGTCCCGGGGATTGAACCCGGGTCCCTCCATATGGGAGACGGACGCCCAACCAGTTGAGCCACATCCGACCCCTGTGACGCTTACTTTAGAGTCGGACAGGCCTGCAGTGGGGGAGAGGGGCAGGGTGGCCGATTTAAACGTCCCCTAGCCACTCACTAGCTATGCAGGCCTGAGCCAGATCCACTATCCACTACCTCGGCTCTGCTGCGCTGATGAAATTAAATGACTGCACACACAGCACAGCACTTAGCACACAGCAAGCGCTTAATAAACACTGGCTGCTGCTATTACAGGAAAGTGCCTCTTTCAGGACCAGGGCCTGCCACAACGCGGCGGTGAGCTACTTGGCCCTCACGTGTGACATAGCCCCACGTGCTCGGCTGCACCCTGCTCGGATGTCATCCTCTACACCACTAGAGTTAGAGGAGGATGACACCCCCAACCCCACCTACTCCTCACGCGCACATACACAGAGTGGTCTATTAATGCAGGGATTAAAATATTTAAATTGAGCCTGCTGGCTTGTTTTTATCCCATTTTACAACAATGTTTCTTTCAGACAACCAATTAAATATACTCAAATTATCCTTACATCAGGGGCTTCCAAAAGCCAAGGTTTACTACAAATCCAAAGAAATCAGCCTCCTATGAATGGCTGGCACAGGTGTCAATGCCTCAGAGCCTGGAGAAGAGGTGGAAACTATTGGTTGAGACTTCTGGAATATCCGCATAAGCCTTTCAGACCGCAGTTTAAGTCCAGAAGATCATTTGACTTTACAAAGGACCAAACTATTTTTCCTGCGCATGGCTTAAACAGATGGCAGGGCCTTAACGCTCTCCCAGGGCTGCCAGGGGAGCAGCTTCCACGCTATAATTTGCTAAGTGAGGCGACTGGCGTTGTGTGCGTGTATCAGGCAGGAAGCCCGGCGCAGTCTTCTATGCCTAAATGGACCGGCGAATTGCCACCACACTCCAAGACAGAGTCCCCTCGACTACCAGTGTTAATGGTAGATCTAGATTCAAAGCGTAGATAATAGAGAAAACACGGACATTCCTAAAGAGTAGACATCTAATAGCAAACATGTATATTATTTTTCAAAAACTTTATTTCAACTTCAATAAACAGACAAAAGGCAGCTCAAGAAATTATGGAAACATCACCATTATTTTACTTCATCTCTGAAGCACAAGAAAAAGAAGATATGCATGGTAATGGGTCATTCTTTCCTAGAACTCTTATGGCCAACACCCTGCCAAATAATTTGGAGGAAAGAGCAGGTGGTTAAAGACCCGGAACTTGGCATGTGAAAAATCGGGAGTCTGGTTACCTAAGACTTATCTATTGGAATGTTCATATACAAGGGTGTGCTCAGAAAGTGTCAGAGACTACTAGGGACATTACACGGAGCTCTTCTTTAAAGGAAACAGTACTTTTACAAAACTTGATCATTTTTCTTTTAAAGAAGCTTCGTAATTAATTCAGTTGGCATTTTATCATAAACAAGGAGTCTGCAGGGGTCATCTGTTGGTTTTTGCTGCCCAGCATCTAGCCACTCTACTCCAAATTTCCCTTTGGAGAGCCACCTCATCCCCACCCCACCCCCTACCCACTCTCAGAGGAAACCTACATTCCAGCTCTGCCAGGTATTCACCTGGCCTTAGCGATTTGGTTCAGGTACCTGACTCAGTCAGAATCAGGCACAATGAGACTTTTATTGGGATTTATGGGAAAGATATGTTTTTCCTACTGGACTTGAATGACAGAAGTTGTAAGGTCTGGGGCTGCAACAGCCATTTTCCAACTGCAAGGGTGAGCCTGTTTCAAAGTGGAGTCAAAACAGAGGAGCAGGAGAGTAATGGGAAGGAAAGCCACTTCATCTGAACCTCGACATCCCGCCTGCATCCGATTCTCTCTATCCCAACACTCCTGAAGGCAGAGCTACTCAAGACTCCTCAGCTACACGACCCCCAAATCTCCACTTTTGATTGAACCACCTTGGTGTGGGTTCTCTCGTTTGTTCCAGAAAGAGGCCTAACTGTTCAAGGTCCAAGAAAAGGCAGAGCTGCAAAGTACTCGATAGCTCAAGACACTGCACCAAACCACGTGCCTCCAGGGAAGCTCAGCGTAAACACGGCCAGCTCCCCACCCCGCCAAGAGCCGCTCAATGCTACAAGCCTGAGTCCAGGCAGCTGTGGAACTGCAAAAGCAGGTCAAACACAGAAGTGCTCTGATATGGAAAGGAAATACACAGGGAATTTTAAAGAGAGAGAGAAATTAAGGGGAGAAAGCAAGTTAATCGGTGGCTGTTAATGAGGAATGGGCTAAGAGTGGTGCCCACTGAAATTTCTTAGGTTTTTAAGACTGTGGATACATGGCCTTATCTTAACTGAAATCACTGGCAAATAACCGTTAAGGGAATTACCTATGGGAAAAGTGAAGCACATTTCCCAGGAAAATAACAATAAAAAACTTTGTAACAACTTTGACATAAATTGAGAAAAATAAATTGGTTCTATTATTACAACTTTCAACTGAAGATTGAAAAATATGACAGTCTTTCAAGGCTGTTTTCTCATGCAATTAAATTTTTCACCTGGGGAAGCGGCTGTGGCTCAATCAGTAGGGCTCCCGTTTACCATATGGGAGGCCCCGGGTTCGGTTACCGGGGCCTCCTGGTGAAGGCAAGCCCGCCCGCACGGCGTGGTTAGCTGACCCAGCGAGCACAAGCAGCAAGGGGGGGATAAATGAATAAATAAATAAAATCTTAAAAAAAAATTTTTTTCACCTGAGAAAGCCACCATATTAAGTGAGTAAATTTATCAAACCATGGTCATGGAATGCCCTGGAGAGATTGTAGTTGAGACCCCTGATGTTTGTACTGAGGATGACAAACCTCCCTCTTCTCTCAGGTACTTCTCTCAGGGAACTTTTGTTTTCTTACTGGAGAAGGAGATCTTTTGTTTTCTGTCTGTTCTTTATTGGTGTGTGTGTAGCTGAGAGATACAAAGGAAGAGTGGAAGATAATGATAATATGGGGGGTGAAGAACTAGGAGCAGCACTTCTCAAAGTCCCTGTATGACCTGGAGTACAAGCAGGGCTGCCCTGAGCCGGGAGCCAGGAGAGGTTCTGTGGCAGAGGAGAGGCAAGACCCATTAGACCTGCCAGAGTGGCTGAAAACCAGCGTTCTTATAGGTAAAAAGAAGTAGGGGCAATGAGAGAGTGCCCTCAAAGGCTGGCACAAAACAGAATCCCACATGCAGGCCAGACTGAAAGGACAAGGACAGACTTTTTTTTTTCTAGGCATATGTGAGGCACCCCCTAGAATTTCCCTGAAACATTTTGGAAGGAAACTTTGAACTTGGGAAGGAAGATGGACTCACAAGATTTGAAATTAATATTCCTGCCACTCCTTTTACACTCTCCATAACATGGAAGCCTAAGACATTCCAGTTATACCATGAAAACCTCCCATAAATATTCAAATATACATACAATTCTAAAGAGACAGGGGTCGGGAAGCGGCTGTGGCTCAATCAGTAGGGCTCCCGTTTACCATATGGGAGGCCCCGGGTTCGGTTCCTGGGGCCTCCTGGTGAAGGCAAGCCCGCCCGCACGGCGTGGTTAGCTGACCCAGCGAGCACAAGCAACGAGGGGGGGATAAATGAATAAATAAATAAAATCTTTAAAAAATAAATAAATAAATAAATAAATAAATAAATAAAGACAGACAGGGGTGCAAAATTTATTTCCACACTCAAAGCAAGCAACTAATAGGTGTTCATATGGATTATCTGCAAAGACTCTTCAAGCCTAGTATGAGTTCAGTTTGCCACTAAGAAAATGTACAGATTGCCTAACACCACCATTAACTGGTACATGATCAGAATATGCAAGTTAATTTATATAAACTTAATTAAAATAATTAAGAAAGTTATTCAATGCATTCAGAAATTTTAAAATATATTTAGAGTATCTACTGACAAAACAGTTTACTTTCAATAGTTTGGATGAGATTAACTACGTTTCTGGTCCACTCATTTGGACAAAGTCAATAATGTGTTCTTAAACTACATCACCGTCCTTCCTGAAGGGAGTAGTACTATGTCTATACATGGCTCTTCTCTATTTACACCTACACATTACATTCATTTTTGGAAGTGGCTACTATGAAAATGGTTCTGTTTATTTTTCAATCTTCTAAATGTCATATTTTCTTTTCTTTTTTACAAAAACCACATGCTTTGACACCTACAAACTGATTAACACGTTTGTTCTACACCAGGTTTCCTCACTTCATTTTCACTTCAAAGAAACTGCATACCCTCTAGCAATGTAACAGTTCCTAAACCTAAAAATAAAACGCCACTTACCGAGCATTAGAAAAACAATCATAATTGGATGGTTGATGCTGTAAAGGTCCTTCCTTCTGATTTCCAGATTTTAAATAACATGATCTAATTTCCCCTGTAAAATGAAATTTCAACAAAGAATATTATGCAAGTATTTGTATATGATCATCTCAGCTTATAGTATTTTCAAATTAGAGGGAACTCATTTCAGACTGTTTTAATAACAATAGCTGGCAATTTAGGTCCAGTCCTTACATTTCTTCACAGAATATGTATAATGAAAGAGGAAAGCTGTCTAAAAGATACTTCACTATGAAAATTTTCTTAACACTCCCCACCAGTAATATGCTTAAATAAGTTTTGACTCAGTTACTTATTAATTGCTTTGGGTTAACATATTTATTTTTTCTCTTAATTCAGCTTTTATATAACCTCCTAATCCTTCTTTCGTATGTTCTCTTCATGTGTCTGAGTGATCTGAGCTATGCTGTTGGGGGGTGGTCTTTTTTGTATGTAGATATGGGTATTCTGTGCAAAAAGAGGCTTAATAAATGTGTGGTTTTGATGGATGGACCATGTGAGGCCAGACTGCCACTGAATATTCAGATGAGCAGGGTCACAGAACACTGATGGGTGTGGCAGCCTGTTAATGAGGAAAATCCAGGAAAGGAATTAATTTCCAGAGTTCAATTAGCTCTTCTAAAGGAGGTTCAGGGTATTGTTTTGTCAAAATCAGTTCACTTTCTAAATGTCAATTCTCCCCCAACTAGTTCTTAGGATTACTTGTTTCAGATGATACAGAGGGCGTAATTACCCATGGATGGAGTGAGAAACTAGACTGTGGACTGGTGTTTTGCATCTGAACTCAAAGGCTAATTACATCAACAGAGAAACATTAAAAAGTGAAATCATCACCCTCCAGAGGCTTCGACCAACATAAGTACTAATGTTCTTTAGAGCACAGAAGTCACTTTCATGAAAGTTAATCAAACTCTTTGTATTTCTGCAGATGGAAGAGCACTTACAACAATAAACTACTGATCTATAAATAGGGTAACCATACAATTTATTATCCAAAGAGGAACCCTCTTAAAAGTAAAATAAGCATTAAGTGATCTATGATGGGCTTAAACCAAGACCTATCCCAGAAAAACTAGGACCTACAGCCCATATCTACAGAACTTTGATCTTGCCAGTTAATGATTCTCAATTCACACCATTTTAAATCCTTTTTTATAACAAGACACTGGAAAACATATTAAGGTCAAATTTTAAACATATATCCAGCAGATATTTAAAAGGTACTGAGCACTGCCCTCATGAAGTTTACCATTGCAAGGGGAGAAATATCAGTAATCAAATTATCATAAGTAAATAAATAATTACGAGCTGTAAAAATTTTTTTTAAATGAGAACAACAGGTTGTTAAGAGAGCAGGAACCTGATCAGGTCTGGAAAGTCTAGCAAAGGTTTTCCTGGAGAATTTACCTTAAAACTGAGCTCTGAAGGATAAATAGGTATGAACTAGCACATCACAGCCACAGGGACATGCTGTGTGCAAAGCCCTGTGGCAGGAAGGCACACATCTTGTTCTGAGAACATGATGTAAGCCATCACGGGACTGAGCCTTCCTGTTCAAAAGTCTAGTGCTCAGGCTAAGAGACCATGTGGAATCCTGAGGAAATGGCCACCTTTCCCCATTGCCCAGAGGTAAAGAGCTCTAAAGACTTACCATGTTCATCAATGAAGACATGCATAGCATCCACAGATATCTCATCTTGCACAGATGTTTCAGGCCCACTGATGACTTGCAAGACAGAACTATCTTGTTGAGAAGTCACCCTGTAGATTATTTGCCTTTGTCTATTTCCCTGGAAACTTAACATACATAAAAGTTTCAAAATCTATTAGGAACTCCTCTTTATCCTTAATAAAGTACTAAAAGAAGTGAGAGCCATGCCCAGTCAAATGATAGAGTAAGACACTTCAGGATTCTGACCCCTACAGAAGCTTTGAATAACCAGCAAGAACTAGCAGAAACATCTTTCTCAAAGCTGCAGCAAAACACTCGGAGGACTGCAGTAACAGGATGTGTGCCAAACTGAAAAAAAAAAAAAAAATGCTACCTAAAAGCAATAGGATCTCCTGGAGCCCTGGCTGGCCCCTTCCCCCTGCTAATTTGGCTCGGGTCCCCCACACTCTCAATGTGGATCTCTGGTCCTAGTTCTCAGGAGAGAGCAGAGTAACCCTTGTGCACATACTGGGAGCATGTATGTCTGGCCCAATCTACCTGGTGGTGGCATGAGGGTCTCACTGTCCCAGAAATTGCCCTACATGAAGAAGGTAACTCACCAACCTCTCAGAATGCAGTGAGAGCAGTCAAGTCATGCTGCCTGGGGCAAGGGATTGCTGGCTGTAGGACATACAATGCAGTGCCTGATAACATAAATTGTTTCCTAGAGAAGAACCATGGAACCATGTAAATGGGAAACTCCTAGGGCCACACGTGTATGCCCAAGACAAGACACGTGCTCAGAAAGGATCAGGGGGATCGCTTCTCGGCCTTTTGGCTAAGATCAAGCATTGCATCTTTCTTATCAGTTTAATATCTGATACATCCTCTGTCTGAGGACAATATATTAAATGGATTTTTGAAATTAGGAGACGGAATAGGGGCTTGCTCTATCCACTCCATGCATCGACCTGGTATTGCAGTACTTCCAGGAACGGTGCACCCCTTTTGGAGGAGCAACAACAAAAAGAAAGGATCGGGGAGATCCCAATGCTTTGGCTTGAGGATATTCTCCAAGCTCAACCTGCAAAAACTAGGAAAGATGTTTTCATTTTTTCCCTTCTTCATTTTTTTTTTTTTGTTAGCTCCTAGCATTTGAGGAAAGCTCTGTCCTAACACTACCTGGACCCAAGCTTAAGAAATAGACACCTCAGAATCTAAATTCCAGTGATAACACATTAAAATATCAAAATTCCCAGGTTTGAACAAAAATATTACAAAACATACAAAGAAACAGGAAGAGATAGCTTATACAAAGGATAGTATTAAAACATTAGAAACCATCAGTGAGAAGAACAAGACCTGGAACATACCAAAGACTTTTTTAAAAAAATACTTATTTTTATTTTTATTTAGGATACTTAGATTATTTGTTACATAAAAAAATGTAGGTGCTTTCCATATGCCTCACTCCTGACCCCTCCCATACTTTCCCACATTAACAACATCCTTCATTAGTGTGGTACATTTGTTAACAATTGATGAACATATATTGGAGCATTGCCACAAAGTGTGGATTATAGTTTACATTACAGTTTTAAACTCTCTTCTACTCTAGTCCATCGTTCATGCCCCAATCCTGAGGATTCTGGGATGGTGATGCCCACCTCACCTCTAATTGAGAGGGGGCTTAGATCCCACGAGGCATAAGAACTGTTCTACATGATCTTGCAATGATGGATACAGGCCATGTTAAATTTCGTCAAAATTTATAAAAGTGTATGGTCCAAAATGTAAACTATAATGTAAATCATTGACCATCATGAGTAGCAATGCTTCAATATTTGTACATCAATTGTAACAAATGTACCATCCACATGTAAAATGTAATTAATAGGGAAAAGGAGGAAACGGGGTAGATGTTGGGTATATGGGAATCCTCTGTACCACAGACTTTTTAAAATGGTCATAAATAAGCTCAAAGTGCTAAAGGGAAACATGGAGAAAACCTAAAGGAAATCAGGAAAAAAGATATATGAACACAAAGAGAAAATCATTAGAGAGGTAGAAATTATGAAAAGGAACCCAACAGAGCTGAAGACTACAGTAACAGAAATTTTAAATTTCCTAGAGAGGTTCAACAGCAAAGTGGAAGAAGAAAGATTCAGAGAACTCGAAGATAAGATGATTGAAATCATTCTGTCAGAGGAACAGGAAGAAGAAAGAACGAAGAAAAGTGAACAGTGCCTGAAGAACCTGTGAGATACCATCAGGCATACCAATCTATGCATTGTGTGGGTCCCAGAAGGAGAAGAGAGAATGGGATGGAGAGAATATTCAGAGAAATAATGGCTAAAAACATCCAAATTTAACAAAAGACATGAATATATACATCCTTGATGCTCAACAAACTCCAAACAGGTTAAACCCAAATAGACCCAAGCTGCAGCATAATATAATCAAACTGTCAAATTCCAAAGATAAAGACAGAATTCTGAAAGCCCCAAAGAGAAGCAACATGTCACCTACAAAGGAGCCTCAATAAGATTAAGTGCTGATTTCTCATCAGAAACCATGGAGGCAAAACAGCAGTGGGATGACATATTTAAAGTGCTGAAAGCAAAAAACTGCCAACCAAGAATTCTATATCCAGCAAAACTGTCTTTCAAAAAATAAGGGAGAGATTAAGACATTCCCAGATAAACAAAAGCTGGGGGTATTCGTTACCACTAGAACTGCCCTACAAGAGATGCCAAAGAGTTCTTCAGGTTGAAAGGAAAGGACAGTAGACAATAGATCATGGCCACATGAAGAAGTAAAGATCTCTGATGAGGGTAATGATATGGGTCAATGCCAGTACTATTGTATTTTTGGTTTGTAATTCTACTTTGTTCTTACTACAGGATCTAAAAGGCAAATGAATAAGATGTAATGATAAATCAGTGGTTTTGGACTCATAATGCATAAACCTATAATTTGTGATAAGAACTACATAAAGGTTAGGGGACAGAGGGGGTATAGGAACATAGTTTGTGTAAATTGGTATCAAAGCAAAAAAAGATTTTTATAAATTTAGAATATTAAATTTAATCCCCATAGTAACCATAAAGAAAATATTGGAGACTATGCAAGCTCATAGAGACAGAAATTAGAGTACAGGTTGCAGGAGTGGGGAGCAGGGGGAAATGAGAAGTTAATGCATAATGGATACATAATTTCTGTTAAGGGAGATGGGGATGTTTTAGTAATGGAATATGGTAAGGGTACAGCAATATTGTGATTGTGATTAATCCCATTGAATAGTTGCGATGGGAAAATTCACATTGTATGTATGTCCCTACAATTTAAAAAAGCAACTTAAGAACAATGACAATTATAGGCAATCATGATCCTAGATGAGATCTAGCAAGGCTGGAGAAAAGGCTCAAAGGGACATTGTTGCGACATATGAAAAAAATTGGAATGCAGGCTGTAAGCCTTATATCAGTGTTAAATTTCTTGAATCTGATATCTGTACTTAAGGTGGTTACGTAAGTAAAAATCCTTGTTTTTCGGAAATGTACATGGCAGTATTAATTATTCAAGGAGTATGATATATACAGCCTACACTCAAGTGTTCAGAAAATGGACTGACAGACAGAAAACAGATGGATAGATAGAATGATATGGCAAATGTGGTAAAATGTTAAAATTGGTAGATCTGGGTATCTTGGGGGTAGGGGTATGTTGGAGTTCTCTGTATGGGATTTATATTACTTTTGTAAATATCCTGTAAGTTTGAAAGTATTTCAAACCAAAATGTTTTTAAAAAGCAGCCCATAAATGAGGTTGTCTCGCACTTTGCACCAATAGAAAGCCAAAGAAGTAAATTATTCTTACAGGGTTGTAATTTTAGCAGGTTCATTGGACACAGGACTGTTGTTAGTATGGTCTTGACTTTGGATGTTAGGTTTTCCTTGCTTGGAATTGCATCCATTGTGCTTTTCACTTTCCATGATTTCCTCTTTTTTCTCCTGGGTACAGTTATCTGAAAAACATCACTTTATGTGTCAATATAATATCAAATAAGAAAGTAAATGTGAAAGTGCTTGGAAGTAAGTTACTGAAACTGAAACGAGAATGGATGGAAAATCTAAATAACACCTATGAATCCAGAATGCTTTTAATTAATTTGCATATATCAGTTATGAGAGTACCCAAATATATTTGAAAATCAGAAGTGCCCATATATTTAAGATATGTTATTTAAACATCTGTAAACACCATCTAATTTGTGCACAGATTTAGGGACCCCTTGAATTAGCTCCAATGATCACTGGCTTGCAAGGATTAGGAACTACTCATTTAAATTACTTAAGCCCGAAAGGTTCATAAATCTTAAGTGGACAGAATCAGGTGAAAAAAAATTACATAAATAAACCTGGTTACTTCAAAACTTATGTCATAGCTTTCAGAGCAAAGTCCCATTTACCATTTTAAAATCTTATCAGTCTTCCCTTCTCACTCATTCTCCAAATCTATATTTTCAACCTAAATATATAATTTGTGCCTTCTTACAGTAGCTACTTCTTAAGAATAGCTAATTTTGAACTCTATCCTCAGCGCTGGGGAAGATGGAGTGAGATACTACACCTAGTCCTTGCCCTAAGAATATATTAAGGTGAATGAGAATTCCAAGATCAATAGATACAGATTGGTTTTTGTGAGCTTTTAGAGTCCTCTTAAAGAATGGGCCAAAAAAAAAAAAGTCTTAGCTTGCACTATTAAGCAAAATGGAACATGCTCTCAGGGTCAGCCCTTCCTTCCTCTGTGGACACACCCTAACAGCCAGTTCTGAGGTCAAAATGGCCATGGATTCCCATCAGCAAAGATACCAATAGCTAACTTCCATAAAATTATGTCAGCATCCATGAGGTATAAATCAAATAGTTAGGTATACAAGTTTTTCATTCTTAGACTTGAAGCAATTAGAGAAACATTGCTGAATTCTATGTGAGGCCTGAGGACAAACATTCCCAGCACATCTATGAAGCTACTATTAAAATTTGTTTGGCACAAAAATGTTTGCATTTCATTTGATAGCTTTTCAAGAGATAAGTTTTCACCATTTCCAAGAAACACATTTATGAGAAAGTGCTATCATAATACCTTTAGCCAGTGTAGCAGTCAGCCAAAGGGGTGCTGATGCAAAATACCAGAGATTGGTTGGTCTTTATAAAGGGTATTTATTGGGGGTGGATATGGCTCAACTGGTTGGGCGTCCGTCTCCCATATGGAGGGACCTGGGTTCGATCCCCGGGACCTCCCGGTAAAATAAAATAAAAAAAAAAATAAAGGGTATTTATTTGGGGTAGAAGTCCACAGTTACCAGACCATAAAGCGTAAGTTTCTTCCCTCACCAAAGTCCACTGCCATGTGTTGGAACAAGACAGCTGCTGACGTTTGCCAGGGTTTGGGCTTCTTGGGTTCCTCTCTTCCCAGAGTTGCGTTTCTCTCTGGGCTCAGTGCCTCTGTTTCCTCCACAAGATCAGCTGTAGACTATGAGGCTCTCTAGGCTTTGCTTCTCTCCACAAGGCCAGCTGTAAACTCTCAGGCGAATGGCTCATCTCTATCCCAGCTGGTCTCTATTCATTCATTAGTCCTAATAGTTTTCTTGTTAACTCCTTTGGGTTTTCTCTATATAAGATAATGTTGTCTACAAATATAGTTTTACTACTTCCTTTTCAATTTGGATGCCTCATTTCTTTTTCTTACCTAATTGCTCTGGCAAGAAATTTAGTACAATATTGAATAGTAGTGGTGAAAACAGGCATCTTTGTCTCTTCCTGATCTTAGGGTAAAAATTTCAAGTCTTTCACCATTGAGTAAGATGTTAGCTGTGGGTTTTTCATAAGCCTTTATCATGTTGAGAAAGTTCCCTTCAATTCCTACTTTTATGAATGTTTTTATCAAAAAAAAAAAAAAAAGGATGCTGGATTTTGTTGAACACCTTTCTGCATCTATTGAAATAATCACATGGGAGTTTTTTTCCTTCATTCTATTTATGTAGTGCATTACATTGATTGATTTTCATGTTAAACCACCCTTTTGTTCTTGGGATGAATCCCACTTGGTTATGGTGTATAATTTTTTAATATACTATTAGATTTAGTTAAATAGTATTGTGTTAAGGATTTTTGCATCTACATTTATAAGGGAAATTGGCCTGTAATTTCCTTTCCTTGTGATGTCTTTACTAGGCTCTAATATGAAAGTAATGCTAGCCTCTTAGAATGAATTAGGAAGTGTTCTCTCCTCTTGATTTCTCTGGAAGAGTTTGAGAAGGGTTGGTATTAGTGCTTTAAATGTTTGGTAGAATTCACTAATAAAACTATCTGGTCCTGGACTTCTCTTTGGTGGAAGTTTTTTATTTGTTCAATCTCTGTACTTATTGTAAGTTGGTTTACATTTTCTATTCTTCTTGAGTCTTTTTGGGTAATTGAATTATTTCTAGGAATTTTTCCATTCTAGATATCTAGTTTGTTAGCATACAATTGTTCATAATATTCTCTTATAATGCTTTTTATTTCTGTAGGGTCAGTAGTGATATTTTCCTTTCTGATTTATTTCATCTTTTCTCTTTTTTCCTTTGTCAGTCTAGCTAAAGGTTTGTCAATTTTATTGATTTTGTCAAAGAACCAACTTTGTGTTTTGTTTATTCTCTCAATTGTTTTTCTATTCTCTATTTCATTTATCTCTGTTCTAATCCTAATTATTTCCTTTCTTCTGCTAACTTTGGTTTCACTTTGCTCTTGTTTTTCTAGTTCATCAAGATGTAAAGTTATGTTATTGGTCTGAGATCTTCTTTTATAATATAGGCATTCATAGCTATAAACTTCCCTCGCAGTACTTCCTTTACTGCATCTCATAAGTGTTCATACGTTGTGTCTATTTTTTCATTTGTTTCTAAGTATCTTCTATTTTCCCTAGTAATTTTTTCTTTAATTCATTGGTTGTTTGACTGTGCTTTTTTAATTACCACATATTTATAAATTTCCCTTTTCCTTCTTATTATTGATTTCTACCTTCATTCCATTAATTTACGCTTCAATTGTGCCCTAACATATGGTCTATCCTCGAGAATGATCCATTGCACTTGAAAAGACTGTGCATGTTCATATTCTCTAGGTCATTATTGATCATCAGTTTAGATATTCTATCCAGTGCTGAAAGTAACATATTAAAATCTGTAACTATTATTGTAGAATTGTCTGTTTCTCCCTTCAATTCTGTTAGTGTTTGCTTCATGTATTTTGGTGCTTTGCTGTTAGATGCATAGATGTTTATAATTGTCAAATCTTGTTGAATTGAACTTTTTGTCAATATATAATGTTCTTCTTTGTCTCTTGTAATAGTTTTTTATTTAAACTCTATTTTTTTCTGATTAGTAATATAGCTACCCCCTGCTTTCCCTGCTCTTGATTAGTATTTGCATGAAATAATTTTCCATCCTTTCACTTTCAGCCTATTTATAACTACAGATCTAAGATGGGTCTCTTGTAAACAGCATATAGTTGCATCATGTTTCTTTATCCATTCTGCCAATATCTGCTTTTTGATTGGAGAGTTTAATCCATTTACATTTAGGGAAATTACTGGGAGAGCAAAATTTACTTCTGCCATTTTGTGAGTTGATTTTTATGTCTTATACCTTTTTGTCCCCCTTTCTTCCATTATTGGCTTCCTTTTGTTTAGCTGATCTTTTATAATGAACCATTTTGAATCACTTATACTTTTCTTTTGTGTAATATTTATTAGATATTTTATGATTACCATGGGGCTAAATTTAGTATTCTTTTTTTTTTTTTTTTTTAATTTATTTTTATTGTGGGTAAAAATCAAAATTCTCACAATACATACAAACATTTGCAAAATGATATATAAATATATATGCATATATGTGTATTTGCTTACAAAAATGTTATTTATATATATATATATATATACATATATTTTAAGAGGTGCTTAGATTACCCAAAATCCTGCATATATAAAGAAATCCTACACCTCGAAAATAAAAGGACAAACAACCCATTTAAAAAATGGGCAAGTGACCTGAAAAGACACTTCTCCAAGGAAGAAATACAAATGGCTAAAAAGCACATGAAAAAATGCTCAACATCACTTGCTATCAGGGAAATGCAAATCAAAAAATAAATTTAGTATTCTAAATGTATTACAATTTAGTTTGCGATGACTCCAACTTGACTGTTAAGAGTTCATAGGACCGTGAATCAATGCCCCTGTGGCATAGGTTGAGGAAAGGCAGCTTCCAGCCATAACCCATCTGATTGAGCAAGCCATAGCCTAGGGACAGCTCATCCCCTCCCAAGAATAAACAAAATGGAGCAGATAAGGGCCATCACTCCCTCCCCCACCCCCCACATTCCAAGACCTCCTAACCCACTCCCCCCTGACCATTTGGCCCCAGGCCATTGATGTACTCTATAAAGCCATATCCACCACCCTCTGGGGGCAGGCTGAAGTCTCTCTTCAGACCCCTCCATAGGGAGAGCTTCCCAATAAACTTCCTGCCTGCAATCATCAGTCTCTGCGTCCCAGTGAGCGCTGTTTTTCTCTAACATTGACTTCAATAGCCTACACATACACAGTCCTAGTATCCCTCCATCCCTCCCTTTTATGTTGTTCATGTCACAAAGAAAATATGTATTGTATGTCAAATAACAAAAATTTATGCTTGCTTTTTATGTAATTGAATTTCAGACTTATAAGAAGTAAGATACAGCATTACAAATGAAAAGTGAAATAATATTTACTCATATTGTTACTTATACCAGAAATCTTTATTTATCCATCCAGCATCAAGATACTGTCTAGTGTCATTTCCTGTCAACATAGAGGACTCCCTTTAGCATTTTCTATAAAGCAGATCTAGTGGCAACGAACTCCCTCAGTTTTTGTTTGTCCAGAAATGTCTTAATTTCTCTCTTTTTTGAAGGACAATTTGCCAGGTTTGTTATTCTCAAGTAACAGGTTTTTTTTTTCTTTCAACACTTTAACTATGTCCTCTCACTATCTTCTGGCCTCCACAGTTTCTTGAGTCATTGGATGTTAATCTTATTAAAGAATCCCCTACATGTGACACATCACACCTCTCTTGCTGTTCTGAAGATTATATTTTAGTGGCTGACAGTGGACAGTTTGATCATAATGTACCTTGCAGTACATCAGTTTGGGTTCATCCTGTTTGGCATTCATTGAGCATCCTGGATTTGTATATTCAAATCTTCATCAGATTTGGGAAGTTTTCCGCCATTATTTCCTCAAATATTTTTCCTGGCCTTTTATCTCTCTTCCTTCTAGGATTCTTATGGTGTGTATATGGGTATGTGTGATGGTATCTCACAAGTTCCTCAGGCTCTGTTTATTTTTCTTCATTCTTTTTTCTTTCTGCTTCTTAATTTTAACAACTTCAATTACTTTGCCTTCAGCCTACTTATCCTTTCTTCTGCCACTTCCAATCTGCTCTTGAACCCCCCTCTTGAATTTTTCACTTCAAGTACTTATTGTGGTTTTGAGTTCTAGAATTTCAATTTGGTTCTTCTTTACAACTACTATCTCATTATTAAAATTCTTATTTTGTTTATATATTGTTTCCACTCTTCAATCTACAAGACTAAGCACAAGAGGAAAAAAAAAGGAAGGAAAGAAAGAAGGAGGGAAAAAAAGAAAAGAAAAAAATATTAACAAACAGAAAAACACCTGTGCAAAAAACAAGATGAAACAAAAACCAGATAGAGAAAAATAATTAAGTGCACTGTTTTTCCAAATCTCTTTTTATATGCTGGTGGTAAACCAGGAGCTACTGTTTTCAAGGCCAAATATAAGCAGGCATCCTTACTTATTCCTCAGGGATCTACCAGACCCAAAAATATAAAACAGAGAAGGAAAGAAAACCAATCAGTCACACACACACACACACAAAAAAAAAAAAAGAGAGAGAGAGAGAAGGAGAAAGAGGTGCACTGGCTCTTTCTGTCCCTGTAGACGCTGATGCTTCTGAGAGAAACTGAGGCTAGCATCTGCTCTGGGATCCCTCAGATCAAACAATACAAGAAAGACAAAAAAGAAACTAAATCAATAAAAAAGGGTGCTAGGTCTTTCAGTGCGCCAGACCAAGAAGCACCCATGCCCAGAAGGAAAAACAAACAAAAACAACAACAAAACACTAGCTCTATCTGAGGTGGATGTTGGTGGGAAGCTGGAAGTGCCAATGCCCAGAGGGCAGAAACTAAGGCCGGCTTCTCTGCTATTCTCCCACGGATCCCCCAGACCAACCTCGACTCCTCAACCCCAACTTTTAGAGGAGGAGGCTTGCTCTGCCAGCACTGGCCATGGCCGGCCCCTCCCAGAATCTGACCAGAGCTGCAGCCGTTTCCACAGCCACTGCCGCGGGCTGAACAACAGGAGGCTGGCCACTGGTTCATGCTTTCACCTACGGAAGCTGAACTCTCTCAGCAGCCTCTCGCCTGTAGTTGTCCCAAATGTCCATTCTGGTTCTAGGGTTACCACCGAGTTAATGCCATTCTCTTTTCATTTTTGGAGTGGATGGAGCAATTGTAAAAGTTCTTACTCTGTCATTCTGCACCATTCTCTATGCCCCTTAAAAAATATGAAGCCGTACTACGGATGTTATTTTATAAGGGTTACATTTATCTTAAAGTATCACAAATATTTGTTAGCATTAGATATTCTTCTAGATCATCCTTCTTGAAGGTTATATATTATTATGTTGATACAGCATAATTTATTTAACTAGACTCTTATTGTTTTAAATTTAGTTTGTCTCAATTTTTCTGTATTACAGTTTTTCAATGTTCATGATTATTTTCTTAGAAGTCTCTAGAAGTAAAATAGATGCACCAAAAAGAAAACAAAAAAATTTTTAAGGCTTTTTGATAGGTATTTTCCTGTGGTTTGCCATAGACTTGGACTTTATTCCCAAGGCCTGAGTATAATCCTGAAGCCCTTTGTGGAGACGAACTGGGCTGGAAATAATGGTATTTTAGAGAGAACTGGGAAATCTCATTTATATGTCCACTTTCAATTAGGTTCAAGCTCAAGCACTGCTCTACCAATCAAGGTAGAACGTCATTAAATGTTGCTAATATCATTAAACACTGTCATATTGTTTTGTAAATACTTTCCAAAATTGGATTTTTAGATTATAATAAATAATAACATACATAGTGCTAGAGGAGCAAGAAGATATTACCAGTCTCAAAGATAAAAGGTACAATAGAAAAAATAACTGCTAATTTGCCACCTTTGGTGTTGACTGCCTTCCAAGAACTAAAACATATATTAGAGTCCTTTTCTTTCTTCCTTCAATTAAAAACCTCTGTACTTTCCTAAAGAGACACATAGCCCAGTCCAACTCCTCCTCCCTGCTGTATCTCCAAGTTCCCATCAACCAAGCATATTCTGTTCCATAAGGAACCTGACAGAATCCATATCTCTTTGCATGTCCCCTAGATTTCCAATTTAACACTGTTTTGATTGAACGTGGCTGGCTGAAGAATTTACGAACAGAAGCTTAAGTAGACAAAGCTAATAAGCCTTACATATGGCCTGAGAGGAATATCAGAATAAAAGGCTGAAATTTTTCCGGTGTCAGAACTTTTCATATGTTTCCCTAATTTAATCCTCTCAATAAATCTAAATAAATGTATTATTATTCCTGCTTAATTGAAGAAACTGTGACTCAGATGGATTTGGCATCAGGTTCCACACGCAGTGCACTGTCTACCATGCATACTGCTTTCCAGGAAAACACACATTTGTCTAGACCAACACTGTCCAATACAGAAGCTAGAGGCCACATGTGGCTATTTACATTAATCAAAACTCAAAAACATTAAAAATTCAGTTTCTCAGCTGCATCATCCACATTTCAGGTGCTACATATTGGACAGCAGATTTGGAAATTCCTTTTAAATAATTTAAGTACCGAAACTTAATTCAAATTTAAGCAAGAGTGTTATCTTTGAGATAATAGGACCAATCAGCAAGCATGGCAACGCATTTAGCCCAGCATTGTAAAGGAATGAAGAGCAGATTTCTCGGAACTGCCAATATGGAGACACAAGCCTCTGGCTGTCCCAGAGGGCAGAGACTGGCCAAGAGCAAAGGGACAACCCTGACCCTATGAAATGCTGCAACCGACAGCAAAGAAGATGAGCTGCCAGGTGCAAGCACAGCTTCCAGCAAGCAGCCTACCATACAGACACTATTCCATTACAAACATATGGAGAACTGAGGTGCTCAGAAATCACAGAATCATGGAAACATAAACTTAAAAGAATTCATAAAGATGCTAGTCTCAGGCAAATCATTTTTCTGATGAGGAAACTGAGGCACAGAGATATTAAGGAACCTGACAATAAATGAACCTTAATATTCATATAGGCAATATAGTTTGATTATTATGAGCATGGACTCATAATAGAGCCAAATTGCCAGGGTCAAATCTCACTTCTGCCGTGTACTGGCAGTGTGTCCTTGGGAAAGTTACTGAAAATCTCTGTGCCTCAGTGTCCTAATGTGTAAAATAAGAATGATAACAGTACCCAAAACACAAGGTTATATGAGGAATAAGTGAGTCAATGAGGGTAATCTTATAATTTATCATTCAAACTAGGGACATTTTTGAGAATGAAAGGAAGTGTTATTAAAAATTATGTTGGCAAAATAGAGACCAGGACTGTCTCGGGCAAACCACTATGTTTGGTCATCCTACTTAAACATGTAAAGTGCTTAGAGCAGTACTTGGCATAAATTAAGTGCTATGTAAGTGTTTGTTGTTATTATGTTTACAACTTGGAATAACGGGGGCATTCTGCATATAGGATTTTATCATGGAATTCAACAGGAAATGTGGATTCATGCAACAGAAATTTGCTTTATGATCAACTTTCCCAGAATGCATCAATTCTATAAAGGAAAAGGCATCTATTGTAAGTTCTTGTCACTGAGGTAAAACATAATAGCTTATTTCTCAGGCAATTAATATTTTTGCTTCCAGGAAGCCCAAAACTCATTGTAATGTCTTTTGTTTCCTGGTCCAGTGACTCAATTTTAATATCCTTCCACAAATATTAATGACAAAGGTAAGCAGTAAATGATCACACAATAGTTGTTCCACTGTTGCAAAATCAAATCACAGAAGGTGAGGAACAAAGAGACTGATTGCCTTCTTCATCTCATCAGAACAGAACTGATGCAGAATCATACCTCTGAGAAGGCCGCTTTCTTTGCTGGGTTCTCCTGAGCCATTTGACTGACTGGGTGCCACCACCTTGGAAGTGTTAATTGATTCTAACAGGGAGACAAATTCTAAGAAATTGGATTCATTTGGCATTTGCCCTTCCTTAGCCTCTAGGTCAGATTTGGAAGTTGATATTGTTTTCTCTTTATCATGAACAATTTCTGTAGAACTTTTACCCAAGAAGACATCCGTCCCGCTGTCCACACTGAGGACCCGGGCATGCCTCTTTTCATGGCTGGTTTTACAAGAGGATGGATCAAGGTTAGCCTGGCCTTCCTTTCCCCCCTCAGACTCGGAGGCCACAGGAGGTGCGAGTGGGGTTGCTGTTTCACGGTGGCTCTTTGGGGAAAGACTGCAGTCCTTTGAGCCATGTCCCCCCTCCCCAGATTCATAGCCAGAGCACTGGTTTGAGGATGCCTCCACCATGAGACGCTCTGGAGTCCTTTCACTTCCATTGCCTTCAGGACAAATAGTGCCGCCCCCTCCATCTTCAGACAGCTCCAGGGTGATGACGGGAATTCTTATCTGCTCCATGTCTGAAGGGGTTGCTGGCAGGGCCTCTGACTTTGAATGCGTTCTCTCTGTGCCCATCACCTTCAGGTGGAGGGAGCTTTCTAGGTCTGTCATGGAGTTGGGGGTACTGCTCATCGTGATGACAATTTTAATGGGTTCGTGCAGACTCAGAGGGTCTCCAGGTTGAGAAGTGTCGATGAGAGTAACGGCTACCTCACTGTCGGAGCAGTTAGCCTCCTCATTGAAGGGAGGGTCTCCCTGACAGGAAGTGTCCAGCCGCTCCTCTGCCTGCCTGGCGATAACGGTGTCACACTGAGGGCAGCTGCTGCTCAGGCTGTCCTCAGGTGACTTGCTTTGCAGCTGTTCCCGTAGGGAGCCCTTGGGGTAATTTTCAGGGTCTGGAATCAGGACTGAATTCTCACTCCCCCAGGGCTGGAAGGAAACATCTGTTTGCAGTAAGTCATACTGAGACAAAGACAAGTGTGGCAGCTTCTTCAAGGTTTCCTTATCCACTAACCCGCCCTCTGATCTGTGGCGGGAAGGGGGCTGCACCTTGCCTTCCCTTTCCTTTACTTTGTTATCGATTAGAGTTTCCATGGCAACTGGCTTCATGAGTATTGCCGGCGTGGTCCTGGGCTCCAGCCCGCTCACTTTAGAAGCCGGCAAGTTTTCTGTTCTGATATGGGGTGAGGTAGGTGACAATGGTGCTAAAGGTTGGTCTTCTGACAGAATGACGCCTGAAATAAACAACAGATGACAACTCTATTAGCATCAGAAGTGAATGAATAATGTCCCAAAGCAAGACCTAACAATAACAATCCTAAAAACAGTATCAGGAACAATTGTGATCGGATGTTTATTTTAAAAATCCCATCTCCAATGTGAAATTGTTCTTGAAAAGCTAATACTGAAAGTTTCATTACTTTCAATAATTCAGACTTTTCGCTTTTGCTGTTTTGTGGCCTTGGGAGTCACAGTGGTTTGGTTGAAATAACATATTTGGGCTTGTAGTCAGAAAGGTCCTGACTCTGCTATTCACTGGCAATGTGACCTTGGGCTTGTTACTCCCTTTCACCCACCACACTACTGAAGTGGGGGCCCAGATCCTTCCTACGGGCTTGTCCTGTGCACTGTAGAAGGCTACGCAGCACCCTGGCCTCCACCCACTAAATGCCAGTAGCACTCCCCAGAGAGTCAGGAAAGCCAAAATTGTCTCCAGGCATGGCTGAATATGCCCTGGAGGACAAACCGCTGCACTAAGCCTGAACCTCCCTGTCTGTAAAATGGGGATAACTGTACCACGAACCTTTGAAGGTTGCCCTGAGGACCTGCTAAGAATGTATATGGAAAGCAGTAGCACAAGGATTGGCAATGACAATAATAACCACAGGCCTCTGATGTGATTTATATATTTTCACAACATTTTAAATTGCATCTGAAAACAATATTTATTTATGATGGTGATCAAAAGGGACCCCTGTCCTTCCCCCCTTCCCTCTATCTGTTGATGGTCCTGCCATTCTCTAAGCCTCTTAAGCTTGAAATCTTGACGTTGTCTTTGGCTTTTCTTTCTCCCTTAACCTTATGGTCATTCAATCAGTAAGTTTCCTTCACTTCTATCATTCCTCTGGGGGTACAAGGGGCACAGATATCAAAAGGTCTACAAAGTCACAGGATACACAGGATAAGTAACTTCTCATTTATTCAAATATTGGAGGAAATAAAATAATGCAACTCGTGGGGTAACAGAAAATATTACTTTAATATCAAAGCAAATGGATATATTAATGATAAAAATTTTAAGAAAAATTTTAAGATACAACATGATTTTAGTCCCTGCCATAGGCGAATTCAGCCTATGACTCCCAAGTCTCAGGGGCAGGAGCTGGGAGCAGGCAAGGATATATGTTCAGTCTCCTCTGCCTTCAGCTGCACTTTGATAGAAAGGTTTGAGAAGCCCTGCTTACACTGCTGGGGCCAAAAGTTCCTCTTTAACTCCTGGGCAAACTCTGAGCATAACTCTCTACACAGAATGTTTCTCTACTCACCCGATGATAACCTCATTCAATGCCTCATTCATATTCCTCTTACATTAACTTTCTATGATCACCTAAACCAGAAATAAACTCCCTCCTTAAGTATTTAACATCTGTAAAAGTAAAATGCACTTACCATATATTTCCTAAATTCTAATTTTATTTATTTACATATAACTTACTTTCCTCACTAGACTGTACAGTTTTAGAATACCAATTATATTGTATACTTCTGGAATCTGTCAAAGAAGCCAGCATATTGTCTTATTTATGCTCAAGAATGTTGGTTCATGATGATAGTGAAAATTATTTTAACTTTGAAACAACCCTATGTATGTTTCCGTCCTAGATAGGGTAGATATCCTCAACTTCATTAAACAGATGCAGAAATACAATAGTAGGTTCAGAAAACTTGTCCGAGGTCACCATGCTACTGCAGAAGATGAGACTAGAGATCATATACTCTGAATCCCAGATGGTCCTCCTTCTGATATACTCTGTTCTATTACCGCTCCATACATGTGTGTCTGTGTATATGCAAATGGTTGTAATATATTCACACATGCATAGAACAGATTACCACAGTAGTAAAGCACTTTCCAATTTTAAGAACTTTCATTCCTTTAAGATCTCAACTGATTCTGCCCCTCTTATATAGGTTTGGGCCATATCGTACTCCATCCCTACAGGAAATCCTTACTTTGGTCAAATTGGTTTGTTTACTGCTCCCCAAAGAACATCGCAGATTTTCTTATGACAATTTTCTTACCTAGATGTCCCTTCCCTATTTAAACCACACTCTTAGTCAAAACTATCTTAGCTCTGCTACAGGTCTTCATATATTACGTTCACTGTCAGACAAACACAAGGTACTGCCAGGAGTACAGCAACCAGCAAGCCAAACCAAGTCCCTGCCCTCACTGAGCTCATAGTCTAACAAGGAGTCCATAAAAACAAAAACAAACAAACAAAGCAAGACAAATTCAGAGAATGAAAGGAAAATCTGCTGATGTGTGATATGGAGAGTATTAATAGACTATATATCCCGGAGGTGTACCTGAAAGACCCTTGGATGATTTAAATGTGTGTATGTGAAACACACCTGGATGGGCTGTGGTGCCATTTAACCAGACAAGAGAAGATTTGGAGGGAAAAATTCACAGTTTGTCTTTGAACATGTTACATTTGAGATGACCATTAGACATCCACACGGAAATGTCAAGTAGGTAGTTAGAGTTCTGAAGCTCTGAGCTACAGATGGAAATTTGAGAATTAGCATTAGATTCTAGATGAGAACACTTTGGGCAGAGTGTAGATTGAGGAGCCAGGGAGGATGCTCGAACGGTTAGAGGCCAAGAAGATGAGTGGCCAGTGGCATGGGAAGGAAACAAGGAGGGACTGGTGGCAGAGGAGCCAAAAGAAGATCAGTTTTAAAGGAGGGAATGGCCGAGTGTGTTGGACGTTGCTACAGTCAAAAAAGAGGAGAGTCATCAAAGCCAGAGGTGAGGCCCCTACCTCTGAACCTCATTTACTTTTACATAGTTTCCTATTTTCCCAGTAAACTGCAAGCGCCTTGAGATCAAGAGTTCTTTTTTTTTTCAGTTCATTAAGTTTTTTTTAACAAATCAATTTTATTGATACATATTAATAAAGCATACAATTCATCCACAGTGTACAACCAATGGTTTTTGGTGTAATCACATAGTTGTGCATTCATCACTTCAATCATTATTACAGCATTTCCATTATTTCAATAATAATAACAATTTTTAAAAGCAAGAAAATTGCTTACCTCTCAGTCTCTCTCTGTTTCCCCTACTGTGCATACCTGCTATTTCTGGCTATTTTTGCACAATTGTTTGTTTGTTAAGCAGTTTTATTGAGATATATTCACACATCATACAATCTATCCAAAGTGTACGTTCAATGGCTTTTAGTACAACCACAATGTTTTACATTCATGAGCTCAAAAATTTTAGAATAATTTCATTACTCCATAAAGAAAGACTCCACACCTATTAGCATTCCTCCCCCAGCAGTACATAACCACTAATCAATTTCATCTTTATAAATTGATTTTTATTTACATTTCATATAAATGGAATCACACAATTCTACATTCCCACCAACAGTGAATAAGCATTCCTATCTGTCCACATCCTCTCCAACATTTACAGTGTCCTGACTTTTTAATAGCGGCCAGTCTAACAGGTGTGAAATGATATCTCACTGTAGTTTTGATTTGCATTTCCCTAATCGCTAGGGATGTTGAACATTTTTTCATGTGTTTTGTTTGCCATTTGTATTTCTTCTTTGGACAGTTGTCTTTTGCCCATTTTTTAATCAGATAGTTTATCTTTTTAATGTTGAGTTGTATGATCTCTTTATATATCATGGATATTAAACCCTTATCAGATATGTGATTGCCAAATATTTTCTCCCATTGAGACAGCTGCCTGGGACCTCCTCAAAATCAAGAGTTCTTTTAAGATTATTTGTGTTGCCCATTTCTACCACAATGCTTTGCACAAATCAGATGCTAAGAACAAAACAAAACACTGATGATTTGGTTTGATATTTAATCATAAATTTTCCCAAACTGTCAATTTGTTTACGGTTTCAATGTTTCATAAGTAGGGATTAAGTGACTTCTGAATTATACTGTAAGATCCTCTGGCATAGAGACTATTAATCTACTTTGTCTCTCCTATCACACCTGCTGGGGTACTCAGTAATAAAAAATGAATGAAGGGCAGGAGCATTTGGTTCCTGCTGAGGCAACATAGATGTAAATTTAACAGTGCCATGATGCCCCTGTGACCTATTCAGTTATATAGTCATCTGAGAATGGAGGCATATAATCAGGGGGAAAAGAGGACTTGGGCAAAATCCCAACTCTAATAGTATACTTGCAAATCATAAACATCTTAGCTGTAATTTACTTTCCTGCCTGAACCCACCAAAAGGAAGTACCCTGTACATATGACAAACCTTAGCTCTTGAGCCACATACATTCAATCATTTGATCATTCCTTTAGTCATTTATTCATTTATTTCACCACCATCCAGAAGATATTTATTGAGTGCCTACTATGTGCCAATGCAGGGTTATGGGTGCCTGAGAGGCTGTGGTGAACAAGACACACAAGAAAAGTCACTGGTGGCTGAGAATTTATGTTCTGGTGGAGTGAGCAACAAACAAATGCATTTTAAAAACAATATGTGATAGCAATAAATGCTATGCAAAGAATGAATATAAGATAATGAAATAGATAGTGACTGGGTGGATGTTATGAAGAAAAATTAATTCAATATGGATGAAAACTATAAAGTACTGCTAAACAATTTAAACAAATTCTAAATTTGCTTTTAGAAAGAAAAAGAAGAAGAGGAAGAAGAAAGAAGCAATGAGAGAGGGAAAGAGGAAAAGAAGGGAGGAGGAAACAAAGAAGAAAGGTGAGGATTAGGGAGAGAGAAAGAGGAAGGGAGCAAGGAAGAGAAGAAGGGAGGGAAGGAGAGAGGGAGGGAAGAAAATAGAGAAGCTTGCTGGAAACCCACTGCCTTCCTCATTTTGTAAAGGGACCTGCTATAACTGAAAATAGGCAACCATAATTGTTTCATGCAGAGGAGAAAAGGCCTTCTTTCCTTGCCTTTGGAAATCATCCTCTAACTCAGGAAATGGCCCTTGTTTCTACTAATCTGTTCAATGTGTGAGGTAAAGAAACCATAAAAATGTATTATAGATGTGTTTTACAGGTCCTATTCAAAGACCTTTCTTCTCAGACCCTGCCTGATGATTTGGATTTCTTCTGTAATATTTTCATTCATTTTCTAGAAGAGTTCTTTATATTGGGTGTAATGGAAAACCTCTCTGACAAAATAGCACTTAAGTTGAGAATGATTAAAAAAAAATACCCATACAAGATGAAAGGAACACAAAGGCATTAAAGCAAAGACCTTATGGTGGAAGCTTGCTTGGCATGTTTGAAGAACACGAAGGAAGTTTATAAGGCTGGAGCAGCAGAGCAAAGGGACAGTGAGAGGAAGAGAGATCAGCAGGGTGGGCAGGGTCCAAAATGTACAAGGCTTTGCATGCCAAAGAAAGGAGTTTTTATTTTATTGCTAAGAATAATGGGAAGTCAGCAGAAGTTTTTGAGGAGGGGGGCGCATGATCTGAATCAAGTTTTTAAAAATCACTCTGCATAAAGAATCTATCATAGTGGAGTGTGGCAAGAATGGAAGAAGAGAGACCAGTTAGGAGGCTATTGCAATAGTCCAGTTGAGAAATAACAGTGTCATGGACTAGGGTGGTAGTGGTGGACATGGAGAGAAAAGGATGAACTCAAGACATGTTTTGGAGTAGAACTGGCAGGACTTACTGATGGATTGAAGGTGGAGATAGTGACCAAAGGAGCAATTAAGGAAAACCCCTTGATTTTGGTGCTTTGGCAAATGGATGGATGATGGGATTGTTTCTACCAAGACCAGGGGAGGAACAAGTTTTGAGGAGTCAATTGAGAGATTCTGTCAGTGGTAAGAGTTGAGTTGCCTCAATTAATACCCTAAACCTGTCTCTCCTCTTGGAGGAGATAGGCATAAGGAGCTAGACACATGAACCTGGAGTCCAGAGAGAGGTCAAAACTGGAAAAACATATTCACTCAGTATCTTCACATGGATGGTGTTCGAAGCTAGGCATGAGTTCACCAAGGGAAAACATAATCTGAGAAAGGAAAGGGGCCCAAGACGAAGACATAGGGCACTGCAACATTTAGATACTAAATAACAGAAGAGGATCAAACAAAATGTACTAAGAAGGGGGTGATGTCATCAACATGGTGACATAAGACATCTCCTGAAAAAACCTCCCCAGAGATTCAGCAAATAAAAGGACAAATTCCATTTGCTTAGAACTCAGGGGGATGGTAGAGACTGAAGAAGGACTCCAGAAACTCTGACTCAAAGAAAGAAAAATATCAGACCCACTGGTCCAGTCCCTCTCCACGCAGCTTGAGAGTTGCTCAGAGAAAGTAGCCTGGATCCCTCCAACCTCCCACTGGGGACTCAGACTATAGAGACCACAGCAGGAGTTAGAAGCCCACACATATTGAGGCACAGGAACTCACGTCCACAGAGAGCCAGGGCGGAACACAAGCCCTGAGAAGTGCTACATACCAAAAGGCCCCCAAGAGGGGTGGGGGGAGGAGAGAGAGGCTGCAGAAAAACTGCAAATAGAGAGTGCTGCACTCACTCAATCCAGTTTCTGTTGGCTGAAGCACTTAAATGCAAAATGGATTTTTCTGGAGTGACCCACCTTTCTAAGTTGACTTCGTGTGATTCCTAGGCAGGAAACACATGTGGTACCCTGGGCAGGATACCCTAATTGGGAAGAAACAAAAAAGGTAGGGGAGAGGCTGTTATCCTGAACTGCTCTAAGATAGGAGGGTAAGAGAACTGAAAAGAGTAAGGAAAATGGGCAGTGAGTGAGCGAGAGGATTTAAACAAATTATAGATGCTGGGGAGAAAATTCGGCACAAACAGAACAGATCAATATCCTGGGAAAAGGAACAGAGGTAAGGAATTTTTTTCCTGGAGGTAAAGCAGAAACATAAAAAGTGCAATCTTAAAAATTGTACCACATTCCCAGAGCAAGATTAAATGAAAAAGAGCTGAGAAAATCTGATCAGTTAAACAGGGACTACCCTAAAGGTCTAGAATGGATCAGGCATCAAAGAAGAGCCTGAACATAAAGCCAATCAACAATAAAATCCTGGACAAGAGAGAGAAACTAAACATCAGTTTAAACTCATCAAGATAATTAGATGCCCAGATATCAACAAAAATTACAAGCGATACTAAGAAACAGGAAGACATCGCATAGTCAAGGGAACAAATTAAAACTTCAGAGGAGATACAGAATTTGGAACAACTAAAGAGAGAAGTTCAAACAAATGTCCTAAATCAATTTGAAGAGGTGAAGGAAAATATAGATAAAGAGATAACAGGTATTAAGAAGACAATTTGTGAATATAAATAAACATTTGAAAGTATAAAAAGAACATAACAGAAATGATGGTGCTGAGAGTTGGACAACAAGAGACCAGCCCTATAAGAATTACTAAAGGGAGGCCTAGAGGTTGAAAGGAAAAGACAGGAAAGAGCGCCTTGAGTAGTGTAATGAAATGAGGGTATCAGTAAGGGTAAGTAAAAGGGTAAATGCAAAATCCAATAGTACTATACCTTTAATATACAAGTCTACTCTATAGTTCCTATAAAAGTCAGAATAAAACTGAAAAAGGAAAAGGCATATTTCCTGATAATTGATGTGCAAAATATAAAGTGGTAAAGTGGAATAAAAACAACATAAAGAGAGGAAACAGAGGATATGGGAGTAGAGAATGTGTATGCTATTGAAGCTAAGTTGATATCTTTTCAAATTAGGAGGTTATAGATGTAGGTTGTAATATATATACCCCAGGGTAACCTAAAAGAAAGTATTTTTAAAATACACAGAAAGAGAAATAAGAAAAGAATTAGTTAGACACATCACAAAAGATCAACTATACAGAAGAGGAGTCTGCAATAAAGGAAAAGAGGAACAAATCAGATATGACATATGAAAACCAAAGGATAAAATGTATGAAGTAGCACCTTTACAATAGTAACACTGAATGTTAATGGATTAAATTCCCCAATCAAAATACACAAGTTGGCAGAATGGATAAAAAAGCATGATCCAACTACATGTTGTTTACAAGAGACTCACCTTAGACCCAAAGACACAAATAGATTGAAAGTGAAAAGTTGGAAAAAGATATTCCATGTAACCAAAAAAGAGCTATACTAATATCAAAATAGGTATTAAGTCAAAAGCTATTATTAGAGAAAAAGAAGGACACTATATACTAATAAAAGGGGCAATCCACCAAGAGGAAATAAAAATCATATATATTTATGCACTTAACCATGGTGTCCCAAAATAACATAAGAAACACAGGCAAAACTGAAGTGAGAAATAGACATTTCTACAATAATAGTTGGAGACATCAATATACCATTCTCATCAACAGATAAAACATCTAGACAGAAGATCATTAGGAAACAGAGAACTTGAATAATATAATAAATGAACTAGACCTAACAGACATATACAGAACATTGTAACCCAAACAGCAGTTTGTAAGTGCACACAACCATTCTCTGGAATGAACCACAGGTTGGGTCACAAAACAAGTCTCAATAAATTTAAAAGATTGAAATTATACAAAGCATCTTCTCTGACCATAATAGAATGAAACTGGAAATCAAAAACAGATGGATAACTGGAAAATCCACAAATACAGGGAAATTAAATAACATTCTTTTTTTTTTTTTTTTTTTTTTACTGGTTTATAATAATATTAAAAACCCCATCACACCCATAACCACCACAGGTGAGAAGGTGAGGGAGATGGAGAACGAATGCTACAGTATGTAGACAAAGTAGGGAATCCAGGTATTCCCTAGGGTAGTGTGGAATGGAGGCAGGGAGTGTGGATAGGAGGCCCTGACTTGGACCCTTATTGCTGGCTGGGGGTTGGCTGGCAGGTGGGGAGAGGGCTGAGGTTGAATTAGGAAACATCTCACACCAAAGGCAAGGGCCAGCTGGGAGGTGGGAGGGGTCACAGCACATTTTTTCCATGCAGACTAAGGGTGGGAGTGAGAACTTTAAAGACTTGCACCCCTACACAGGAAGAGATGGGTTTGAGGAATAACACACTCTTAAACAATGAGTGGGTCAAGAAGAAATTACAAGGAATATCAATAAATATCTTGAAACAAATAAAATGAGAACACAACATATAAAACTTATGGGAGGTAGCAAAAGCAGTACTGAGAGGGAAATTTATAGCCCCATATGCTTACATTAAAAGGGAAGAAAGAGCTAAATTCAAGGACCTAATTGCACAATTGGAGGAACTAAAAAAAGAAGAACAAATCATCCCAAAGCAAGGGCAGAAGGAAAGAAATAACAAAGATTAGGGCATAAATAAATGAAATTGAAAATAAGAAACAATAGTGAGAATTAACAAAACCAAAAGTTGGTTCTTTGAAAAGAACTATAAAATTGACAAACCCTTAGCTAGTAAGACAAAGAAAAAAAGAGAGAAGATATAAATAAATAAAATCAGAAATGAGAGGGGATCACTACTCCTGAAACCACAAAAATAAAAAGGATAATATGAACAATTTGTATTCATATTGAGCGAGAGGATAGGCCAACAAATGAAACAGCCTAGATGAAATGAACAAATTCCTAGAAACACATGAACAGCTTACACTGACTACAGAAGAAATAGAAGACCTGAACAGACCAATTACAAGTAAAGAGGATGAACCAGTCATCAACAATCTTCCAACAAAGAAAAGTTTAAGACCAGATCATTTTACAGGTGAATTCTACCAATGATTCCAAGAAATAATACCAATCCTGCTCAAATTCTTCTAAAAAACTGAAGAGGAGAGAAGACTACCTAACTCATTCTATGAAGCCAACATCATCCTAATTCAAAGCTAGATAAAGGTACTACAAGAAAAGAAAATTACAGGCCAATTTCTCTTTTGAATATAGAAGCAAAAATTCTCAAAAAATACTTGCAAATCAAATCTAACAGCATATTTGAAGAATTATATACCATGATCAATTGGGTTTTAACCCAGGTATGTAAGGGTGGTTCACCTTAAGAAAATCAGTTAATGTAATACACTACATTAACAAGATTAAGGGAAAAAAACTACATGATCATCTCCATTGACAAAGAAAAGGCATTTGAGAAAATCCAGCATCCTTTCTTGATAAAAACACTTTGAAAAATAGGAATAGAAGGAAACTTCCTTAACATGGTAATAGGCGTATAAGAAAAACCCACAGCTAACATCATACTCAATGGTGAAAGACTGAAAGCTTTCCCTCTAAAATTTGGGAAAAGAAAAGGATGCCTACTGTCACCACTCTTACTCAACATTATACTGGAAGTTCTAGCCAGAGCAGTTAGGCCAGAAAAAAGAAATAAAAGGCATCCAAATTGGAAGGAAGAAGTAAAGCTTTCACTATATGTAGATGGCATGATCCTATATATAGAAAGTCTCAATAAATCTACAATGAAGGTACTAGAGCTAATAAACAAATACAGCAAAGTGCTGGGGTACAAGATCAACACACTAGTTGTTGACTAGTGTGTTTCAATACACTAGTAATGAGCATTGTGAGGAGTAAATCAAGAAAAAAATTCCATTTATAATAGCAACTAAAACAATCAAATATATAGGAATAAATTTAACAAAGGATGTAAAGAACTTAGAGAAAACTACAAAACATTCTAAAATATATCAAAGAAGACCCAAATAAATGTTCATGGATTGGAAGGCTAAATATCATTAAGATGTCAATTCCACCCAAAATGATTTACAGATTCAATGCAATACCAATCAAAATTCTAACAGCCTGCTTGGCAGAAATGGAAAAGCCAATTATCAAATTTATTTGGAAGGATAAGGGACCCCAAATAGCCAAAAACATTTTGAAAAAGAAGAATGAAGTTGGAAGACTTCCTAACTTTAAACAAATTACAAAGCTATAGTAGTCAAAACAGCATGGTATTGCCACAAGTATAGATATATTGAACAATGGAATTGTCTTGCGAGTTCAGATATAGAGCCTCACATCTATGGCCAATTGATTTTGGACAACGCTTCCATTCAATTGGGAAAGAATAGTCTCTTCAACAAATGGTGCTAGGAGAATTGGATATCCACATGCAAAATAATGAAAGACGTCCTCTACCTCACACCATATATAAAAATTAACTCTAAATGGATCTATGACCTAAATATTAGTTTCTTCTAGGATTTTGTAGTTCTAGAAGAAAATGTAGGGAAGCATTTTGGGGAACTTGTGTTTGCAATGGTTTCTTGGACTTTATTCCCAGAGCACAAGCAACAAAAGAAAAAACAGATAAATGGGACATCCTCAAAATTAAAAACTTTTGTGCTTCAAAAGACTGTCATGGGGGACAGATGTGGCTCAAATGGTTGGGCGTCCGTCTCCCATATGGAGGGACCCGGGTTCGATCCCCGGTACCTCCCGGTAAAAAAAAAAAAAAAAGACTGTCATGAAAAATAAAAAAAAGACAACCAATTCAATGGGAGAAAATATTGGGAAATCACATATGCAATAAGGTTTAATATCCAAAATATATAAAGAAATACTACAACTCAACAGTAAAAATATAAACAACTCAATTTAAAAGTGGGCAAAGGACATGAATAGACATTTCTACAAAGAGGTTATACAAATGGATAAAGAGCACATGAAAAGATGCTCAATATCATTAGCCATTAGGAAAAATGCAAATCAAAACCACAATGAGATATCATTTCACATCCACTAGAAAGACTACTACTAATAATAAAATTTAAAAAAAAAACAGAAAACTACAAGTGTTGGAGAGGATGCAGGGACATAGGAAAACTCATTCATTACTGATAGCAATGTAAAATAGTGCAGCTGCTGTGGAAGACAATTTCACAGTTTCTCAGGAAGCTAAGTACAGAATTACCATAAGACCTGGCAATTCTGCTACTAGATATACACCCAGAAGAGTTGAAAGCAGGGACTCAACAAGATATTTGCACACTGATGTTCATAGCAGCATATTCACAATAGCCAAAAGATGGAAGCAATCCAAGTGTCCATCAACCAATGAATGGATAAACAAAATGTGGTTTATACACACAATGGAGCATTATTCAGTTATAAAAAAGGAATAAACTCCTGATGCATGCAACAACATATATTAAACTTCAGGACATTATGCTGAATGAAATAAGCCAGACACAAAAGGACAAATATTGTATGATTGCTGATATGGACTAATTATAAAAAGCAAGCTCATAGAGTTAGAATCTATTACCAGGGGATAGACTGGGGTAGAGAATTGGGAGCTAATGCTTAATTTGTACAGAATATCTATTTAGGTTGATTGCAAAGGTTTGGAAATGGATGGTGATGATGGTAGTACATAATTGTGAGTGTAATTAGCAGCAGTGAAGTATATAGAAAAATGTGGTTAAAAGGGGATACTTTGGGTCATATATGTTACCAGAATAAAAATTAAAAGATAAACATAAGACTGAATAACATAGTGAGCCATATTGTAGATGATGGATTAAAATTAATAGTACAAGTATAAGAATGATCTTTCATGAATTATAACACATATATGGCACTAATACAAATGTTAATAATAGGGTGGTATACAGAAAATATACACCTACTGTAAACTATTGACAATAGTTAATAGTACTATTTTAATAATATTTCATCAACTGTAACAAAGGTAGCTACTGTTAAAAAAAGCTATACAATTACCAAAAGCACTATCATCAATTGTAACAAATATTTTACACCAATGAAAGGTGTAGTTGGTGGGGTGATGTATGGGAATCCTGTATTTTATGCATGATTGATCTATAAACCCACAACTTCTCTAATAAAAAAAAATTTTTTTTAAGACAGCAGAGAAAAGTAGAATGAGGCCAGAAAATAGAAAGGATACTAATAAGGAGTGGCTAATGACTTAAGAAAGAGTCAGGAAAATATGCTGTTATGAAATCCAAGAGAAGGAAGGGGTTAACTACAATTTATTGATATATAAATGAATAAAGTCATATTGTGGCCTGTAGATCGTCAGTTTTCAGTGACTGCTCAATCTTGGTAAAAATGGTAATAAATTTCCCAACTTGGAAAACTAAGAAAAATAGTTTGGTAAAGTGACTCCACCAAGATATTACCTAACAATGAAATCTAAACTAATATAGTCAATAGGCTTCTCTCCTTTACATTTTAACTGTAAAAACATACTAAGAAAAATATTATATCAAGAAGGTCACTGTGGGAAGCGGATGTGGCTCAAGCGATTGGGCTCCTGTCTACCATATAGGAGGTCCAAGGTTTGATTCCCAGGACCTCCTGGTGAAAGCCGAGCTGGCCCGCGCGGTGAGCTGACCAGAGCAGAGAGCTAGCCCACATGGAGTGCTGGCCCGCGCAGAGAGCTGGTGCAGCAAGATGACACAACAAAAAGAGATACAGAAGAGATAAGGGCGCAGCAGGCCAGGGAGCTGAGGTGGTGCAAGAGATTGAGCGGCCTCTCTCCACTCCGGAAGGTCCCAGGATTGGTTCCCGGTGCCACCTAAACAAAAGACCAGCAGACACAGAAGAGCACACAGAGAGTGAACAATGAGCCCAGAACAATGGGGGCGGGGGGGTAAATACATAAATTTTTAAAAATAAAAAAAAGAAGGCCACTGTGACCAAAACAAAAAAGAAACCCACATGATCTTGTTAACAAAGAGAGGATAAAGCACTTGACAAAATCCAACATCCTTAACACTCAACAAACTAGAAGTAGAAGGGAATGTCTTCGTGATAAAAAGGCATCTAAGAAAAACCCACAGCTAACATGACACTTAATGGTAAAAGACTGGATACTTTTCCCCTCACATAAGGAACAAGACAGAGATGTCTGCTCTTGACATTTCTATTTAACATTGCACTGAAAGATCGACCCAGAGCAATTAAGAAGGAAAAAGAAATAAAAAGTATCCAGATTAAAAAGGACCACATATTAAAACGATTTTGACTCACAGATGACATGATATTGCAAATATAAAATCCTAACGAATCCTAAAA
This sequence comes from Tolypeutes matacus, assembly GCA_026826555.1. Taxonomy (NCBI): domain Eukaryota; kingdom Metazoa; phylum Chordata; class Mammalia; order Cingulata; family Chlamyphoridae; genus Tolypeutes; species Tolypeutes matacus. The sequence continues at coordinate 3,090,194 of JAKSZT010026446.1, forward strand.
AATGATTAGAACCAATAAACAAGTTTAAAAAATTAAAGAAGACAAGATCAACATAAAAACCAACTGTATTTTTATACATTAGCAGTGAACAATTTGAAAATGAAATTTTAAAAAAAATTCAATTTATAATAACATCAAAAACCATAAAATATTTAGGAATAAAATTAACCAAAGAAGTGTAAGATTTGTACACTAAAAATGACAAAGTGGGAAACAGATGTGGCTCAAGCGATTGGGTTCCCATCTACCATATGGGAGGTTCAGGGTTCAATTCTCGGGGCCTCCTGGTGAAAGGCGAGCTGGCCCATGCAGCAAGCTGGCCTGAGCGGAGAGCTGGCCCGTGCAGAGTGCTGGCCGGTGCAGGAGAGTTGGCCTGTGCAGGAGTGCTGGCCCACACGGAGAGCTGGCGCAGCAAGATGATACAACAAAAAGAGACACACAGGAGACACAATAAGAGACAGAGCAGATCAGAGAGCTGAGGTGGCACAAGAGATTGAGCACCTCTCTCCCACTGCAGAAGGTTCCAGGATCAGTTCCCACTGATGCCTAAAGAGAAGACAAGCAAACACAGAAGAACACAGAGAGCAGACAGAGTGCAAAAACGAGTAGGGGAGGATAAATTTAAAAAAAAAATTTTAATGACAAAGTATCATTGAAAAAAATTAAAGACTGAAATAAATGGAAAGAAAGCCTATGTTCATGGGTTGGAAGACAATATTGTTAAAATAACAATACTCCCTAAATTGACCTATGCATTCAACATAAACCTTATCAATATCCCAGCTGCTTTTTTTTTCCAGAAATTGACAATCACGTGGAATTTCACGGGACACAGGATAAGCAAATCTTGAAAAACGATGAACAAAGTTAGAGGTCTCACATTTCCTGACATCAAAAATTATTACAAAGCTACAGTAGTCAAGATAGTGTACTGGCATAGGATAGATATATAGACCAGTAGAATAGAATTGAGAGACCAGAAATAAACTCTTGCTTTTAAGATCTATTGATTTTTTAAAAAGGGGACAAGATAATTTCATGGTAAAAGAAAGGTCTTTCAACAAATGGTGTTGGGAAAACTGTATATCCACATGCAAAAGAGTGAAGTTGGACCCCTTCCTTACACCAAATATAAAAATTAATGCAAAATTAAGAGCTAAAACAATAAAACTCTTAGAAGAAAGCAAATGCATAAATCTTCATTACCTTGGATTAAGCAATGGTTTCTTAGAAATGACATCAAAAGCCCAAGCAACAAAAGAAAAAAAAAAATAGATAAATTGGACTTCATCAAAATTTAAAAACAGACCCAACTGAGAAAGCGGCAAGACAACTCACAAAAAGGAGAAAAAATAGTTGCAAATCATATATTTGATAATGTACTTGTAACTAAATATATAAAGAACTTACAACTCAATATTAAAAGACAAATAACCCAATTAAAAATGAACAAAGGATTTGAAAAGACATATCTCTAAAGAAAATAAATAAATTACCTATAAACACATGAAAAGCTGCTCAAAAACATTAGTCATTAGAGGAATGTAAATCAAAACCATATTGAGATCCCACTTTACACCCTTAGGGGTGATTAAAATGAAAAAAACAGACAAGTATTGGGGAGGATGTGGAGAAACTGGAACCCTCACACACTGCTGGTGAAAATAGAAAATGATGCAACCACCAACAGTTTCACAGTTCCTTAAAAAGTTAAATACAGAGTTGCCATTGACCCAGCAGTTCAACTCCTAGCTATATACACGAGAGAACTGAAAACATTTCTTCACAAAAAAGTTATTTATGAATATGTAGCAGCATTGATCATAATAGCCAAAAAGTAGAAACAACCAATCGTCTATCACCTGATGAATGGCTAAACAAAATGTGGTATATCCATACAGTGAAATATTTTTCAGCCATAAAAAGAAATGAAGTACTAATACATGCTACAACATGGATGAACCTTGAAAATATTACAGCAAGTGAAAGAAATCAGTCACAAAAGACCACATATTATGTTATTCCATTTATAAGAAATATCCAGAATAAGTAAATCTGTAGAGACAGAAAGCAGACTAGTGGTTGCCAGCGGCTAGAGGGAGGGGAAAATAGAGAGTGACTGCTAATGTGTATAGGGTTTCTTTTTAGGGTGATGAAAATGTTCTGGAATTGATAGTGGAGATGGCTGCACAACCTGTGAATATAATCAAAAACCTATGAATTGTATAGCTTAAAAGACTGAATTTTATGGTATGTGAATTATATCTCAATAAAGCTATTTTTTTAAAAAAAGTCACTTTGCTTTTTAAGTTAACAGAAAGAACTGGATACCAGGTTGATGTTGAAGACTGAATAATGTCCTCCACAAAAGGCATGCACAGGTCCCAACCCTTGGTCCTGAGGGATATGAACCCAGTGGTAAATAGGACCTCTGAAGATGTTATTAGTTAAGGTTGCCCAAACTGAATGACAGCGGACCTTAACTCAATATGGCTGAAGTCCTAATAAGCAAAGGAAATTGGATACAGGAAGAGAAGCCACAGAAAACACTACCACGTGAATTGCCATGTTATGGAAAAGCCAAGGAAACCCAAAGACTGCCAGCCAGCCAGATGAAACCAACCCAGGGAGAAAACAAGCCTTCCAGCCTCTGAAACCATGAGCCAATAAATTGCTGTTGTTAAGCAAACCCATTGGATGGTATTTGTTTTAGCAGCTGGGAAACTAAAACAGATGGTGTCACGGAATAAGCGGGGGAAAAGTGTTGATGCTGCTGAAAAAAATATTCAGATTTGGTACTCAAATATGGGTTTAAATCCCACCTGCATCTTTTACTTACCAAGACAATTTACATATGTTTCAGAATAAAATGGTTTTTGCGAAACCTCTACTGCAATTCCTAGCAGATTGAGCAAGTAACTGTTTGGATTGGAATAATGAACTTGAAAGGCCAGAACAGACAGTCAAAGGATGTAAGGATCAAAGAAAACACTACACCAGACTAATGGTGCTAATTTCAACTGTTTTCTAGGAAATAAAATTTTATACTATTTTTGAAATTTAAACAGTGCCTAAAATGTCCCTTTTTAGTAGTACTAGAAAAAAACTGGAATTGTAGAGAAAGGAAGAAGTTAATTCAAGCCTCCAAAAAGCATTTTCTAACCTTTCTGAAGGTAATCAAAAGATAATAACATGAAATCTTAGTTAAAATTTTTTAAAAATGTTTTTTAGGTTGAGAGAAATTTTCCGGAAACTTGAAACTTGAAACTTGAAATCTGAAACTTGAAGGAAATGGTCAATACAGAATGCTATGTAATTTCTTTACTCATTTTTCAACATAAAAACTGTAGAAAAAGCTTGTGTTGATAAATTTGGCCCATTTTATATCTGCCATTAAATAGCATGAAATTGGAGAAAGGACAATAAAATATCACAATTTGAATTTAGACATGATATACAGATTCTGATGAGAAATAGTAAAAATTAAGAATATGATTTAATAAATGAATTTAAAAGATAATTATGCAGTCTTATAGATCTATTTTCAATTAATTCATTTTTCACTGTTCTGAGAATAATGATGTTATAAAATATTAAATGACGAGAACACTCTACCTTTGAGATCTTCCACTGTTTCCTGTGCTGGCAACTCCTAAAGACATGAAACAACAAAAATCAATATCTGACTCAGCTCATTACACATTTCCAGTTAGTCAGGAGACATTGATCAGCAGTCACTGCTTTTCTAAAACTCATGTAGAGAAGTGACAACAGAGCATCTACTCTCCTTAAGCTTCTAATAAATTGGGTAGCAAAAATGAATACAAAGAATATATCTAAGTGTAGACATCCAACCAAGGAAGCTGTACTGCCCCAGAGGGGGTTGGGGAATTAAGGAAGGAAAAAGGAAAAAGTTATCACTTTAAACTAGTACTACTTAACCCTGGAGTAAATAGAGCCTGCTAAAGTTAATCTAGGGAAAAAAAGGGGAGGGGGGGGAATTATTGAATTTTGGAGAAAGAGATAAAGTATTGTATTTTTTATTATTTCGTATTTCAAGAAGTGTTCTTTTATTGTGGAAAGCAGTGGAGAGATGGAATTGATTCCATGTGGAAGGCACAGCAGTATGATAACTTGGAAAGGAGAAAGGAAAGGAAAGTGAAGGTGTGCAAATTGGTTTTCCTGGCCAGCTTGGAGGAGGCCAGTGGGTAATGCTTGGAGTGCCTGAGTGGGAGTTTATCTTGTGGACCCAAGGGCTCCCCTTAGGCCACTTCTAGCCTGAGGATGTGATATTCACAAGCACAAGGGCCAGTATTTATGGGTATGCAACTACTCTGCATGTAAACTACAAATACTGCCATTCAAGGATGGATTCAAACACTGAAACACAATGAAAAGAGGAAAACCAGAAAACAGACTACTAACCAATAGGCCTGAAGACTGATGAGAGCTTATACTTTGTCCTCTGGAGCTGCAGTGGAGGGGAGGCGTAGAGATGTTTCTACTGTCCTCTTCCTTTTTGCCATTGCTAAGCCGACTGTCATTGCTAACCCAATACGAGAAACACAGAGCAGTGATGTCATGAAATGGAACCACGACTCTTTTGCTATTAGTCCAAAAACAATTTTTTTCCTAGAATTAATTTTGTCATACTCATTGTACACAAACCTTATGTTTCAGAGTAATAAACATTTTAAAATCAAATGACATGCTCTTTGAAGGAACAATGAGAAATAAGGACAAGAATGGTGACAATGGTGCTTACTTAAGAATTAATCTTAATATTTCAGTTCTATGCAATATGTTGCATTTATATTAACAAATATGGATATTATTTTTGAAAATTTTCAACCTATTCTAAGCATTCAAATGACAAGATAAAAATACTGAAGTAAAATTTTCACAGTGCTAAGCCTAATGCAAATGAATTTGAGATCACAATATAAAGTCATATTGATGACCATCTTGATTAAGAATATCAATTTTATGATTAAACTAAAAAACTATAAGAAAAGTATATGTGTGTGTGTGTGTCTTCCTATACTGACAAATGAGAAAAGTCATTTAAATCAAAATTAGAATTCTTTTCATTATGAATTCATTTCATTATGAACTTATACATTGACTGGATAAGTTACCTTGGATTTTTATGATGAATTATATGTTCACTGTTGGCCTCTTTGTCTTTATTTGGTTTTTCACTCTTTCTGGAGGTCCTATGCTGAATTACTTCTCCTTCATCAAACATGAGGTGTAGGCGATAACTGACCAATTTGATTATTGTGAAGAATAAAGTCACTGAACTGCAGTAAAAAAATACAGTGATCGCATTTGGAGGGAAAGCCTAAAGAAGAAAAAAGAAACAATAAGCCATAAACTTAGTAAGCACAAATATCATTTTCTTAGAGGAATTTTTTTTTCAATCTGAAAGCATTTTTTGGTCTATTTATTGAGCTTAAACTGGGCAAGATTTCAAATTTTATTAGTATTATAACTTTTCATAATTGTAAAACAATAAGAAAGAGCTGCAATCTTTTTTTTTGGTCTTTCTGATACATTGGATTGATGCCCAATGGATAGGGAGAAATGCCACAGAACAAAACAGACATATTATAGTGAACCTTTCCATTTTCTATTAGTTTTTTTCCACTGCCTAATCTTCCTGTGCATCTGGTCTCAAACGCCAGCGAAAGGACTTTAAGATGCTATTTCCTCCAATGAAACACTAAAGCCTTGTGGAGAACAGAGCTTCCCTTCCTTCTCCTACCTCAGCCTCCTTTTAGGTCAACACCTGGGCTGTGGATTCCCTTTCAGTTGAGATGCAGGCAAGGAAAACAAAAGGGTTCAGTACTTCAAAAAGCAAGAACAATATTTCCAGAAGTGACAAAAAGATCTTGGCATGGAGATCATAGTTCAGTTCAATTGTGTTCAATCCCCTCAAGAAACAAAAAGAACCATTTGGGAACCATGTAAATGTCCCACTACTTAGGATCCCCCACATACCTGCTGTGGTGACTTGGAGCTATTTACCCCAGAAAAACATGTTCTTAATCTTAATCCATTCCTGTGGGTGTGAACCCATTATAAACAGGACATTTTGATGAGGTTACTTTAGTTAAGGTACAGCCCAGCTAAATCAGGATGCGTCTTAATCTATTACTGGAATCCTTTATAAGCAGAATGAAATTCAGACAGAGAGAAAGCCGCAGAAGGAGTAGCCAGAAGCTAAAAGTCAACGGAACACAGAAAAGAGAGAAGAAGCCAGGAGAGGCCGCCATGTGCACTGACAAAAGCCAAGGACCAAGGATCTCCAGAAACCAGCCCCAGAATGCCAGTCTTCTGGAAGAAAGCATAATCTTGATTACACCTTGATTTTGGACTTCTCCGAGCCTCAAAACCCTGAGACAATAAATTCTCATTGTTTAAGCCAACCCATTGCATAGTATTTGCTTTGGCATCTAAGAAACTAAAACACCTTCCTAAAACTCTCTCAGGACCAAGAACCATTACAGGTTCTCTGACGCTTCTTAAAACTAAATGCCTATTCCTAGGCATGGAAAGGGATCCTTGAGTGTCCCCAGATTATATCAAGGACAGCCTCAACGAACAATGAGAATCTTTTATCAACAGGCCTCCGGGAAGGATATCCAAAATCCAGGCATCAGTCCTGCAGCCTGGAACACAGCTAAGCCTACACACAGCACGGCCCCTGCAGCTCCTGCACACACTGCCGTGTCCTCATTAGGCAGTCTCTCACCTCGGTTACACAGCCCTTAAAACAGAGGCGCCAAACAAAAGGAACTACGAAGAAAGAGGACAACTATCACCAGCAAGTCAAAGATGAAGTGAGGAATTTCCACTTATTTATTGGCTTTTATTTCAGAGTGAAAAATGTTCACAAATAAATGGAAATTAATATATAGGTAAATGAAAGCATGATTAAGATAATATTAGATAGATGGATAATAGATAAAGTCAAGACCTCTTCCTGGAAGCAAAGTTTCATATTACACCTGCACCTCCTGATGTGACGCTGTAAAGCACCTCAAGTCACACATGAATAAGTTTAAAATGAGAGAGAAGAGAGTATGAGGGAACCACTAATAGCCTCCATCACTCTTTCTTGACATGTCTGTATGTTTCAGATTTAAAACTTGAAGATGTCTGTAAGAATAAATTACAGAGTAGTGCCATATGAAAATTATATTCAAAAGTTATTTGAAAAAAAAAAAATTTTTTTCGAGGTACCAGGGTCAATAATTTACACTGGGACCTCGTACGTGGGAAGCCGGTACTCAACCACTGAGCCATATCAGCCTCCCTGAGTTGTTTTTTTTTGTTTGTTTGTTTTTCTTGTTGTTTGTTTTTGTTTTTTTCAGGAGGCACTGGGAACTGAACCCAGGACCTCCCATGTGGAAGGCAGGTGCTCAACAGCTTGAGCCACATCCGCTCCCAGTTCTTTGAATTTTAATGTAACTTGGGCTTCCTATTACTCCAGTTGGTAAATGTAGCAGAGGTAGAGCTCACTAAATATTCAGTGTATTCTCCTACATTTTCCAGCCTCCCATACAGTTAGGCTGAAACCATGTGACTACTTTTGGCCAATGGACTATGAGAAGTGCCTGGTATTACTTTTAAGCCTAGACAATAATAAGCTAGGGTGCCTCCTCCATCTCCCTCTTTTTCCCTCTTTACTTGGTGCTCTCAGAGGCCATGTTTTCTAGGTGGTACATCTACAAGATGAAGAAGCTTCCTTCAGCCTGGGTGCCTGATGACTCTGTGGCACAAGTCCCCTTAGAGACCTAAGATGGACATGTAACGTGAGTGAAAAATAAACCTTTCATTCATTAAGTCCCTGAGATTTGGGGTTTTGTCTGCTGTGGCAGCTAGCATTACTTAACCTAATTATTACAGGGGGTTCCATTTTTAAGGGGAATAAATTAGAGATAAATTGAGAAAGCCCTAATGCACTGGGAAGAAGGGTAAGAGAGAAAAGATTATATGTGACTGATGGGAAAATTCATTTAGGGAAAACTGACTTGCAACAATAAGAAGAGATATTACTTTTCAATTTATCCCCATAAATCCAGGTTACAGAATAAGCTTGGTAATGTTGAAATCAAGGGAAGGCAAGAAGTTAGAATTCGAAGTTAACATGAGCATTATTATCTAGTTTTCAATCCAGATGAGAGCAGGCCCATGTCTCCTTCTCTATTAAGAACCACTTGGCCCTTTGTCACATCCCCAGAAAGCCAATACACCACACCAGGTCCTAGTGAGAGGCAGAGAGTTTACTGAAATTTCTGGGGAGAGAGGAAAATTTTAGAGCATGCTATTCACAGCACATTATTGCTCCCAAAATTCACTGCTCACATAATTGCTTTAAATCTGCCTCCTTTCAATAAACCCTCTAAAAAGAATCAACCCTCTTCCCAAATATCCCTTTTTCTATGCCATGCAATTAATATTTGCCCAGGTTCCTCCAATTCCACATCTCCAGAGACATGACTTAAAATTATATTCAAGGTCATTTTCCATAGACATCACTGTGCTTGGTCAAAAAAAGATCTTCCAGTTTCTAGGATTTGTTTTCCTTAGAATTATGTCTGGTGGGTAGGAGGGTTTAAGAAGGAATGGGCCATGGATAAGCAGTTATAAATTTGTTTTTAATTTATATCACAGCTTTCTCCCCTGATGTAAGATTCAGATTTTGAGGTAAATCTTAATTTTGTTCTAAGGTAAATCATAATTTATTTTTTCTCTCCACGAACTTTCATTTTAACACATAGTGATTAACAATAGGACACAACATTTTCAAAATAGGGTGCAACATTTTCAAAACTGTATCCTTAATCAAAGAAAAGCTATGTTTTCTCTGACTCATTAGTAATATAGCTTGGAGCCTAACAGCTCATTGACTAAGCTTTTTCTGACATTTCCTGAGAAATAATATGCTGTTACTAAGTGTACTGGATTGAATAGTGTCCCCCCCAAAATTCAAGTTCACCCGGAACCTCAGAATGCAACCTTATTTGGAAATAGGGTCTTTGCAGAGGTAATTAGTTAACATGAGGTAATACTGGTTTAGGGTGGGCCCTAGTGTCTTTATAAGAAAAGACATGAACATGAGGGAAGAGAGAAGACAGAGACTGAAATTGGAGCGATGAAGTTACAAGCCAAGGAACATCATGGGGTGCCACCCACCAATATTAACTAGGAGAGCAGCATGGGACAGATTCTCCCCAGAGCCCTATGAGGGAACCTGGCCCAGCTGACACCTTGATTTCAGACTTTCCGGCACCAGAACTGGGAGAGAATACATTTCTGTTGTTTGAAGTCACCCACTTTGTGGTCATTTGTAATGGTAGTCCTGGGAAACTAATATACCAAGTAAGAAACTACAGCTAAGGTTAGACCTCACAGAACTGGACCTCTCAGGACTCAGCATAATCTATCAGCGTCTTTCCATGTAAAGACCTAGATCATCCGCAGTCCATCCCACAGCCCTCAGCCCATGTATCCACTTACATCTGCTTCTTTAAGCTCCTAGCTCTGGCTCCCTCAGAGCCGCCATTCTGGTCTTTAACTTCAGACAGATGTTATCTCCCTCCCATCTGCCACCCATCTCCTGAGTGGTCTGAAGATATCAATAATCTGGATGAGTGAGGACTAATTATAAAAGATGCCTGTGTTCTAATGGGAAAAAAAAAAAAAAGATTTCCGTGGGATTCCATTTCCAGACATAAAGGAAATACACTCTTAAGGAGTTTCAACATTTATCTCTATGTACTTTAAAAAATTACTTCATCAATCTACCTTCACAAACTAATTTTGACAAAGATTTCTGAAAGTGATTATTTTCATTTTGAAAATGAACAAGCTGAAGCATAAAGTTCACCATATTAAAGAGTTGTTAAATACACAGAACTCCTCTTATCTGGAGGTTATTTACCTAGCAACTTCAATTACCTGACAGATATCCATGCATTCAGAAGAAATTAAAAAAACAAAAAGGCCTATGAACAGCCAAAAGACATTACTGTTAGAGGGAAATAATTCTTCCCCACTCCTCTGGTTTCCATAGAGGTGATTACTTCCTGTCTACATCCCTCTGACATGCTCTTCCTTAGTAATACCTGATGGGTGCTTCAGTGGGCAGGACCTGGGCATGCCTTCCTCCTGCCTTCCCCTTATTCTCTTTCCCAGAGTCTGGGCTGGGTCAAGGAAGTGCGTGTTTGCGTGGCTCCTCCATGCTGTAAGATTTCCAGTCAGACCCCATGCCAGAGTTCCCCACACTTTCCACAATGCCTCTGAACAAGTGGGTAAGTCTTGTTAACTCTGGATTTCAGAATTAGGAAGTCCACTTGCTTGCAGATATAAATTACATTATCCAATAGCAGCTTCATTAGCAATAAAGGTGCTAATTCTGACCCCCACCTGCTGACTCTGTCTCCCACGAGTGGCTCAGAAAAGGGAAGTACTATTTATTGGGGCTGTTCATAACTCAAGAGTCAACAACTCCACATATGAAGTTCATGTACTTGACTCAAAGGAGAGTGACTCAAACAGCTATTTGGAAGGTATTTATTTTTAATCTAGGTATAATTCATTTATGTGGCACATAATAAGCCTAATAAATTTAGCTTCCCAACCTATAGCAGAGATGGAATCAAATTACAAGAGAAATGAGGAATGGAAAGAAGTAGGCACAATAATGTAACACAAATGGTGACAGCTTAAATAGTGGGAAAAAACAAAAAGTATGAAACAATATATTAAAAAACAAAGGCAACATTTTCTGAGAAACAAGCTGGGGCAGTTTGATATTGTTCATGAATTCTAAAAATAGATATTGGATTATGTTTGTAAACTGGTCTGTCCCTCCAGGGATATTAGATCGGATTGGATTCAGAGGTTTCACTTTTACTTGATTAAATAATGATTAAGGCTTTGTGGGGGGCGGATGTGGCTCAACTGGTTGGGCGTCCGTCTCCCATATGGAGGGACCTGGGTTCGATCCCTGGGACCTCCCGGTAAAAAAAAAAAAAAAAAAAAAAAAAAAAGGCTTTGATTGGGCCACATCAGTAAGATGTTACATCTCTTCCCCCTTGGTGGGTGAGGACTCACAGAGAAAAGACATGGCAGAGAACAGAGGTTTGAGTTTTGAGCAGGATCCCAGGAAGTAAACCTATGGGAGAGAGCAGAGCAGCTTAGCCCAGAGAGACTCCAGCCCCAGGGTCTAGATAAAGCCTAGAGAGCCTGATAGTCTACAGTTGACCTAGTAGAGAGAACAGAGCAGCTGAGCCCAGAGAGAAACAAGCCCCAGGGGAGAGACAACACTTATCCCAGGCTACAGCTGATATTGGAAGAAGCTGGGACCACAGAACCTTTAGAGCACGAGGGAGGCTGAACTCTTGGCAGATGTCAGGAGCCATCTTGCTCCAACATGTGGCAACAGACTTTGGTGAGGGAAGTAACTTATGCTTTATGGTCTGGTAACTGGAAGCTTCTTTTCCAAATAAATACCCTTTATAAAAGCCAACAGATTTCTGGTACTTTGCTTCAGCACCCCTTTGGCTGACTAATACACAAACATATCTCAATCATCCCTGAGGATATCAGTATAAAAACATAGTAATATACTGGAAGTTGTAAAAAAAAAAGAAAAGAAAATGATCAATGACACTCAGGGAAATTTAAAACTATTCCACTCAAGAGGTTAAAATAAATTGAATTGTCTTTCCTAGAGGTTAAGCTTCAAGTACTTTTTAAAATGTTTTTTACTCAGAATAGATGGCCTAATAAATAAGACATTAATCTGTCATACGTAACATGCATCTTCAACTTTATATGTCCTTCAGGGAATGCTGAGATTATTCTGCTGTGTGCCAGAGTATTCTCTCTGGCTGTGAGAAATTGCCTAGACCACGTTTGCATGCCATCTGGGAAAGACTCAGGCTTTGGAACCTCCTAGTCCATGTTTCTGGAAGCCTGACCAATTCTAGGATTGTTTTAAAATCATGGATTAATCCAAAAAGACAGGGTTCAAATTAAGCAATTTGAGTTATCTGCTTTAGAGATAACCAATAAGAGAGACTCTGTTTTGTTCATCCATTTTTTATCTAATACAGATCAGCTTTGTCTGTCCACTCATCTATACTCCATTCATTCACTCATTCATTCATTCATTCATTCATTCAACAGTAAGTGTGAGTATCTTCTCAGGATCAAGGCATTGGTCCCAACAACTTCATTCAACTAAGGCTATTGGGTCCTATTTAAGTAAAGTTTAATTCCTTGGAGAACTGGGGACAGGTCTGTGTACCAAAAATCAGGCCATGTTAGAGAGAAGTGCTATCATGTCTCTGCATTTGTGTATGTGAAGGAAATTTCAGGTGTTCAGATCTTAAATTGCAATTCATTTAATATTTCATGAATTTCTTTTATGGAAAAAATAAAATTAAACTGATTTAGTATTTTCTCAGAAAATCCAGGGCTTGTGGTTTATATGCTGAGAATTGGAATGGGCCCAGCAGAAGCCTGGATTCCACAAATGCAAGCCAAAAACCCTCTGTAGGCAGGGCGGGCAGAATGCATCCTTACATACACCAAGCTGCCCGACAGGATGCGGATGGAAGGTTTCACTGCAGCACCCCTTAGAAGAAGGCTAGACTTGCAAATACTCGTTTAAAAATGATGACATTGGCAGAATCAAGAAATGAGGCTGGGTCTCAAAAATTAGCCTTACTTGCTCTTATATTTTGGAAATAAGATGAACTAAAAAGTAGGATATAAGACTTTCTCTTGGGCCTGCTACTTGACTTCGTTTGAGTCTACTGTCTGTTTCTTATTAGATTTGCTTTGATTTCCTTCAGCTTCTGAACCTCTTGATTTGTGTGCAGCTTTCATGAGGAATATAATGGAGAGGGGCAGGCAAAGGTTTAGGCTGTCAGTGATAAGGTAGAACAATAGCCCAAAACTGGAGAAGTAGATTTGATTGTATCAGCAGGTCACTAAAATGAGAATCTCTATAGTTTCAATTGCTTTGAAAACTATTTTTAAAGCCAGTACCTGCAATTGTCCAATCCTCTCTCTCTCCTCTCATAGAGAATATTGAGTGGATAGCTTAGTCAGTGAATGGTAAATATACTCAAGAAATCTGGATTCATGTTGTCTTTTAGATTTCAAATGGTCGTGGAAATAATAGCTAATATTTTATTCAAAAATTTTATGTACTCAGAGACAAACAGGGTGAATCAATCAATAAGTTCATTAAATGCAGAGTGATGCTGAACTCCATGCAATGACATGTTCAACCATAAATTTGTACTGATGTTAAGTTTGAAAATCCACTTCATGTGTTTTCTAATATAAAGAAATGTTAGACTTAAAAACAGAATTCAATAATAACTTTATCTAATCAGTGCTATATTTGATATGTTCTGTAAATATAAAAGTTTATATTTATTTATCATAAAGAACTTTAGAAATACTTCTGATGCCAAAAAAAGCCATTAACTTACTAATGGGAGGTCTTAGTTTATTACCACCAAGTTCCTTAACTGTTTATATGTTTTTAAGTGCCTTCAAGACCCAAATAATGTGTAAAATATTTAATGTCATGAAATTTCAAACCTCTGATTCAATTAATATTTAAATTTCATGAATTAGAATGTGAGGTTTCTTAATTTTTTAAGCCACACACTTCAAATTCAATTATATTAAAAGATTTAAATTGGTCAGTAATAGTCCTTTTAAAAGAAAACAGACAATAATGAGTTGAATTAATAACATTTTCCTATGGTTTTTCTTTGACTTCTTATGATTAACAAGGAAATAGAAGCAGGAATGCTGTCTGGGACGTGAAGGGAGTGGCTCTCATGATTCAGAGTGGAAGTGTGCTCGGCCGGGCGAGCTGGAAAAGGTCTCCGTGCACCTCCACGTCCAACCCAGGCTGTTATACTTTCTCTTGCCCACACTGCTTTTTCTTTTTTAGCATGGTGGTAAGAAACTGGAAGTTGGCATGTCTTGGAATCCTTTCTCCCTCTACTCAACAGCAATGGCTTTAGTTTGATTCCACCGTAGGTCCTATATATCAAGGATTGTTCAATGGTTTCTTGTCCTTCCCCATTCAGTGTTTCTAAACAGGGGCTCCATTGGCATTTTCATCCCAACAATTTTTCATTGTTCACATTGTCCCATTCATTACTGTAAGATGTTTAGCATCCCTGGTCCCTCACTCTTTTCATATGCTTCTGTGACATTTAATTTAAATGTCATTGTGACAAAATTATTGAGATAAACTGAAAAATGTCCCCACTAAAATTCCCAATGCCCCTTAGGAGCAGTTACTGCTACCAATTCAGAACTACTGTACCTACTTAAATATAATATACAAAAGTAGGTATTATCACTCTGCAGCAGAGGTCACTAAAGTCATGGATGTCTCCCTACTATGATATAATGGTCACACATTCTTTTGGCTCAAGGTTTCTCAGCCTTGGCACTATGGACATCTTGGGCCAGATAATTCTTTGTGGAGGGGGCTTCCTGAGCACTGTTAGGTGCTTAGCAGGATCCCTGGCCTCAACATACTAGGCACAAGTACCAAATCCCCTCATCCCTGCCACCCCTCAGTGTGACAACCAAAAATGTCTCCAGACATTGCCAAATGTTCCTGGAAGGGAGTGCAGAATCCATACCACCTCCCACTCTGTTGAAAACCATTGCTTAGCCCATAAATGTATATGTGACTATTTTATACTAAAAATACATTGTCCCTATACTCGAGTCCAACAAGAGAGATAGATGAGTAGTATCTAAAAAAGTAGAGTGACAAGTGCTATAAAAGAGGTAAATTGAGGTGACCCTAACTCCAAATGAAGGATGGGCATAGCGGGCCAAGGAAACCGTCCTAGAGAAAGTAGACATCTATGAGAACTACTAAGGATGTCAAGAAAAGCTAGGCGGAAGGAACTGCATGGGAAAAAGGGGCCTTCCAGGAAGAGCAAGCATTTCAGAATAATGGGCTTGGGGCATGTGGAGGGGGAGGATAATGGTAAGACAGGAAGGGTCCTGTACAGTATGCTGAGGAATGTGATATTCCTCAAGAAGAGCAAAGAATGCTGTTTAAGCATGGAAGCATTTGTGTCTACAGTTTAAAAGATCATCAAAGTGGGTGAATGAATGGAGAGAGGAGGAAGACTGGAGATGAGGAGACTTCAGGAAGGAGGTGACCTACTTCACAGAGTTTGTTGTGGAAATTAAATGAAATCATGTATGTCAATGCACATTGTACAAAATAAATTTATTTCCTGTAAAATCGCTTCAAAAATGCTGAAGTGTGCTATAAAGGTAGATAAACACTACTGCCTTTGCTCTTTTATGCCGATATTAGGTTCCAAAAAATGAGTCCTGTAGGATTGCTGGAGCAAATGAATAACCTTGCAAGGTAACTATTTGGAAGGAGTGAACATATGGTAAGTTGCTGTATTTTTATTTTTAAAAATTATTAATAACTATGTATGGCATTTTACAACTGAGAAATATGGACAACCAACTCACCACACCAGATCCCTTGGAGTGAATATGGGAAATTAATGAATAAGCAAGGCCAGCCCTTCAGAGACTCACTGATTTTCCTTCTACCATGTCTCTCAAGTTCAAATTTCATCCACTCAAACAAGTTCACTGCTCATAGTGAGCTACAAGGGAAAGTCCCTCATCAAAGATGATCAAGCTTCATTTAGCCTTTCACATATTCAGCAAGGATTTATTGAACACATACTCTGTACCAGGCACTGTCCTCGGCACTAGGGATACAGCTGTGAACAAGGCAGACAAACGTTCTGTCTGCAAGGTGCCTCCATTATAGTACAGAGTAATTACAACTAACTACAAAATTTATTTATTTTTGTCCAACAAGGGGACCTAACCCTGTTTCGGAGTGGAATAATCCTCTAAGAAATTGATATTTAACTTGAGTATTGAAGGATGAACCGGAGTTAACTCGGAAAGGCGAGTTGGGAAATTTCAGCAGTGGAAAGAGTAGACAAAAGATATAAAAGTGGCATTAAAGATACAAAGAAGGTCTGGGTAGCTGGCGGTCCTGAGGAGGGGGAGGAGGAGAAAAGAATGAGATGAGGCTGGAAAGGTGGGAGGGAGAAGCTAGACTTCCTTCAGTCCCTGCTGGGAGGCCTGCAGTGGCTAATCTGGCTAATCTCCCCTGGCTAATCTCCCCACCTCTGCCTGAGAGCTTTCTGGATGGTCTCTCTCAAACATCATTTTAATCACATCTCACCCCTGTGCAAATATCTACATTCAATTCTCTCCAACACTTCTTACATCAGTTCTAGACCTTTTAACCAGTAAGGCCTGTTGGGCCTCCAAGGCTCTTGATCATCGCATAACAGCAGTGTGCTCTGCTGTCCTCTGCCAAGGGCAGAACCTCAAACCAATACGACCATAAGGAGAAAACTACCTGGGTGGGGAGATTAGATTAATGTGCATAAAGCAATGCTCAAACAGTACAGAGTGACACACAACTAAAGGGCTCACCCGGGTAAATTGGCCTACCTGAGCATCATGGCAGTCCAGTGAGAGAAGGTGGAGAAGTCCCAGAGAACTGGGGCAGTTGAGGGTTTCATGGAGAAACTGAGCTTCAAGCATGGATGCAGGAATTGGATAAATTGGATAAAGCAAAAGACAGGTCCTGGGGCACACACATATCGTTAGCAGAGATGCAACAGGTAAGATCATCAGAGTAACCTGACTCTCCAAAGGAGAGAGACGATAATGAAATACAGAGAGAGATTTGAAGAGAAAGTGTATTTGAGGAACAGGGTAAATGGAGCCAAGGAAAGGATACCAAGAAACAATGACAAGTGAAGGATGCAAAAATCCAGGGTATGCCTTTCTTCTCTAATCACAGGTTATGTTTATCATTCATTTTTGATCAGGTAATTAGTAAATGATCGAGTGGATAACACGTGTTAAGCATGCATTTTTCCAATCAGCTGTCATGTGTGCCTCTCATAGGTGTCACACTTTTATAGACTCTTTTTTCAAGAAATTTGAACTGTGTGAATGCAAGGGCTGAACCCACATTTTGTAAATCCCACAGTGCCTGGCACACAGAGGACATTTGGGCCTTTCTTGATTTAATCAAGAATGTTGGACTCTGACCTCCCTCCCCCCCATTTTTAAGGCCCCACAAACAGTGGCATGGACAAACTGTGCTTTCCTCAGGAGCGGACAAAGCTAAGAGTAGGGAAGAGCCTGAGGAGCAATAGCTGACTCGTGGCAAAGCGTCAGGGCTCCCAGACTGGCTGCTTGCCAGGACTGCTCAAGTCCTTTCCGTAGGACAGCTGAGGGGTGTACAGAGAGGACAGAGAATCCTGCGGCAGCAACACCTTGTCCATGAGACCAGCACCTTGAGAGGCAGTTTACCACCAGGATGGAAAGGGGACATCATGGATCCCAATGTCAAGGGGCAGCATGAGGAAAGATCTTCTCTTCAAGGATTGTGCCTGGTGGCAGGAACGGGCAGGGAAGGTAGAGACTGCTAGAACGTGAAGGCTGATTACCAAAGGCTGTGAGTACTGACTGTAAGTCTCTTTGCTGTCAGCCCTGCTGCTCCATTCCTTCACAGCTGGATGTCCGCCACCCCATCCCACTCTAGAGCCAGCCATGACTAAGCTGTAGGCTGGAAGTGAGTCTTGCTGTTAATATGCTGGCTACTCGGGGGGTGGAGATGAACCCTTTTAGATATCCGGTGCAGCTTCCATATCACAGCACTTATTTCTCCCCCTCCTGTAGGATGCACACACGCCCAAATGCATACCATTTATATTGTGATTTCATTGGGGCTTAAACTGACCCATTTTTTCAGTGACAGCTTTATTGAGATATAATTCGCACACCGTCCAACTCACCCATTTGAAGTGTACAATTAGATGGTTTTTAGCATATTCACAGAGTTGTGCAACCAGCACCACAACCATAAAATTTTAGACCATTTTATCACTTCCTTGCAAAAAAAACTGTATCCTTTAGCTATAATACTTCAATTCTTCCTCTCTCACCAGCCATACTTTCTACTCCATACTCTCTACTTTCTGTCTGTATAGATTTGCCTGTTCTGGACATCTAATATAAGTGGAATCATATAATATGTGGTCTTTTGTGACTGGTTCTTTCACATAGCCTACTGTTTTCAAGGTTCATCCATGCTGTAGATTTATCAGTACCTCATTGCTTTTAATTGCCAAACAGTATTCCACTGGATGGATATGCCACATCGTATCCATTCTTTGGGTTATGGACACTTGGGTTAGTCCCACAGCTGGGCTATTTTGAATAATGCTGCTCTGAACATTCATGTCCCTTATCCTTTTAACATGACCTCATAAGTCTTCAAAAGATTCTTAGCTTTTAGGCTCCTCTTGTTCATTTTCTGCTCCAGTCCTGGAAAGAGCCATTTCTCCAAAAATCCCTTCCTTTTAGAAGGAAATGGCCTTTAGAGACCATAATCTAAGTGTAAGATTTGTCCATTCCGATTGTGTCACCATTGCTTCCAGGTTTTTCAATAGAAGAGCTAGAAAATATGTGTTTTTTAGAAAAAATAATCATGAGTTCAGACATATTTCCAATTAGAGTTAAAGGTTACAAGTTGTAGGTAACTTCTTTAATTTTACATTTGTATATTTTTTCTTAATGCTTGATGTCATTGATTACAAAGATATTAACATGATTACATTTTAATAAATATCTAGTAATTCAAAAATTCAGAACAAAAATATCATTACCAACAATAAGATTACTGAATGCAATTTTTTTGTAGTCCTTTTGTCTTTAAGATATATCCCAGTAGGTCTAGAAATTAAATGTTTAAAAGTCATTTTGAAATAGTTTTTGCTTTGGTATGCCATCAACTTGACATACATTAAAGATTTTTTTGTTTGTTTACATCTGTTTTTTTAATTTTAGGGATTTGTTTTTTTAATTTTGTTTTTAAAATATGAAAAAAATGAAATGGTCCCAAATTCAAACTGCAAAACAAGGTTTTTTTCTTGTTTCTATCCTTTCCTTCTCTCTGTAGGTAACAATTTTTTAATTCAGCTTTGATTTATCCTTTCATTATATATTTTTTGAAAATATAAGCAACTACATGTATGCTTCATATTTGCCTTCCCTTTTTTAAACTACATATCTCATGCTTTTTTTTTACTTGATAGATTCTGGAGATCACTCCTTAACAGCCCTTTTTCTCATTCCTTTTACAATTGCACAATACCCTGCTCTATGGATGTGTCTTAATTCATTCAACCAGTTCCCTATCTTTGAACATCTATTTCTAGTCTTTTGTTATTATAGATAATGCTTCCATTTACTCATTTTTACATACATGCCTCTACATTTTTGAGAATGGCTATTTATTTAAATATTAGATGTTATCTTTTAAGTCTTTGTTACCTAGATATGCCCAAATCACAGTATTTTAATAGGTACTTCATTGGTTTTTAGCAAAATAATTTTAACATGTTTATCGGCCATATATATATATATATATATCTTTTTCAGTTGTCTATGCCACTTTATAACGTATTCATGTTTTTCTTATTTATTCTTAAAAGCCATGCAAATATGCTAAGTTCCACGGGAAAAGGGGCTAGATCTGTCTTATTCCCACGGACCTCCCAGCACCTGGCCTGCTGTCCAGCATAGACTGCTTGAGACCTTGATGAATAAATGAATATGAATGATAGTAACAGGTGTCAAATATGCGGTAGATTTTTCTCAATTTACTCATTGTTTGAGACCCTGGGGAAGATGTTCAACCTTCCTAAATTGCCATTTCATCTGTTAAATGAGAATAATAGTTGCTAACAGGATTATTATAAGGATTAAACAGATAATAAATATAAAGTGATTAATTCAGTGTCTGGTACATAATCAGCACTAATATAATAATGTTAGTATCATTCATTAACATCATCATCATCATCATCTACCCACCATCCATCAGTACAAAGAAATAATAAATTCAGATATAGTGTTTTGAAATGGAGCAAAGAGTGATAGAGTAAATGTTTTTATTGTCTCCATCAACAGGCAGAGATTTAGACACATAATATGGGAAAAAAATTATGAAACCAGTCAGACAACCGTTTTCTGGGTGAAGTATTTGTTTCAAGATTTTCTCAAGGATATTTCTTCCCTGATTATTAAGTACATAGTTGCAGTCTTGAAAGCAAGAATAAATTATCAAAAAAACAAGGAAGAACAATGGGAAATAAGTATGAGTTCTCCAGGTTCTGATTTGAGATCATAAATACTTGGGGGAAGAAACTGAAGCATATACATAATCCAATATAAATATTTATGTCAGAGAGTAAGAAGTAAGAAAATTCTCAAGGTCCCTCACATTCCAAAACGTCTATATTTCCCAGTTTAAGATTAGTCAATATTGATAAATGAAGAAAAATCATTTTAATTTGACTTTATGGTCTATAATTTTTTAAAGTCCAAGTTTTCCATGATATGGAAAAGTTTACAAAATTATTATATGAAATATCACAAAGAAATTCATAATTGGTAAATAAAATAATAAAACAAAGGTTATCTTGGAAACAACGGCAATATGAACTTTGAGGCAAGTCAACACCAGGAGTAACATCTTAGGTTATCAAGTTTCAATTCTAAATATCTGGATCCGGGCCACAATATTGTGGTTAATATACTGAAACAGATGGGTTGTTATATGTGCTACCAAAAGTGTGTCTTCCTTTACCGAGTTAGATTCTATCATCAGTGGAAGAAGTACTTTGTTTATCCTCTATATACAAAGCACCACATCAGGACCTCAGAGGAGAATCCAAAGACAAGCAGGAAGCAGCCCTGGCCCTCAAGAATCCACTAAAGTTGGGTGAGGAAGAAGCTTCCCTTGACTTAAAATCTCTCTCCAGATGTTGAGCCATTTTTCTTCTCCGTGTGTGAAGGAACCATCTTTACCAGCTCTTCCATTTCTTCATCTCCCATTGCTTCTTAAACCCACAGCAATCTCGCTTCTACTCCCCAACACACTACTGAAATTGCTCTTGTCAATATATCTAAAGACAAAAATTTTAATACAATTTTCTCTTTTCTCAGCAACAGTCAACACTGTTGCTCACATCTTGAAATGCTCTCCTCTCTCTGCTGCTATGACATCAGGCTCTCCCTGCCTTACGGACACTTCTTTGCCCTGCCTCTGAATATTAGAGCTCCTTGGACCTCACTGCTTAGCCCTCCTCTCTTTTTTCCCTACTCATTCTACCTAGGAGAGCTCATTCAATCCCTTGGCTGTACATACAATCTCTATACTGATGATTTTCAAATTCACAAACCTAGCTTAGCTCGCTCCTTTAAACTCCCACACTTATATCTAACTGTATATTCAACATCTTCACTTTAATATCTAAAAGGTATCTCCAAACCAACTTATCCAAAATTAGATGTTTGGTTTCCCACTCCTTCCTGCCAACTGTCCTCTGTACACTACTCCTTCCCACCTCAGTCAATGCTTAAACCAGAAAACTGGGCACCATCCTTGATTTATCCATCATTCTCACTCTTTCAAACCCTTAAAGTGAACTTAACACTAGATTCCATCAAACTATATCACTAATGTATCTATATTTCTCCATCTTTACTGCCATGACCATCTCTAGGCCGAAGTATTAAAATAGCCTCTGAACTTCCCACTTCTATTTTCCACCCAGCAGCCAAAGAAACTTTTTGATAAAATAATCCCACCACCTTTTTTACATGGATTTTAAAACCATGTTCATGTTGTATACCTAAAAAAATTAAATCAACAAGGATGGGGAAAAACTAAAACTTTATATCCACAGATGAACCAACTATTTCCAAATTAATAACATAACCACAAAGGAGAAGCAACAACAAAAGAATTAATCAAAAGAAAATTCATTAATGATAGTGTTGGGAACCAGAGTTCTTACTGCAGGAGAAAAGAGATAGAAATGTTTGAGTGGGTGAAGAGGAAAAATCCTTTGGTGTGGGATTGAACTGTAGGTATCAGAATAATCTCTCTCTTTATTCCCCTGTGAATGTGTGTGTGTATATACATACACACACACACACACACACGGAAGCTCCCATATCTTATCCTGAAAGGGCCTAGAGGCAATGACAACCCAGTAGCAATGAACACAACTACTGCCATTCCCCACTGAAAATACCTGGGCTCCTTGGAGCAATGACTGATTCTTCCAGGGCTGAGCCATGGAAAGTACAAGGTATCCTTGGAATATCTTATTGGGCCAGAAATAAAGAAAGTGCACAAAAATTAATGGAGGCATATCAAAAGGACCCTGGAAGCAGCCTGAAGGGGCTCTCACTGGGCCAACTTTGAGACAATTTGAACATCAAAAATGAAAGGATTCTTTTACACAAAAAGCACAAATAAAGATAGAAAAAAGTAGATAGATGGGATTTCATCAAAATAAAAAATGCTAAGCATCAAAGTACTGCATCGTGACAGTAAAAAGACAACCTATAAAATGGGAGAAAATATTTGGAAACCACATAGACTTTAAGGGTTTAATATCCAGAACATATAAAGAAATTCTACAACTCAACAACAAAAAGAAAAACAACTAAATTCAAAAATGGGCAAAAGACTTGAATAGATATTTCTCCAAAGAAGATATACAAATGGCCAAAAAGCACATGAAAAGATGCTTAACACCATTAGACAACAGGGAAATGCAAATCAAAACCACAGTGGTATCAGTTCATACTCACTAGAATGGCTACTATTTAAAAAAAAAAAAACAGAAAATGACAAATGCTAGAGAGGACATGGAGAAACAGGAGCACTTGTGAAATGGTATAGCCACTGTGGAAAACAGTTTGGCCATTCCTCAGAAAGTTAAATACAGAATTACCGTATGACCAGGCAATAATCCCACTTCCAGGTATACACCCAAAAGAATTAAAGCAGGGTCTTGAACAGATATTTGCACACCAATGTTCACTGCAGCATAATTCACAATTGCCAGAAGACAGAAGCAACCCAAGTATCTGTCCAAGATGAACGGAGTAACAAAATGTGGTATGTATATATACAATGGAATATTATTTAACCGTGAAAAGGAATGAAATTCTGTTACATGTGAAAACATGGATGAACCTTGAAGACATCATGTTGAGTGAAATAAGCCAGACAGAAAAGGTTGAATAATATATGGCTTTATTTATATGAAATAATTAGAATATGCAAATCCATAGAGCCAGAAACTAGAATACAGGTTACCAGGGGCCAGAATGAGGGTAAGGAATGAGGAGTTAATGCTTAATTGGTACAGAGTCTCTGTTTGGAAAAGTTATGGAAATTTTTGGTAATGGATAGTGGTGATGGGAGCACAACATTGTAAACTTAATTAACAGCACTGAATTATTTATTTGAATATGGTTAAAAGGGGGAAATTTGAGTTGTATATATGTCCCTAGAATAAAAAGTTTTAAAACCATAGACCTGAACAACAAAAACAGTGAACCACGATGTAAACTATGGCCTATAGTTAATTGTATAATTATTAATAATATTGTGTCATCAATTGTAACAAAGGTATCACACTAATGCAGAGTGTTAATAATAGGGAAAACTGTGTGTTAGGAGGGGGTTATATGGGAGCTCTGTACTTTCTGTATGATTGTTCTGTAAAAGTATGACTTCCCTAAAAAAAAAAATTAAAAATTAAAAAATGAATGGATTCCAACCCTTTGAATAAAAAAAAAAAAAAAAAAAAAAAAAGTCTATGAGCCCATACTAACAAGTACAAAATATCTGGACAGGGAAAAAAAGAAAGCTCTTCTTTACAGAAGAATACCAATTAATAAAGGCAGGAAGAAAATTACAAATAGAAAATCACCATTGTAATAATCATTTTAGGCAAGAATCATCAATTTATGCTACAAACACTGGGTGAAAGTTTTGGGGGGGATACAATATTACACAGTCTTAAAATTTCAGCCCACAGATAAATTATTAAATACAAAGGGAAAAAGATATACTTTCATAATAGAGAAATCTGGCAGATACCATCTCAACAATGACAAAACAATATCACCTTGGGAAATGGATGTGACTCAAGCGACTGGGCTCCCATCTACCATATACGAGGTCCAGGGTTCAATTCCCAGGGCCTCCTGGTGAAGGCAAGCTGGCCCATGCAGCAAGCTAGCCTGAGCAGAGAGCTGGCCCACACGGAGTAATGGCCCACGTGGAGTGCTGTCCCATGCGGAGAGCTGGCACAGCAAGATGACGCAACAAAAAGAGACACAGAAGAGAGACGATAAAAGATGCAGCAGACCAGGGAGCTGAGGTGGCGCAAGAGGTTGAGCGCCTTTCTCCCACTCTGGAAGATCCCAGGATTGGTTCCCGGTGCCACCTAAAGACACGCAGACACAGAAGAGCACACAGAGAGCAGACAGCGAGTGCAAGACAAGGGGGGGGCGGTGGGGGATAAAACAAAAAACAATATCACCTTAAGAGGGAAGAAATGACATTATGTGCCCCGTTGCGATACACACAGAGGACAAAACATTACTTATGTAGTATTCATGCCAAAAACTGCACAGCCATGCATCTAATCTCAAGAAGCAATCAGACACATCCAAATTAAGGAACACTCTGCGAAAAAAAAAATGTCAATGCTATAAAAGAAAAACAAAAGGCTTGAAGAACTTGTTCTAGAATAAAGGACAATTAAGAGACATGGCAAATAAAGGCAATACAGGACACTTGACTGATTCTTGGATCCAGAAAAACAGAACCGAACAAAAAAAAAAAACAGCTATAAAGGACGTCAGTGGAATGACAGGAGAAACTTGGATGGGGACTATATATCAGGCGATAGTATTATATGAATGATAAATTTTTTCAGTGTGGTAATTATGTGGGAGAATGTCCTTTTTCTTAACAGGCACTCACTGAAGTATTGGGGGGGGGTCTTGCAGTCTGCAACTTATTCTCATATGGTACAGCAAAACAATGAATAGACATATAAAGAGAGCAATAAAGCAAATATGGCAAAACGTTAAGAACTGGTGAATCTATGAAGGGGTATATAGTATTTGTTGCACTATTCTTGCAACATTTCTGTCATGGAAAACTTTCAAAATAAAAACTGGATAATAAAAAAGTAAACCATGCTTCAATCCTGCTAAAAATTCTTCAGTGGTATCTCCTTGTACTGAGAATAAAACTCAAAACTTCTTATGGTCAAAAAGGTTCACTGTGTGTGTGTGTGTGTGTGTGTTTAAACACACACATCCCCAACAGATTTATTTTGTTTGAAAGGAATGGATTTTGAAAGAAAAAAACACGGGGCAGAGAGAGTATGGAATAGAAAATAAATACAAATGTAACCACAACAAACTAGTACAAAGAATGCATTGTAGGGGCGGATGTGGCTCAAATGGTTGGGCATCCATCTGCCATATGGAGGGACCTGGGTTCGATCCCCCGGACCTCCTAGTAAAATAAAATATATATATATAGAGAGAGAGAAGGCGCATGGGCTGCCAGGCTCTGTGTGCCGGTGAGCCACCAGGCCCCGGGAGCCATGCAGCAAGATGATGACGTGATAGGGGAGAAACAAGACGAGATGCTCCAAAAGCTCCGAAAACCAGGAACCGAGGTGGCGCAGGTGGCAGAACACCTCTCTCCTACATCGGAGGTCTCCAGGATCGAATCCTGGTGAAGACTGGAGGAGGAGGAGGAGAAGAGATGGCAGGAAACAGACACAGAGAATTGCCCAGCGAATGGACACAAAACAGCAAATGGGGAAGGGGGGGTTTAAAATGGATAAAGTAAAGAAGTAAATCTTAAAAAAAAAAAAAAAGAATGCATTGTACAAAGCAACACAATGAAGGCTCAGAGACCAAGGTGTTCCCTTAGCAAGGCTGAGGATTTCAGGCTCTGGTATCTGGAGTTTAGGCTGCAGGCCCTGGTTTTGGATGGATCACTGGGTGGGTGTCACAGTCCACAGTCCACGCTCTAACCAGATTTGAACAGAAGAATGGCCACTTGGCCCAGGGGAAGTGGATGAAGTGCTTGGTTTCACGAGTCACATAGCTACCGAAGTAGCTTGCCAACCTCTCCAAACTTGCCCCCATCCTCCCAGTCAGTTATCCACTACTCTCTTGCCAAACAGGCCTTCGGACATCTCCTAGAAGGCGCCAGGCCTTCTCCCACGAAGCTTTTGCCCTGGAGTGCTCCTCTTGAAGCTCACTGACTGGTTGGCCTTCTCATCCTTGAGATTTCAGCTCACTGTAGCCGTTTGGCAATTTGATGTAATTATGAATTCCAAAAATATAATTGGAAGATGCTTGTAAACTGATCTGTTAATCTGGGCTTGATTAAGTTATGATTAGGGCGTTGACTGGACCACATCAGTAGGGCGTTAAGCCCCACGCCTTGGTGGGTGGGGAATTGAATATAAAAGGCAAGGCAAAGGACAGAGGGAGCAATTTTTGAGTAGCAGTTTTGATGTTAGAGTTTTGATATTGGAGAGAAGGCCGCAAGAGAAGAGAAGCAAGCCGTTCGCCTGATCATCTACAGCTGACCTTGTAGAGGAACCAGAGGAGCTAAGCCTGGAGAGAAATGCAGCCCCAGGAAGAGAGGAACCCAAGAAGCCTGAACCCTGGCAAACGTCGGCTCCAACACGTGGCAATGGACTTTGGTGAGAGAAGAAACTTACACCCTCTGACCTGGTAACTGTGGACCTCTACCCCAAATAAATACCCTTTATAAAGACCAACCCGTTTTTGGTATTTCACATTAGCACCCCTTTGGCTGACTAATACAAGCACTTACCACAGTTTGTAAAGTTTCCCCTTTTATTTTCCTCCTAATTTTCTGTCTTCACCAGACTGTGAGCTTCATGAGGGCAGGGCTTTGGCTGATGTGTCACTGCAGTGAACTCTGCCTGGCACACAGTGGGGCTCTCTGAGATGAATGAATGAAAGGAAAGCTACACAACAAACTATAACAATCACCGAACGGCCCAGCTTCTTTAATGGAGGTAGAAGTGAAATGTCATACGCTCAAAGAAAAAGGGTGCTGATAAGAGCAGATCTAATCACACCTTTTACAAGAGGACCAGAGGGATACTCGGGATCCAGTGACTTGCCTTTCAATAACTAGAAATGTGATCAGCGTTATTTGTCCTGACTTAGTTCAGCCCTTTCCTTGCTCCATTCACTCCTCACCTGGAGCCCCCATTTCCAGACCGTGGTCGTCTACCCTCTAGCCCTACTCCAGCCAAGGACGGTCTGGACAAGAAGCCAGCTGGGGACCAGAAGAGCAGCTTTATAGTAACCTAAGGTGTAATAAACAATACGCACTGAACTTGAGGACACATTAAAGTCCGGCAAGAGGACATCAACCAATGTTGTAAATCGGAAATCCTGGAAAAGATCTTTTTTTTAATGCAGGATAAGACAGGAGTACAGACCAGACCAGCATCATCTTCCTTGCACTACTTCTCTAATCTTTTTTTTTTTTAATTTACTTTATCCATTCCAAATCCCCCCTTCCCCATTTGCCGTTTTTGTGTCCACTCGCTGGGCAATTCTCCATGTCTGCCTCCTGCCATCTCCCCCCATCCTCCTCCTCCAGTCCTCACCAGGACTCGATCCTGGAGACCTCCGATGTAGGAGAGAGGTGTTCCGCCACCTGTGCCACCTCAGCTCCTGGCTTCTGGAGCCTTCGGAGCATCTCGTCCTGTCTCTCCCCTGCTACGTCATCATCCTGCTGCATGTCTCCCAGGGCCCGACGGCTCACCAGCACACAGAGCCTGGCAGCCCATGCGCCTTCTATATATATATATTTTATTTTACCGGGAGGTCCCGGGGATCAAACCCAGGTCCCCCCACATGGCAGACGGACGCCCAACCTTGTAAGCCACATCCGCCCCCACTACTTCTCTAATCTATTCTCCAAACCGCAGTCAGAAATTTTCCAAATAATAAATTTACTCATCTCATGCCGTTGTTTAAAATCCTTCGATGCTTTTCGCAATGGGTTTGCTGCCAGAACACAGGTGTCGTGAAAACCATCGCTGTATCTTAAAGCCAAAATGGGAAAGGAAAAGACTCATATCAACATTGTCGTCAGTGGACACGTAGATTCGGGCAAGTCAACTACTACTGGCCACCTGATCTACAAATGTGGTGGAATCGACAAAACAACGATTGAAAAATTTGAGAAGGAAGCTGCTGAGATGGAAAAGGGATCCTTTAAGTATGCCTGGGTCTTGGATAAACTGAAAGCTGAGCGTGAGCGTGGTATCACCATTGATATCTCCCTGTGGAAATTTGAGACCAGCAAGTACTATGTGACCATCATTGATGCCCCAGCACACAGAGACTTTATTAAAAACATGATTACAGGCACATCTCAGGCTGACTGTGCTGTCCTGATTGTTGCTGCTGGCGTTGGTGAGTTTGAAGCTGGCATCTCCAAGAATGGGCAGACCCGTTAGCATGCCCTTCTGGCTTACACACTGGGTGTGAAACAACTAATTGTTGGCGTTAACAAAATGGATTCCACTGAGCCACCCTATAGCCAGAAGAGATATGAGGAAATCATTAAGGAAGTCAGCACCTACATTAAGAAAATTGGTTACAACCCTGACACTTGTGCCAATTTCTGGTTGGAATGGTGACAACATGCTGGAGCCAAGTGCTAATATGCCTTGGTTCAAGGGATGGAAAGTCACCCGTAAGGACGGCAGTGCCAGTGGAACTACGCTGCTTAAAGCTCTGGATTGCATCCTGCCACCTACTTGTCCAACTGACAAACCCTTGCGTCTGCCTCTTCAGGATGTCTACAAAATTGGTGGTATTGGTACTGTCCCTGTGGGCCGAGTGGAGACTGGTGTTCTCAAACCGGGCATGGTGGTCACCTTTGCTCCAGTCAACGTTACAACTGAAGTAAAGTCTGTTGAAATGCACCATGAAGCTTTGAGTGAAGCTCTTCCTGGGGACAATGTGGGCTTCAACGTCAAGAACGTTTCTGTAGAAGATGTTCGTCGTGGCAATGTGGCTGGTGACAGCAAAAATGACCCACCAATGGAAGCAGCTGGCTTCACAGCGCAGGTGATTATCCTGAACCATCCAGGCCAAATCAGTGCTGGCTATGCACCTGTGCTGGATTGTCACACAGCTCGCATTGCTTGCAAGTTTGCTGAGCTGAAGGAGAAGATTGATCGCCGTTCTGGTAAGAAGCTGGAAGATGGCCCCAAATTCCTGAAATTGGGGGATGCTGCCATCGTTGACATGGTTCCTGGGAAGCCCGTGTGTGTGGAGAGCTTCTCTGACTATCCTCCTCTGGGTCGTTTTGCTGTTCGTGATATGAGACAGACAATTGCTGTTGGTGGCATCAAGGCAGTGGACAAGAAGGCTGCTGGACTGGCAAGGTCACCAAGTCTGCCCCGAAAGCGCAGAAGGCTAAATGAATGTTATCCACAACACCTGCCACCCCAGTCTTAATCAGTGGTGGAAGAACGGTCTCAGAACTGTTTGTCATAATTGGCCATTGAAGTTTAATAGTAAAAGACTGGTTAATGATAACAATGCATCGTAAAACTTTCAGAAGGAAAGGAATGTTTTGTGGACCATTTGTTTTTGTGTGGCAGTTTTAAGTTATTAGTTTTTAAAATCAGTACTTTTTAAATGGAAACAACTTGACCAAAAATCTGTCACAGAATTTTGAGACCCATTAAAACAAAGTTTAATGAGAAAAAAAAAAAAAAAATCCTTCGATGCCTCTCCACTCTCCTCAGAATAAGCAAACTTAAGTTGACTAAAATTCCCTTTGTGCTTTTTGATTCTCACCCTCACTAACACCTTCCTTTGTATGCTGTAACGGCACTGAAATTTTAATTACTCAGACTAGCCAGTCTCTCTCTTATAAGTTGTTCTTTTGCTTCAGATACGATTGCTTCTGTACCTATCTTTGCTTGGCTAACTCCTACTCATTCTTCAGGTCTCAGATTCGAAGTTACTTCCTTTGGGAAGCCTTCCCTAAATATCAATGGCAAAATTTACTACCTAGCACCTCATACGTGCCCCCATTATAACAACTGCCATTGTGTTATCCTTATCCCCTAATTTCATAAGGGGTGGTACCACCCTATCTTTTCCCTGCTGTTTCTCTCAAAATACAGCAGAACACCTGGTCCTTAGACTGTCGTCATAGACATAGGTGCTGCCAAACAGATATTACCAATTCTTCCCCTTGCACATGATAGGAATGTACTTTCCTTACCTTTTGGAGAAGCAACTAGCTTTGCCCAAAGATTTCTGAGTGAAAGAGGTATTTGTCATTTCCAGGTAGAAGCTTTAAAGTCCTGTGTATGATCTGATCCCCCTTCCACTAAGATAGAATGACTCAGAAAGGGATTACTTGTTAGCTGATATCATGGAATGAGGGGAGCAAGTTCCCCAGTCACCCCAGAATGGATGTTCTATCAACCAGGGACCCTGAAAGACTATTATAAGCAGGAATCCATGCTTCCCACTGACCACATTAAAAGTATAATATGAATAAAAATTAAGTTTGGTAAAGCCAAAGAGACTTTGAGGTTGTTTGTTACTTTAGCACAAACTAGCGCATCCTGACTGACATATATGTGTTCAAATACTGAATAAAAATCAATTCAACTTGCTAAATTTTAGCATTAGATAAAAAGTCATCTGATAACCTAAATATCCTTCAAAAGGGCATGAGTCAAATAAATTATCCTCTACTCACAGAATGGAATACTATGTGAACATTGAATGAAATGAGGTAGCTCTTTATGAAATGATCTCCAAGATATTCTGTAAAGAGAAAAAATAAGAATGTAGACACATAATTCTTGCATATATATATATATAACAAAATAATAATTCTAAGTGTTGACTAAGAAGCCAAGGTGGGATTTATATTAAATTTCAATACAACTTCTGGAACAAACTATATGCAGAAATTACTAAATAAGTTATGAGAACAAATTAGATGATTCTAAAATCCCCTTCCCAAAACAAGAATATAATAGAGTCCAGAATGAAAGGATTTGTGCAGATTTCTGGAGAAGAGAGTTGGTATGCAGCTAGTCCCAAGTTGTTGCCCCACAGGGAACGATGCTCCCTTCAAGAGAGAAGGGCTTCAGTGGGACCATTTGGGGACCCTGAGTTCCCTCCAGTCTGGAGTGGGGGAGAGGAAAGCATGGTAGACTGGTGTAGAACAGTGTCTGACTCTTTCCTAAAAGAACTAAAAGATGAAAGACTACCCAGCTAGCTGCTCTGAGGGAAGTACGGGGAAGTCGCCATATAGAGCTCGGCCGGCTCTCCCAGTGTTTGGGGTGGGTGAGGATATATATGCGTGACATGGACTATATGCATGAGTTTGCTTTAGCTAGGTTCTGAAAGGGCTGCTGGAGCAGAGGGCACTGCACCAGAAGGAAGCTGCAGGTAGATCACCAAATTCTGAGGAACCATGGAAGGAGTAAATAACCAAGCACAAAAGAGATGCAGCAGGTTTACTCAATGAAAATGCAGGCAAGAGAGCAGTCAAGGAGACGAGGGTCTCTGAAGGACCTGTGAAAGCACCTCACCAGACAGTCAGCTCTAACCACATGCTATGCTCAGACAGCCCAAAGCCAGCTCACAACCATGCCAGTCAATGAGGAATTTTCCCGCTCGCTCCACCACATCCTCACCAACCTCTCAATTCCTGAGGGGCCAGAAACAGCAGCCAGTGTGTGGGAGAGGAGAGTGAGAGAGAAAAGAGGCAGACCATGCCTGCCTCTTATTCCTTCCTGCCTCCAGAACTGACTGAATGGTTGTTGCTTTGATGATTTATATGGAACTAGACATTCTAAAATGTGAATCACATCGGCATTTCATTACTTAAAGCAATCATAAGACTTGGATTACCAGAAGTAATGGGACCTGCCTGTGTTTTCACCCAGGGTTAGGGAAAAGTCTCCTCCACAGAGCAAGGTTAAAGGGATAGTGGCAGACAAAAAGGTTGCTTTATGATTAAATCCATGACTCTCCACATTCAAAATTCTACTTACATGTGTATAAAATACCACTGGAAGAACATACACATAGTTACCTCTCAAGTGGGGTACTAGAGACCAGTGTGGGAGGAAATAACTTTTCACTATATGCTTTTTTGTAAATTTTCATATTTTTGTATCTCTTAATGCCAGTGTGCAAGAAATACAGGTTCGTGTTGTAAAATTACCTGTATCGGAGTTGGTATGGTCTAGTGGTAAGAACTCCAGCTCTAGAGACAAACTGCTGGGGTTCTAATTCTTGTAAGGCCATAACTAGCCATGTAGGCTTAAGCATGTTAACTAAGGTCTTTGTGCCAGTTCCATCTACCATAAAATGAGACTAACTATAGTGCATAGCTTATTGGGATGTTGGGAGGACAAAATGACACATACAATAGTACCTGGCTCAGAAGTGGTCAATAAAGGTTGGCTATATTATTACCTATTCCAATAATAATATAATCATATATGTTAAAGGAAAAAATCCATCTGAAAAAAAGGGGAAAATCTGAAGACAAAAGCTAGTCAGGTTTTTTTCCTTCCATTGGATGTGGGAAGGAGATTTAGAGTGATAAAATGAGAATGAGGTTAGGTAATTTTTAACATTAATTGCCTGAAAGACAAAAGTCATTAAAATCAGAAAAAAATAACCACTTGGTAAGTACCACCTTCCCTACAAAAGAAATAGCATCAAGTGAACTGGATTCTTTAATTCACATAAAAATAATAAATAATTAGACATCATCCTTGGAAAAAAACACATTGTACCTGACAGAGAAAGCACCATCGAAATATAACCAGTCGCTAATTGGGAGACATCTGGAAAAGCCCTATAAAAAATAGGGGCAGGATGGGAGACATAAATGGAACTTGCAATACTAAAAAAAAAATTTTTAAACCCTCAGAGCTATTTTTGTTTGGCACTTCAGAGGCCAAACATCACAGGTCAGGCAGGTGTTGGTTCTTTTATCACAGACATCAAAACACAACCTGAAAATATAGATCCTGCTTCTAGATGCATATGTGTCTAAATGGCAGAAAAATGAGATTTTTCCAGAAAAGTGGCAACCATCACTCAAAGCTTGAGAAGACTGAAGACGACTGACCCAGAAACACTGGAGGAACATCCCTAGTAAAAGTGCTTCCACCAGGAAAGCAAAGCTTCCACAGAGTCACGCCATTTGCACACAAAATCCAACGCAGCCTTCTGGAGCAGCAAAATTTTAAGGACAACTGCATGGGATGGCATTCAGCCCAAATCTAGAAGGGCTGGGTCTGCCCCTCTATTGGAAGCACAGGGGCCAGGGAAGAATGCCCTTTAAGTATCCCTGTCCGCAGCTCTTCTGTCGTAACCCCACTCTGCTTCAAGCAGGTGAAGGTAGGAGGCAGGAAGTTCAGAGGTCCAAGAGAATTGTGGGGAAAGAGCAAAGGATCAAGCATCTCAAGCTGAGAATAAATAAGGCCCCCATCAGTGGAAAAACCAGTTAACAATGTTTCAGGAGTCAAAGGAGAGAAGGAAAGCATGAACCATGTGATTCAATGGCAGAGGAAAGCCTTCTTTATGAAGAAATTTGAATATAAACGCTCAAATGGCCAGGATAAAAGGGAAACCAACGTGCCAAACAGTCCAACCAATAACAAAACCATATCAAGTGGTATGGACCAGGTCTGCTACATAAAGCTGGGCTGACTGCACCCTACACAAAAGCCTCTAGCAGATGGGGTTAAATGATGGCTGAAGTCCAGGCCCCAAGTCCTGAGCTAGGAAAGGGTGGCTTTGTGGGCAAAGCATCTTTCCATAATTTGCACAAAGCAGGAGGAAGGGTGGCTAAAGAAGCATAAGACCTAAGAAAAGATAATGATATGCCAGAATGGGGAGTGGCTATGCATCATAATTTGAAACCCCCAGCGAGGTGTAATGGTAATAGTCAATATGTGTTGAGTGCTTACTGTATACCTAGCACTAAGCTAGCACTTGAGAGGTCATCTCATTTAATGACAAGTATAGCAATTACAAATGAAGTGGTGCTTATCAAAGAAAGTCTCTAAGGCTAAATTTAAAAGGGGAACTTGAAAGAGAGCAAGTCTGGCTATAAAAGGAAACATAAAGCTGCAGCCATCAAACAGTGAGAAAAGGGCTGCCCGTCCTAACAGTAGTTGCCAGATCCAAAAAATCATACATAATGTTGCGCTGCCTGGGGTCTTGACCGATGGGAAGGTTCCACCCCAGTCTTCGCACTGCTCAACTATTCCTCTACTAGGGTTGACCATACTGCCATCAGGATAATCTTAATTGTACTTAATGTGGGGGTCTAATGTTTCATAGATTTCAAAGTGCTTTTGTGAATACTACACTGGGCAGCCCAGTGCTGTGGAACGGCCAAGGATAGGGCCTCAGCTGGAACCCCCAGTTCTACCATCTTACTACCCAAATGAACGTGGGCAAGGAAGCTCATCTCTCTGGGCCTCCGTTGCCAAACATAAAATGAAACCCACTGTCCCCATTTTACAGGTAAAACCGAGGCCTAGAGAAGTGTGGTACCTTCCCCAAGGCCACACAATTGATAAGTGGCAGTAAAGGAGCATCTTTGAATGCCAGCCCAGCTCTGTCAGAATTTATACAAGGCCAAAAAAAAAGAAAGAAACAAAAACAAAACTAGCTTGCACTCCGTGCTTATTATGTGCCAGGTGCTGAACAGAGATGTATTTTCATGTATTAATTCCATTCCATCCTATGAGGAAGGTATTGTTAGTATACCTGCTTTCTCAACCAGGAATCTGAAACCTGCTGAAGCTTGCTCACGCTCACATATCTAGAAAGCAGTAGAAACAGGATTTGAGCCAAGGCCTGTGCACCTATCACTCTCCTGCCACCCACCTAGGCAAAAGAGAAATTTTGGAACTTACCAGCCAAGGAAAAACAATGAACAAAACCACTGAAGAAGGAAACTTACATTCCTTGAAGGGCCTCCCTGGATCAGTTTCTGTAAGTACCTTTTTTTCTTTTTATGTAAGTACATTTTACAAACTATTTCATTGAATTTTCCTACTATGTGGTCATTATCACATCCATTTTAAGGATGAGAAAACTAAGAATTAGGTCAAGAAATCAAGTCAAATAGCCAGTAAGTGGCAGAACAGAAATTTAAACCCAAGTCTGATTCCAATGTCAGATAAAGCCAGGCATATGGCTTTACATGCATTATCTCATTTAATTCCCCCACCAACCACCTTATAAATCTGATACTACTATTTTTCTCATTTTACAGAACAGAAAATTGAAAGTCAGATAGGGTTAGTAATTTCCTAAGATCACAAAACAGATAAAAGGTAGTCCCCAAATTTAATCCAAACAGTCAGACTTCAGAGCCAGAGTTCTTTCCCTATGAATAAACTGCCAGAAAGAGAGTAAACTGGAGCCAAATCATGGACAACCTCAAATATGAAACTCAGTAATCTGTCAGACATGCAAACTCATTGAAGATTTCTGCTGTGGAGAACATGATCAAATTATGTTTTAGTAATAAAATCCTTCAAGAAATTTATCAAAATTAGATTCTGGGCACATACATTTTTATAGGACACAGAATACCTTGCTGGTAAAAGCAACGCTTTTCAAATAAGGTAAATGATTGTTTAGATTAGGTATATTTAATTTGCTTAAGAAGGCCATCTGCGTAGTCACTCAGCAAGCACTCCCTTAACATAAACCTGAAGCGTTAGGCCCCAATTACATGCTGTAAGACTTTGGCATGGAGTAAATTAGATTTACCCGTTATTATATCTTTCTACAGATTTCTTAACAGCGGTGTGGAAAATGCAAGGTGAGTAATTGATAATTGAACCTGTCTTCTCTAAGAAAAACGGGAAGTGGGGAAGGGGAAAAAAGACCAACAACTGAAATAGATTTGCTTTTTACATTTCATTTTGGCTTTTGGCTGTCATGTACGATATCTTATCTTGAACCAAAAATTAACCCAAGCCAACCACTGAAGAGGCCTAGAGCTGTCCATCTACAAAACAGGTTCAACAGTCTCAGCACAGTTAAAGACTGACTCATCCTGGCATCCGGCATCAATTCTTAATGAGTTCCAGAGTCCCCAAAGTCCTTTCTACTTCTTTCCCTTCCAGTGAATTCCCTATGCCCCCTTTCTTTGCGCTTTCTCAATTTCAAAGTCCTGAAGCCCTTCCCACTCCCACCCCTTAAGAATCACTCCCAATCATTTCCATCATGAGGCAGGCCCGCAACTCTTTGGTTCCTTCTTCCTCGTTCCCTCCGTCCCCACATCTCGCCAGGGCTCTAACGTGCCCACTCACCAGGTGCAGGGCCAGGGGCAGCAGCAGCAGGAACAGCCACAGGTAGAGATGGCAGCTGTTGGTGAACTTGCTCTGCTCGGGGTCGTGGTACCAGCCCCCGGTGAGCGCGGCCCACACGCCCTGCCGGAGCAGCTGCAGCGCCTGGGACATGCCTGCTGCGACCTGGGCGCCGGCACGCGCCCCGGCTGCCCCCCGCCTGCCCCAGCAGGGGTGCCCGGACGCCCTCAGCCCTAACGGCGGGCTCCTGGGGCGCCGCCGCCCCCTCCGCCTCCTTCTCCCCCACGGCTGACGCCGGCGCTGCTTCCCTGGCCCGAGCCGCGGGCCGCGGAGCGGGAGCCGGCTGCCGCCGCGGGGCAGGGGGGCGCCATGGCCGAGGCAGGAAGGATTTTCCCATCGTGCTCAGAGGCGGCGGCTGATGCTCCCGAGGCTCCGCCCAGCGCCCGCCCCAGCCCTCCAGGGGCCTCTCCTCGGGCTTCTCCCAGCGTCTCTTCCTTTGTCTCCGCCTCCACCCCACCCCTACCCAAACGTGTTCCTATTAGGGGCGTGAAGGGCTCGAAAATCAAGGGTGTGCTCATGCAGAAAAGACAGATGAGGACACGTCGCTCGTCCTTTTCTTTTTTTGCCGCCTGCACCAAATGCTTTACCCAACACTGAGATTTCTTACCCTGAGCCCTGCCTGCATAGCTTTATTCTCCTGACCTGCTGGCCCCGCACCTCCTATTATTCTACGCTCTACCTGCACCTTTGGCACTGACCTTTTATCCTCCTTGTTATTTTCTTCTCCTTCCCTCTCCCTGTTACCCAACTTGGTGGATAAAAATGTTTACTGCCTTCCTGGAGTAATTTCAGGAGTCTTAGGTTTTTTGTCTTTTCATGTATTTCCTAGAACATAATTCTAGGCATCAGTCGGTTTACAACGTATGCTAAGTCTTTCTTTTTACTGTTTAGATAGGAATACCCATTAGAAGGAATTATTGAACTGTAAGTTTAACTATTATTTATAGTATTTTATAATTTACAGTAGATAAACCTCAGATTCTTTTCTGAGAGATTTCAGAAAGGGAAAAGATAAAAGGAAGTAATTGTCCTTAGAATGAGCAAAGGCAGCCCACATTATTAGTAATTTATAATGTAAAGTAGACAAGTTTCAGATTACCTTCAGAGAGCAGGTTTTGAAAAGGAAGGAGATAAAAGGGAACTCATCTTCCTTTGGAAGGAGCATAGGGAGCCCTGTTTGAGTTAGGGTTTTGAGGGAAGAACAAAGATTGGAAGGCTTGCTGATCCCCAAACCCACCTTTCCTGCATCACAGTCACCACGTTTATCCCCAAACCATTACAGCTATTCTCCTACACGTGTACCTGCAAATGCCCTGGCCATCTTCTTGTCTGCAGCAGCATTTGTTCCTGGCTGCCTTAGGTAGACACAGTAAAGGCCTGCCAGCCTTCCCATTCAGAAATGAGATGTAGAGAGGGCCATCTGATCAGAGGGTTCAAGGCAAAAGTCCACTGGGATATGGCAAAAGTCTCATCACTGGTGTTTCTGCTTCCAGCCTTAACCACATGTCAATCTACTCTACATTCACCTATAGGAATGACTAGCCAAAATGTAATATTGCCACTTCTGTATTGGAATAGTAGTTTTCTCAAAGACACAGGAAATGCTGTTTTTTTATATTCTCTCAGTGCTTGAAACCTACCAAGTGCTATATAAATGTTTACTAAATGAATCAATCAACCA
Source organism: Tolypeutes matacus (assembly GCA_026826555.1). Lineage (NCBI taxonomy): Eukaryota > Metazoa > Chordata > Mammalia > Cingulata > Chlamyphoridae > Tolypeutes > Tolypeutes matacus. The sequence goes on from JAKSZT010026446.1 coordinate 3,128,372, forward strand.
GTCAACCAACCAACCAATCAATAGCATTAGCAGACCCACATAAATAATCGCTTTCATGTACATGGATACATGAGGAATGGTCATACACTAGGACCTTTCCTGCACATGAGAATTACTCTTATTCATTGTGCCTGCTTCATCAAATATTGATTGAGCATCTTCTGTGTGCCAGGCATTTTGCTGAAGACTGAGGAAACAAATATAAATAAAATATTGTCCCTACCATGAAAGTATGAAGGACTTCACAGCCTATTAGAAGAGACAAACAATTGAATAAAGACTTGTAATAAAATGTGCTGAGCTATTATATTAAATATAATAACAATATCATATATAAAGAATAATATATATATGAATGATAGTTGAAGCACTGAAGAGGAGATATGTTCGAGAATATGACAGGAGTAATAGTATTGTGTCAGCTGAGACTGTCAAAGAAGGATTGGAGTGAGGAGCTTGGTCTTAAGGCTAAGTATTAGCTCTTGGGGCAGAAAGAGTGTAGGAAATATATGTGAGGAAAGAGAAGTATGGCATGTTTGGGAAAATGTCAGTATAGACTAACATGGCAAGAAGGTAGAACTGATAAGGGGGGTGAAGTGGAACAGTTCGTGAGCCAGATATCATAAACCACACGGGGAAAGTGCAATTCAAGAAGGAAGTCTTTAATGATGTCAAATGCCACAGAAGAAGCCAAGTTGTCCTTAGAACTAAGCTCTTGAGGAATAACCTGTGCCACAGCAGCTTCAGGGATTAGGGTGGTGAAGTGGGCAGACATGTCATTGCATAGTATTTTAAAAGATGGGTATGTAAGGAAGAAGTAGAGGCAGCCTTAGAGGAGCCTGGCTATGAAGTGTGATCTAAATGCAGGTGCAAGGTCAAGGGAGTATTAGTTTCAAATGATTGGCTTGTAACGTGAAGAAAAATTAAGCATGGGTATGTTGATGACTCCAAAGTCTCTATATCCAAGCTCCAATGTTTTTCCTGATCATCATATTTATATCCACCTGGATGTACCCTGAGGCCTCAGCATGTTCAGATGTGTGCTTGTTGGCTGTGCCCTTATTTACTATTCTCCCCCTAATGTGCCTTCTGTATTTTGCCTCTCAGTTACCAAAATTACAATCCACTTAGAACTCAGGAGCTATCCTAGGTTCCTCCTCTCTCTCACCACCATATCCAGTCAGTCACCAAGTCCTTTCCATTTTACCTCCAAATGATTACTATTTTAGTTTGCCAAAGGGGTATGTATTAGTCAGCCAAAGGGGTGCTGATGCAAAGTACCAGAAATCTGTTGGCATAGAAGCATACAGTTACCAGGCCACAAAACATAAGTTACTTCCCTCACCAAAGTCTGTTGCCACATGACGGAGCAAGATGACTGCTGACGTCTGCCAAGGGTTCAGGCTTCCTCTTCCTCTCAAGGCTCTGTGGTCCCAGCTTCCTCCAATACCTGCTGTAAGCTGGGATAGGTCTCATCTCTCTCCCAGGGCTCGTTTCTCTCTGGGCTCAGCTGTTCTGCAATCTCTACCAGGCCAGCTGTAAACTTTCAGGCGAATGGATTGTCTCTCCTCCCGGGACCTCCGCCATGTCTATGGAGCCTTCTCTCTTTCCTCACATATCTGCTTCTCTGTATGTTTACTTCCTGGCACTCCAACGTTAGAACTCTAACTTTCTCTTCTGCCATGTCATTTTTGTCCCTGTGTGTCCCCGCCCACCAAGGGAGCAGGGACGAACCGTCCTACTGATGTGGCCCAATCAAAGCCTTAATCATTATTTAATCAAGTAAAACCTCTGAATCCAATCCAATCTAATATGCCCAGTGGAAGAGACCAGTTCACAAACATAATCCATTATCTATTTTTAGAATTCATAAACAATATCAAACTGCTACTGGGTGCCAATGTAAAGCACCAGACATCTGTTGGCTTCTATAATGTGGATTTATTTGGAGTAGAAGCTTACAGTTCCAAAGCCATGAAATATCCAAATCGAGGTACCAGCAGAGATGCTTTCTCACCAAAGTCAGCTCCTATTGATCCCAGTGTATGGTGAAGCAAGATGGCCACCAATCTCTGAGAGGTTTCATCCTTCCCCTCCAGGCTCACTGTCTTCCCTTGAGCTGCTCTGTGGGCTCAGCCTCTTGGGTCTTCGTGCTTAAGCCATCCTGTAGTCCTCTCTCTCCTGGCATAGGGCTTGTTTCTTAGGGCTTCTGTTCTTGCAGCTCAGCTGTGGGCAAAACTGGAGTCTTTTCTCTTACATGGCAGGTCCCATTTTCCTCTGTCTGTCCCTGTGAGTCCATTTATATCAGACCCAGCAAGCAGGCAGGGATTCAACCTGAGTCATGCCTCACTGACATGGTCCAATCAAAAGTTCTAAAGCAATATTATCAAGTAATGTATTCAAAGGCCCCTGGGCTGAATTTAATGCAATCAAAGGGTATCACACCCAGAGGAACAGATTCGTTTACAAACATAATATTTCACTTTTGGAGGCTCATAAAATAATCTCAAATTACCATAGTTACTATCTGTATAGCCTTTGCCCTATTACTACTACCACTGTTCTAGGTCAAGTCCTCATATTTCTCAGACTATGGCAATGGCTTCCAAATAGGTTTTTTTGTTGTTTGTTTGTTTGTTTGTTTGTTTGTTTACCTCCAGCTTAATTTCAATTAGGGTTCAGCAGGAATAAAGGAACAACTCTAGTTTTCCAACAGAGATAATGTTACATGGGAAATTGAAGAGCTGAGAAACCAAACAAAGTACAATGAACAACCTAGAACTTAGCAAAATCAGAAGAAGCTACTATGTCCAGGGCTGGAGGACAATGGGAGGAGGTAGTGCTGTCAGAGTCTAGAAATCATGGCACACGCGCACACACACACACACACACACTTGAAACATTTACAAAATTAACCATATTCCACCATAAGTCAACACCATGTTATTAAGTGCATCCAAATGAAACTTTATATTTTCCTGAAGAACTGAAGGTTTTATAGTTACGCAGATTTCCTGCAGTATATATATTTTCACTTTAAATTCAGTTTTGTCTGGTATTAATAAAGTCAGCCAGCTTTGCTTTGGTTAGTATTTGTATGGTTTATCTTTTCCCACAATTTGACTTTCAATTTTTCTGTACCCTTATATTCTAGGTTTATCTCTTGAAAGCAACTTATAATTGGGCTTTGATTTTTATCCAGTTTGATAATATTTTTATTTCAATTGGAATATTTAGTTTGCTTCTATTTAATGTAATTATTAATATATTTTTATTTAATCATATCATCTTACAAACAATTTTCAATTTGTCCTGCTCTTTTATGCTATCCCTTGACTTTTTTTGGATGGATTATTTTTCATAATTCAAAGTTTCTTATATTAGTTTGAAAGTAATAAATTCGACTCTTTTTGGTGATGGTTATATTAAAGATTATAAATGAATTTTTGACTTATCAATTCCTTAGGACATTAGAACACTATCTCCATTTATCTTTTCCTGACAGACATATTTCTGTTATAATTTTAATTCTGCACATATTTGAAAAGGAGTTAGACATTATTATTTCAATTGATTAATTTGGCTACAAATTTATAATTTTCGTAGCTCTTTATCACTTTTTGCATTTCCAATTCTCTATTTGGAATCATTTTCCTTCTGCCTGAAGAGCACATTTTGATATTTTACTTGCCATAAGTCTATGCATATTTACTGGTGAGAAACTTTCCTAATTCTTGTATATTTGAAAATTTTCTCAATTCATCTTCATTATCAAAAAATAGTTTTGCTATGTATGCATTTCTGGATTGGAAATTTTTGTTTGTTTGTTTAATGCACCATTCTGTTTTTGCCTGGCTTCCATGATATCTTTTGGGAAGTTTGTGCTCATTCTACTTCTTGCTCATTTAAATGCATTTTGCCATTTTCTGGAGATTTTTATGATTTATTCTTTTTCTTTGGTTTTTAGAGAAGTCACCATGATATGCCTAGGTGTGGATTTCTTTATATTTTTATAAACATAAAGTTGGGGTTCATAGGTCTCCTTGAACCTGTGTATTGATATCTTTCAAAATTTTAGGAAGGATCTTAAACAACTATTTCAAGACATCTTCTGCCCCATTACATGTATATTAGAACAGCTCACTATGTACTGCTTGTATCTTAACCTCTTGTATCTGTTTTCACTCACTTCCTTCTCTCTCTTTCTGTTTTTATAGTTTTTTAGACCTCTGCCAAAATCTTCAAACATTTCCTGTTTATCCTTGAACAGAGTAAACAGAGTTGTTTTTAAAAGCCATGTTTTACAAGTTCAATATCTAGAGTTCTTATGATCCATTGTCTGTTATTGCTGCTGATTTTCATCCAAGTTGTCCTGTTCCCTTATGTGAAGAGTAATTAATTATTGATTTATTTCTGGGAGTTAATCTGAGCCTATTTCTGTTGTGTGCAAACAAAAATCCAGATTGGTCAACTAGCCAATGGACACAAGTAATAGTGTTGAAACCTTCTATTCAACATGTCTTTTCTTGAGGGATTGGCTCAGTATTTACAGAAGGCATTCTTTTGTACAGGGATCAGATATATAAAGTGATGTGCAGAGGCAGAAGTACACAGTACACAGCATAATGCCAGCATGTGGAGGACACAGATGGAGAGCTAGCAGAAATGACAGGTATGAGGTATTCTGTGTAGGAGCTGAAGGTTAAGTAAGGATAATTCATAACGGTGTGGGAATTTTACAGAGCACTAAAGAAAGAATTTGGAGGGAGAAGGGAAGTTGGGCTAATCTTCAGGCAGTAGGCAAAATACAGTATGGAAATAAGGACAACAAGACTGTTTTAAGAAGAAACTATTGGGAGGCGGCTGTGGCTCAATCAGTAGGGCTCCCGTTTACCATATGGGAACTGAACCGGGAACTGAACCCGGGCCTCCTGGTGAAGGCAGGCCCTCCCGCACAGCGTGGTTGGCTGACCCAGCGAGCACGGGCAGCGGCGGGGGGAGAAATGAATAAATAAATAAAATCTTGGGAAAAAAAAAAAAAGATATTAAAAAAAAAAAAAGAAGAAGAAACTATTAGTGTGTAAACTACTCATTATTCCAAGATGATTTCTGATTTTTCTACATATGCTTAGCTCCGCCTAAGAGTAAACATATAATATAAATAACATTTTCTAGTTCTTTTAATTCCACATTATGACTCAAAACAGTCAAGCTTGAAGAAGAAAACACCAATTCCTAAAAAATTAAAAAGTAAAAAAAGTAAAAGAAAGGAAGGAAAAAAAAAAAGATTGACTTTTACTCATCCATAGCACTAGGGGGCACCAGAACACAGTTTAGACTACAGTAAAATAGAATCCTTTGCTGCTGGTATTACACAACAAGGACTTTTTAAAAAGAATGTATTCAAAAGTTCAGAAAACGTGGCCCCAAAATGACAGTTCTACTTTTCAACTGATTAGTGTGCTATGTTTTTTGAAAGCCAGTGTGTAGTTTGAGTGTGTTTTATGGGTGACTATTTTTTAGGTTTTTTTGTTTTTGTTTTTAATTCTACACAAATTAGTATCCCTGAAGATGAGAAAATAATGGAACACAAGAAATATTCCGAGCTATAATTAAAGAACTTCCCATAAATTAAAAAGGATTTTATCTAAAGATTAAAAGGATACATCAAATCTTTCCCCTCTCCCATGGCAAAAAACAAAAAACCATGAAAATTGATCCTAGGACATTATGCTGAGTGAAGTAAGCCAGACACAAAGGGATAAATATTGCATAGTCTCACTAATATGAACAAAATACAAAGAATAAACACATGGAGTTAATACCTAGAGTATAGGTTACTAGGATGTACGAGGAGGGCTGAGGAGTACTGATGCTTAATGTATATAGATGTTTTAATTGACTGTAAAAGTGTGGAAATGGATAGAGTTGATGGTAACACATAGTGAGTAGCAGCTGGTTTATAAATTGGATTGAGGCTGAAAAGGGTAGTCTAGGGATGTAAATGTCTAATGAAAGAAAGCTAGAGGATAATCTAGGGACTGAATAACACAGTGAACTCAGAAGTGGATGAGAATTGTGGTTGGTGGTACAGATGCAAGAATGTCTTTCTGTGAGCTATAGCGGATGCACGTCACTATTGCAGGGGGTGGGAATGTTGAGAAGCATGGGAAAAATACAACTGGTGTGACCTATGGGCTGTGACTAACAGCAATACTGTAATATTCTTGCATCAATGCCAAAGATGTACTGTGTTGAAAATTGAGGGGGTTGGTATGTAAAAAGTGTGCCAAAAGTATGCTATGGAGCATAGCTAGTGGTAATAGTCTGATGATATTATCTCATAATCTGTAAGAAATGTTCCACCACAGTGCGATGTGTTGGTGAAAGTTGTTGTATGGGAATTCTACACAAGTGCATGATTATTTTGTAAGTTCACAACTTCTGTAATATATATATATATATATTTAAGAAAAGATTGATCCTAGGAGGACCGACTTCTGGACTCAAAGAATAAAGACTTTGATGAACACACTGTCTCACAAAAACAATAAACAGTTTCTATACAAGAGAAACTGTTGAGCCTAGGTCAGCCAGTGAGGTCTGTGACATTGTAATGGGCTTCTCCCATCTCTCCTGCTTCCAAAGCTCAGGGATGCTGTAGTCACTGGCCACCTGCTGCCAAGGAGGACAGACTTCCCCCTGGAGCTCCATTAAAATCACCATCCCCAGAGCACAGTAGACATTTTGCCCAAACTTGCAGCTTCCTGGAAAATATGCCCAATGTGTTGTGGCTATTTGATTTGACTCAGAATTCAACTTAGTCAAAAAAAAAAAAAAAAAAAAGCTCTACACCCAGGGCACTAAGGAAAACAATAGCAATCTCCTGGGAACACCACAACTGCCTAAGGCTGTGATTTCATTTGGGGCAAAAAAAAAAAAAAAGACTGGCAAGAAATTTGAAGGAAATCCTAGAGACTAATGAAAAGTTCCGAACTATTGCTAGAGATCTAAAAGACTGTGTACATGTCCACAGAAAGAACTGTGAAAGGAGAATATTCCAATAATTCGCTTCTGGCTGACCTTGAGGCCTTGCACAAGCAGGAAGTGAAAGCTAAAAGTGGCTTCTAAACTGTCTGAAGTTTGGAGGTTTGCCTTCTCCAAACAGTCCCTTGACAAAGGGTAGAAGACACAGAGGCACAGCATTTAAAGATATCTTCTGATCAATCATTGGCTGATCAACAAACCATAACTTACACTAGGGAAGATCCCAAGGAAGCCAAGCTTAAAAGTAAAAATACTAACTTGAAAAAAAAAACAAAAAACGAAACCTCAGCAGAGCACTTAGAAGCTTTACACTGCAGGGAACACAGAATCTATAGAACTAGTCTAAGAAAGTTACTAAACAAACAAGCAGAAGCAAGAACAAATAACTAACACAGCAATAGCAAACCCTGGACAGGGGACTGTATGACTCTAACAGAGGTGATGCAATATACAGGCATACCTCGAGGATGTTGCAGGTTCAGTGCCAGACCACCGCAATAAAGTAAATATTGCAATAAAGCGAGTCACGCGAATTTTTTTGTTTTGTGCATACACAATATAGTCTATTAACTGTGCAATAACATTATGTCTAAAAGACAATGTACATACCTTAATTTAAAAATACTTTATTGCTAAAAAAAAAAAAAAATGCTATCCATCACCTGAGTCTTAAGCAAGTTGTAATCTTTTTGCTATTGGAAGGTTTTGCCCTCGACGTTGATGGCTGCAGACTGATCAGGGTGGTGATTTCTCCGCAGTGTGAAATCCTTTCCAGAAGGTTTCCAATTTACATTGCCCAGATCCATCAAAGGAATCACTATGTATGGCAGCTAAATAACCTTATGAAATGTATTTCTTAAATAATAAGACTTGAAAGTCAAAATGACTCTTTGTTCCATGGACTCCAGAATGGATGTTGTGTTAGCAGGCACACACACACGCACAAAAAAAGCATTAATCTTGCACATCTCCATCAGAGATGTGACCAGGTGCATGGTCAATGAGCAGTAATATTTTGAAAGGAATCCTTTTTTTCTGAGCAGTAGGCCTCAACAGTGGGCTTAAAATATTCAGTAACCATATTGTAAACAGATGTGTTGTCACCCAGGCTTTGTTGTTCCATTTATAGAGCACAGGCAGGATAGATTTAGCATAATTCCTAAGGGTCCTAGGATTTTCAGAAGGGTAAATGAGCACTGACCTCAACGTAAAGTCACCAGCTGCATTAGGCCCTAACAAGAAAGTCAGCCTGACCCTTGAAGCCTTGAAGCCCAGGCACTGACTTTTCCTCTCTAGCCATGAAACTACTAGATGGCCTCTTCTTCCAATAGAAGTCTGTTCTGTCTACAATGAAAATCTATTGTTTAGTATATCCACCTTTATCAATGATTTTACCCAGATCTTTTGGATAACTTGCTGGAGCTTCTACATCAGCACTTGCTGCTTCTCCTTGCACTTTTATGTTATGGAGATGCTTCTTTCCTTAAACCTCATGAACCAACCTCTACTAGCTTCAAACTTCTCTTCTGCTGCTTCCTCACCTCTTTCAGCCTTCCAGGAATTGAAGAGAGTTAGGGCCCTGCTCTGGATTGGACTTTGGCTTAAGGGGATGTTGTGGCTGGTTTGATCTTCTATCCAGACCACTAACACTTTCTCCATATCAGCAATAAGGCTATTTCACTTTCTGATCATTCATGTGTTCAATGGAGTAGTACTTTTAATTTCCTTCAAAAAATTTTCCTTTGCATTCACAACTTGGCTGTTTGGCACAAGATGCCTAACTTTCAGCTTATCTCAGCTCTGGACATGCCTTCCTCACTATACTTAATACTTAATCATTTTCAGTTCTTGATTTAAAGTGAGAAATGTGTGGCTCTTCCTTTAATTTGAAGAATTAGAGGCTATTGTGGGGTTATTAATTGTCCTAATTTCAATATTGTTGTGCCTCGGGAATAAGGAAAGTCCCAGGAGAGGGAGAGAGATTAGGAACGGCCAGTCAGGGAGGCAGTCAGAACACATACAATGTTTATCAATTAAGTTTGCCGAATTATATGGACATGATTCCAGGCATCCCAAACAATTACAGTAGTAACAGATCACCATAAAAGATATAAGAATAATGAAAAATTTTGAAATGTTGCAAGAATTACCAAAATGTGACACAGAAACACAAAGTGAGCACATCTTTTGGAAAAATGGTATCGATAGACTTTCTGGATGGAGAGTTGCCACAAACCTTCAAGTTGTAGAAAACACAATATCTCTGAAGCACAATAAAGTGGGCTTAAATAAAATGAGGATTGGCTGTTTACCTTCAATGTTACATTTTTAACCAAATATTATGAAACATGCAGAGAAACATAAAAGGAGACCACATATATGGAAACAAAATGCAGCCAACAACTTAGTGATGTCATCAATACGGTAACATAAGACATCCTTGGAAAGAGCCTCCCCAGAGAATCAGCAAATATAAGGACAAATCCCATTTGCTTGGAACTCTGGAAAACAGTAGAGACTGGAGAAGAACTCCACAAATGCCGAGTTGAAGAAAAGAAAAATATCAGGTAGAAAATTTCTGTCCTGGACCTGCCGGTCTGTTCCCCTTCCCTAATTCAGACCCATGCACCTTGGGATATACACAGAAGCTCAAGTCCCTCCCACAGCAGACATAGATCATAGAGCCACTTGGAGTAGCAAGTTAGAATCCCATTCATAGCCGGGCGCACAGACCCAAGCCCACAGAGTCCCAGAGCAGAACACAAGCCTCTAACTTGTGCCTCATAACAAAAAGGCCATGAGGTGAGGAAAAAAGAGAGAGAGGGAGAGAGATGGCTGCAGAACTAGTGCACTCACTCGATCCAGTTTCTGTTGGCTGGACCACATAAATGCAAAACAGACTTTTCTGGAATGGCCCACCTTTCTGAATTGACCACATATGTCTCCCTGGGGCAGGATACCCCAATAAGGAAGAAACTGGGGACAGAAAAGCCTCAAATAAAAAAATTTAAAAAAAAGTGTATGGGGGGTGTTAAACTGAACTGCTGAAGGACAGAATGGGTCACAGAACAGAAAAGTGTAAGGCAAAGGAAGCACTGAGTAAGGAAAACAATTTAGAAAAATCATAAGAACAGGGGAGGAAATTGTGCACAAAAACAAACAGAAGAGATCAAGATACCTGGAGAAGGAACAGAGGAAAGGAAGCTTTCTCTTGGAGGCAAAACAATTGCACAAAAAGTGTAATCCTAAAAACTGTACTGCATATCCAGGGCAAGAATCAGATGAAGAAGAGCTAAGAAAATCTGAACAGCTAAACACAGGCTATTCTAAATGCCTATATAAGTTGGGCCAAGCATCAAAGAGGAGCCTTAAGACAAAGCCAATAAACAAAACCCTAGACAAGAGGGAGAAACTGACCTTCAAAGTTAACTCATCAGATAATTAGATGCCTAGACATCAGCAAAAAATTACAAGCCATACTAAGAAACAGTAAGATATGGTTCAGTTAAGGGAACAAATTAAAACTTCAGAGGAAATACAGAATTTGGAACAATTAATCAAAGTTCAAACAAATCTACTAAATCAATTCAAGGAGATGAGGGAAAATATGGAAAAAGAGATAATGGATCTTAAGAAGACAATGTGTGAACATAAATAAAGATTTGAAAGTATAAAAAGAAACATAACAGAAATTATGGGGCTGAGAGAGATACAATAGTAGAGATTAAAAATACACTAGAGGCATGGGAAGCGGCTGTGGCTCAATCAGTGGGGCTCCCGTTTACCATATGGGAGGCCCCGGGTTCGGTTCCCGGGGCCTCCTGGTGAGGGCAAGCCCGCCCGCACGGCGTGGTTGGCTGACCCAGCGAGCACAAGCAGCAAGGGGGGGATAAATGAATAAATAAATAAAATCTTTAAAAAAAAAAAAAAAAAAAAAATACACTAGAGGCATACAACCGCAGATTTGATCAGGCAGAAGAACGAGTCAGTGAACTGGAAGACAGGACAATTGAAATCATGCAGTCAAAAGAACAGACAGAGAAAATAATAGAAAAAAAAATGAGCATGATCTCAGGGATTTGAGTGACAGCATGAAGAGACCAAACATATGTATCATGGTGTTCCAGGAGGAGACAAGAAGGGAAAAGGAGCAGAAAGAATATCTGAGGAAATAATGGCCAAAATTTTCCTGACTCTTATGAAAGACATAAATATACATGCCCAAGTAGTGCCAAGTACTACAAACAGAATAAATCCTAATAAACCTACTCTGAGACACATACTAATCAGAATGTCAAATGCCAATGATAAAGAGAGATTTCTGAAAGCAGCAAGAGAAAAGTGACTCACTATATAAAAGGGATCCTCAATAAGACTTAAGTGCCAATTTCTCATCAGAAACCACAGAGGTGAGAAGGAAGTGTTATGATATATTTAAGATACTGAAAGAGAAAAACTGCCAGCCAAAAATTCTTTATCTGGCAAGAATGTCCTTCAAAAAATGAGGGAGAATTTAAAAGATTCACAGATAAACAGAAATGGAGAGAATTCATCAATAAGAGACCTGCCCTACAAGAATTACTAAAGGAAGTTCTACAGGTGGAAAAGAAAAAACAAGAGAGAGTGGCTTGGAATAGTATAAAGAAACAAAGACTTTAAGTAAGGGTTACTAAAAGGGTAAATGCAAAACTCAGTAGTACTGCATTCTCAATATACAACTCTACTCTTTAATTCCTACAAGAGACAAAATACAATTGAATAAGAAAAAGGCAAACTTCCCTATAATGAACATGCAAAATATAAAGTGGTAAAGTGGGACAGAAACAACATATGGAGGGGAAATGGAGGGATATGGGAGCAAAGAACATGTATGCTATTGAAGCTAGGTTGGTATCTTTTCAAATTAGTAGGTTATAGATGTAGGTTGTGTAATATAAATCCTAGAATGATCACAAAGAAACTATTTTAAAAATATACAGAAAGAGAAATGAGAAATGGATCAGTCAGATACATTGCAAAAGATCAACTATACAGAAAAGGAGGCTGCAATAAAGGAAAGGAGAAAAAAAATCACATATAAAACCAAAGGACAAAATGGCTGGTGTAAGTACTGCCTTTACAGTAATAACACTGAATGTTAATGCATTAAACTTCCCAATCAAAAGACACAGGTTGGCAGAATGGATATTAAAAAAAAAGCATGATCCAACAATATGTTGTTTACAGGAGACTCACCTTAGACCCAAAGACACAAATAGGTTTGAAAGTGAAAGGATGGAAGAAAAGATATTCCATGCAAATAGTAACCAAAAAAGAGCTGGGGTAGCTATACCAATATCAGACAAAATAGACTTTAAGTCAAAAGCTATTGTAAGACACAAAGAAGGACACTGTATACCAATAAAAGGGGAAATCCACCAAGAGGAGATAACAATCATAAATATTTATGCACTTAACCACAATGCCCCAAAACACATGAGAAACCCAAGCAAAACTGAAGCAAGAAATAGACATTTCTACAATAATAGTTGGAGACTTTCATACACCACTCTCATCAATAGATAGAACATCTAGACAGAAGATCAGTAAGGAAACAGAATTTGAATAAGTGATAAATGAACTAGACCTAACAGACATATACAGAACATTGCATCCCAAAATAGCAGGATATACATTCTTCTCAAATGCACATGGATCATTCTCCAGGACAGACCACATGTTGGGTCACAAAACAATTCTCAATAAATTTAAAAAGACTGAAATTATACAAAGCGTCTTCTCTGACATAATAGGATGAAGCTAGAAAGCAATCAACAGGTGGATAACTGGAAAAATCCACAAATATATGGGAGTTAACATACTCTTAAACAATCAGTGGGTCAAAGAAGAAATTGCAAGGGAAATCAGTAAATATCTTGAGATGAATGAAAACAAGAACACAATATATCAAAACTTATGGGATACAGTAAAACCAGTACTGAAAGGGAAATTTATAGCCCTCAGTGCTTACATCAAAAAAAGAAGAGCTGGGAGGCGGCTGTGGCTCAATCGGTGGGGCTCCCGTTTACCATGTGGGAGGCCCCGGGTTCGGTTCCCGGGGCCTCCTGGTGAGGGCAGGTCCGCCCGCACGGCGTGGTTGGCTGACCCAGTGGGCACGGGCAGCAAGGGGGGGATAAATGAATAAATAAATAAAATCTTAAAAAAAAAAAAAAAAAAAGAAGAGCTAAAATTAAAACCCTAATTGTACACCTGGAGGAACTAGAGAAAGAACAGCAAACTAATTGCAAAGCAAGCAAGGGGAGAAGAAGGGTCACACAGTGGTTAGGCAGGGGAAATTGCAGCTACAGGAGAGAGCAGGGCTTTAGGCAGTGGAGGCAGCACAGAGGAAGAATTTTTGATCTTTTACAGTGAGATGAAAAAATAAAGAAGAGAGATTTGGTTCTAACATCCAAAAATCATATTGAAAGATTGACCTGTCCTGATTCTTCCCACTTCAATTTGTTTTTTTTATTTTTTTCTTTTTTCTTTTTTTTTTCCCACTTCAATTTGAAGCCATTTGAGGTTCTTCAAATGGATCCTGAAGTGACAAATGAGGAAATAAAATAGAGATTTCGGCAGTTATCCATGTTAGTGCATCCTGATAAAAATCAAGATGATGCTGACAAAGCACAGACGGCCTTTGAAGCTGTGGACATACTTACAAGTTGCTGCTGGATCAGGAACAAAAGCAAAGGGCCCTGGGTGTAATTCAGGCAGGAAAAGACTATGTGGAAAGCCCTGTGAAAGAGCAGGAAAAGTAGTTAAATAGGGAAGGAGAAGGAAAACCTACAAACGTGGAAGAGGATGATACTGAGTTGTTCAAGCAAGCAGCATACAAACAGACCATCAAACTCTTTGCCGAATTGGAAATTAAAAGGAAAGAGAGAGAAGCCAAAGAGATGCATGAAAGGAAGTGATAAAGAGAAGAATAGATTGAAGCCCAAGAAAAAGCCAAACGAGAAAGGAAGTGGCAGAAAAACTTTGAGGAAAGTCAAGATGTGGACAGCTGGCGAAACTGCCAAGCAAACACGAAGGAGAAGGGAAGAGAAACCAGGCCTTCCTGAGACCACTAAAAGTAAAACTGAGGCAGCGTGAGTGACCACCTGCAGTCACAGCTACAGAACCTTCCCCGACTGCCTCCCTCCTGCACACCACTGTTTGTGATCAAAGAGAATTGGAAGCAACCTAAATGTCCATCAATGGAAGTCATTAAAGAAATTATGCTACAGCATACAGTGGTACTATGCAACAGCAAAAGAGAGTGAGATATATTTTAATATGAGATATTTATTCATGTATTAGTATAAATCTATCTCTGGAAAGATAGAAAATTAAATTCTTAAGCAAGGAACTGGATTGCTGGGGAATGGAGGGCATGAGAGTGAGAAATTTTACTTTTCAAACTATTCTTTCATCTGCATGATCTTTAAAAATATGTCTGTATGTTCTGTTTTATCTTCAAAACATGTATGCATAATTTGCTTCATTTCAAAATAAAATAATTAGAAAACAGAAGATTTTCAAAGTAGTTCCGTACAGATGGATCCTAAACACGAAAAATTTAAAACAATAATGGAAGCAACTAACCAAGGGAATAATAAACCACTAAAAGAATATTTATCTCACTTTTAAAACAGGTTTAGAAGCAATCTAAGTAGAAAAAATAAGGGTTCTGTATTAAATTTAATATTATGGAGGTCAGTGTTCTGTATAAATAAAAATTGGGGCTCAAAATCTACCTGTTGAATAATACCAAAATTTGTCAATATTGTTTCAAGATGTTTAACTTCAAATCATTAAGAATTAGGCTGAAGTTTTAAAAAAGGGTATTCTTACTGTTATTATAGAAAACCAGTTTGCCCAAGAGAATTATCACATAATTCCCTGAAGGAAATTGTTACTAGATCCTTTCACTCATGATTCCAAATAACAACGTGATTAAAAAACAACCACAAAGCAATCCTTTGCACTTAGATGGCACATTACAGTTTGCAAAGCACTTCATATTCATCAGCTCTTTTGGGGATAACAATAGCAACCCTATAAAGTAACAACAACAATATACAATATGGCAAAATAAACACCCATGGAAAATAAGTAAAGGTGCATCATGATGCAGATATAATGGCTTTGGGCCCTGGAAATTCATACCAAGATTAAAACTGACATGAAAGCAAGAGAAATGGAGGCAAGAGGCATGGGTTTAAGCAGAGTAGTACTAACTGGTATGTTCCACATTTGTGTGTAAGGAAGGAAAGTTCGGTTAAGTTAAGCATTCTGAAGAAATTTCATCAGATACGTAAAAAGACAGATACAGAGATTACTTCATGAAAGGAACAAACTGAATAACTGGGTTCTGAAGTAGCATATGTTTGATGCAGTAAAGAGAAAATGCTTGTATTTATTTAGTGTTTTTCTTCCAAGAATGTCAAAAGAGCAGTTTAATTTTATGTCATTAAGTCTCATCATAGTATCATGTTCTTAAAGTATTATGTTAATTTTTTTCAAATTTTATACTTAGATTTTTTAAAAATGGGAAGTTGAAACAAAAGCTCAACAAGGTCTCTGAAAAGGTCAGTGCTGTAAGTTTGACTTTTATTGTGTGCCCCAGTGTAGTGTAGGAAGTTTCCACCACAAAACATAGATCTTATATGCAGGAAACCATCATTTTCATAGAATGAATAAGATAAAAGGGCAGTACAGAGGAAATTTGTTCAGAGTAGAAAAATCAACTCACAAAATCAGGTAGTGTGACCCATGAGTCTAACAGTTATTAATTCTGGTGGAGAAATTAACTTCCTGTGTGTTTTGTAACACAACTAGCAAGTTGCCAATACTTAATAAACAACAATTATAGCAACTATAATCCCATCACTCTATGGATTATTTGCTATGACCTTGGGAGAATGACTCGCTCTTTATCGTCTTTGTCCTCTGTGAAAGAAATAAATTGCTTCATATTTCTAGCAGGTTGTGAAGAATTAGTCATTATGTTTGAAAAGAGTCCAGTAAGTTCTAAATAAAATCAAATTAATTCTGATAGGGCAAAATGTACAAAAGTGGCAGTTGAGCATGGAATGGCAACCTTCCTATCTCAGGTCCAAGGTCATCAGCTTTGTATTTTTACTTCATAGGGATATCTTTAAAGGTTTAAAAACGACCTTGGCTTTCTGAAACCACTCAAGTTTTTACATTGTTGTAACAGGCAGTGAAGTAGTTCATTGTCCATTTTAACAGCCCTGGCTGTAATCTGTAACTTTCAGCATGGGTAGGCAGGGCTCCAGTCTTGTTCAGTGATTAAAGTTACAGAAATTCTAAAAATCATGATTGCTCTGTCTAAAACTGAAAGCTGGTTGAAACTTCGAGAATAAATAGTAACCTGACACACAGAGACTGAATTCAAAGTTTAAATACTTACAATAGTTGCCAATAAATGTTAACTTATTATTGTATTACTATTAATAATTTAACGCCACATCTTTAAACTCATCAAAAGGAAGCCAGAAAACTAGATTTAAGAGAAAAAGGTGAATTTACAATCTCACAAGACATTCAGAAAGAACTTCATGCTACTTTTTACTCACACCTTATTCTTTGATAGTTACCTGACTATAATGTGGAGGTAATAAACTGGAAGACAAAGAATACTATGAACTGCCTCGTGGTACTTGTTCATTTAGTCTTTTTCCAGATAATTGCTTGTCCAAGTCCTTCACCTCCTCCAAATGCTCACATCTCACCTTCTTGATGAGCTCACCCTGACCACCCTATTAAATGCCACCGCATGCCCCCTTTCACCCCATTCACCCACATTCCTGGTCTGCCTTTCCTTGCTCTCCTTTTGTTTTTAGATAGCATTTAACACATTCTAATAAACTATTAAATCTGCTTCTTTATTCTATTTTTCATCTACTCCTTTTCAAATATAAGCTCCATGATGACAGGGATCTTTGTCTATTTTGTTCACTTTATGTCTAAGCACCTTCAGGTAGTGCCTAGCACTCAAAAAATAACTTGAATATTGAACGTATCCTTCCTGTGTATTCCGTCCTATCTCTATCACAAACCAAGTGGGTATACTTATTTACTTATTTCTCGGTTTTACTGTAGCATTGTTCACAATTAAATAATAGGAATACTGGTGACAAGATAAAAGTTATTATTAGTCTCATACAGTTTCATTTGCTCAAAAAACATTATGTTTTTACATGACATCTGCCCAAGAGCCTTGGAAGTTCCATTCCAACTTTTCAATTCTGGAAACACTATGAAAAATCTTTTTTGTTGTTGTTAGCAGAAGGAAATTTATCTTTAATATAGGATAATATACCGAATGGAAGCCAAAAAAAAGGGGGCGGGGGGAGAAATATGCTTTCTGTTGAGCTTTCTATTCTAATGGGTCCTCACAAACAATAATTAATATGAAAAGAATAACAGCTAACATTCATTAAGCACTAATTAGATTCAATGCTTTACATATATTAGCTCAAGAAATCCTCAAAACAACTCCAGGGGGTAGATGCTATTCTTATAAACCATTTTACAGATGACACAACTGAAGCACAAAGATTAGGTTTCATATAGCAAGTAATGACACAGCCAAGATATTGTAACCCAGCTGTGTTTCCAGAGCCTTGCTCTTAACCAGTTCTCTGTTCCCTCTCATAGCTAGGTGGTAGATGACAGGGTATACCAGATAGACATAACATTACACACACACACACACACACACAACCCCCAAATGTAATCCAAAGCAGGTAATGAGAGCAGCCAT
Organism: Tolypeutes matacus; assembly: GCA_026826555.1. Taxonomy (NCBI): domain Eukaryota; kingdom Metazoa; phylum Chordata; class Mammalia; order Cingulata; family Chlamyphoridae; genus Tolypeutes; species Tolypeutes matacus. Next base: position 3,146,232 of record JAKSZT010026446.1, read on the forward strand.
TTCCAAAGTTCCAGGATATCAATAAAAAATTTTTGTCTTGATAAGTCTGGCACAGAACCTGATAAGGGCAAGTCCATTAAACACTTAATAATCACTTAATAATCTTCCTAAAATTTTGGGTTTTACATCTAGAAATATGACAGTCTGAGAAGAATAACTAAAAATTTGGGGAAGCATTTTTTATCCCAAATTTTTCCTTTTTTTTTTTTTAAAAGGAAGAACCGGGGACCTCCTACACGGGAAGCAGACACGCAAACCAGAGCTACACCTGCTCCCCTCCATTTTTTAAAGAATTCATATACATGGTATTTGACAGAATATTTTCCCTCATCCCTCCCTCTCACCTCTCCAGGATTTCACATTGCTCCTCATGTACAGATGCCTTGGCCTGTTCCTAAAGTCCTTTCTTGGCTCTTCCCTAGAAAAATCTTTCCCTTTAGCTGAGTAATCTCCATGGTCCATGAACCACAATCATTGTTATGTGTCTTCTTCCATCTCCTCATTCCTGTCTCTACCATTCACTTATTTACTCCTACACATCTTGAAAGTCCCTACTCAAGTTCTTTCATATCCTTCAAGTGTTCTCTCACAGAGGGTGACCAACCATCCCAGGACTGTGCTGTCTCCTGAGACCCCTCAATCCCATACAAGCAGGGATAGCTGGTCATTCTACATACAATTCCAGTTCTCACTGATTTCTACTCTCTTTCAACTGTTCTCCAACTCCATGAATTCCCTCTCTTACATTGTTATTTCTTCATATCTATTAGTCTTGACTGCATAGCTATAACCTTTCTTGATGGAAAAGAGCAACCCTAGATTAATTTTTTTTTTTTAATGTCAGAGGTTTTCTCTTTGTCAATTCCATGGCCACTTTTTACACTTCTTCCTCTCTAGAGTCCTGGCTGCCCATGTGGGTAGATAAGACTTCCCAAGAAAGGGATGGTCTTTTCTGCATTAATTACTGAGGTTTCTTAAGACAGGACATTGGAAGTCAAAATCATGTGAGAGAGGAGGAAAGAAAAGGTTATCATCAGGTCAAAAAGCTAGTTTAATACAAAGGCTTAATTACATTGTGTAGATTCACTACCTATAGTAACATCTCGTTTAAATGTTCCAGCCTTGTCTGTACTGGCTAACAATACTACTGGGTTTTCAACAAAGGATCTTATGCTTCCATTTGAGTAAGAGCATTGTGAGCAGAGCTGTTTCTTCTTTCTTTAATCCCCTCTTTAACCTAGAATAAGTTCTAAATTTTTTTTTATCTCAGGACCTCTTTTCAATGTTAAAAATTACTTTACCATTTATCCTATTGTATGGTATGTGAATATATCTCAGTAAAACTGCTTTAAAAATATTACTGAAGACCTCAAGGAGTCTTTACACATATGAGTTATAATTCTCAAGAATTTCTGTAATGGAAATTAAAATTGAGAAATTTATAAAATATATATTTATATCATTACTCAAAATAACAATAATAAACCCATTACATGGTAACATAAATAACACATTTTTATGAAAAATAACTTTTTTCCAAAAAAAAACTAAAAAAAAATAGGTAAGTTGGCTGGCATTGTTTTACATTTTTTAAAACATCTCTTTTATGTCTGGCTTGATAGAAGACAGCTACATTCCCTTAGCTGCTTCTGCATTTAACCTGTTATACTATGTTGTGTTGGTTGAAGTATATGGAGAAATTCTGGCCTCACAGATATGTAGTTGGAAAAGACAGAAATATTTTTTAAACTTTCCATTTGGAGAAAATTGTAAATTTAAATGCAGTTTGTAAGAAATAATACAGAAAGAGTCTGTATACTCTTCACCCAATTTTTCCCTATGGTAACATCTGGCATAACTACAGTATAAAACACAACCAGGAAAACGACAGTGATAAAATCCACTGATCTTGTGAGTTCACCAGTTTTACATGTGTAGATATGTGCATATGTGCATTTCAGTCTGTGCAATTTTATCGCATGTGCAGATTCATCTGACCCCCACACAATCAGGATACAGAACAGCTCCAGCCCACAGAGCCCTTGTGCTGCCCTTTTACAACCACAGCCATCACCCTTGCTCCCCATCACTCTAACCCTGGCAACCACTAGTTTTTCCTAAGGCAGAGGTATCTTTTAAGAGCCTTTACGGGCAATCATTGATATTCTTTGATACTATACCAAAAGTCGACAACTGTTTCTTAAAGTTTAGTTGCAATATAGAATATGAAACCATTACCAATGAACTTTTCGTAATCTGTTACATGAAAATCTACTTTGAATAGAGCTTTTACCCATGCATGATCTTGTGACATCAAAAAGACCTTGGTTTTTTGGAAAATATTACCTCACTGAGCTGTACAGATTTTCCAAATATTGACACATTGCATTATACAATATCAAAAGTCACATTCATTAATTTCATTACCAATCTTATCAGAAAAGCCTTTAAGTATTTGGGAAGTTATTGAGCTCATGATAACAGCTATACACTTCCCAAAGTTCTGATGTTTTTTTTTTTTTTTTTGCTTGGAAGCTCATATTTTATCATTGGCAACAAATACTGTCAATTGTAACAGACTCACTTAGATCATTTTCAAGAAAATGTCTGTCAAGTATTAAAGTCTGAATAACTACATTTTGTCTATCCATCACTCTTTCAAGTAAAAATAGAGTTCCATGAAAAAACATGCTACTCAAAGAATCACATAAGTGCTTTCCTTAAAACTGCCCTCACACACAGGGAAGCAGCAGAATTGCTTTCTATGTATTTCCATTTGTCTCACAGAATATATTTTTTTAAAACCTGTACAGATTTAATAAAATGAACAATTGTTACTGCTTGGTCAAGGACATTCTTATGTGAAACTGGCATTTTTTTTCTCTTTTACTGCAAGTGTGCAACACTGAAAAATATAATGTAGTTATTATAATAACTACATATATAATATACATATATAATATATGTACGTACATAATAACTACATGTACAGTTTGTTGCCACTGCCTGAATTTCTGTTACCCATCTCTGCTTTGGCACCATCAGTGCAAATGTTAACACAGAGAAAAAAAGCAAACATTTTAAATTTTTGAAAATAATTTTGACCTCATGCATACCTGAAAGGGTCTCAAGGATCACTATGGGGTCAAAGAGCATACTTTGAGAACAGCTGAGCTTAGATAATAGGGGCAGTGCTAATTAATTAGAGGAAAACTCCCAAAAGAAAGTAAGGAAGTGATTATTAAAGGTTGAGTCTCCTTCCAGAACCAACCCTGAAGAATCCAATTTTAATTTTCTTTTTAAGAGATCAATCCCATACAACCATTCTTTCTGTTTCCTTAACACTAACCTGTTGTCCTCTTTATCTGATTCTTTTTAAGTTTTCCTCTAGGTTCTTATTTTACCAGCCTTCCATTTCAATATATATGTGTAACTGAAGTTCTGTCTTCACGCTTTTCTCTTCTTGTGTTACTGTCTTTCCGGTGGAATGTGCTAGGCTAGACCCAGTGGACATGGTTACAGCACATGTTTGCCTAGTGCATGGCACTGTAAAACTTCGGTATTAAAAAAAAAAAAAAAGACACAAAAGCAACAAATAGTGAATTTTAGGATAATCAAGCACAGGCAGACTCCCAGACTGTTTTCTGCTCAGAGTTAGCACATGGGAAACACATCCCCAAGAATCACACTGTTGGAGCTTCAAAGAATATCTATAGGATGACTTCAAATCGTGGCATGAATAGTTATAGAACCCTGGTACTCCTGTTAGTACCAAGTGTGTGACTCAAGTGAGGAATCAAGTCAACCTAAATTAGATGGCTTTGCAGATTCAGTCCTCTGGGACTTGGGATGCTGCATTTTGGCAGATCTTTTGAAGGGCACAGAAGAGTCTGCCAGGGTGAATGAGACAGCTTTAGATGGGCCTTCTTACTCAAAGAGATACACTTGGCCCCCATGCACTGTGGTGATCCAGTAGAACAGTCCTTTAGGACATGGCATCCTGTGTAAAGAATTACTTCCAAAACTCACTTCCCATGTGCATATTCTCGCTGTCCTGATTTTGTGGTAATCCGGGTAGACTAAACATTTGCTATATTAGAAATCATATATGTGTCTCCAGACCTAGTTTTTCTCCCTAGGTCTGGTTTTCAGAATGCTGGTGATAAACTAAGCCTGATTATATGACCATCCTGTATGGGAAATGACTTTAACTCTAGGTATCTTTGGTCAACCTTAAGAGATAATAGCAGGAGGATGGATGTGGCTCAGATGGTTGGGCGTCCATCTCCCATATGGGACCTAGGTTCAATCCCCAGGACCTCCCGGTAAAAATAAAAGAAAGAAAAAATATAGAAGGTGCGTGGGCCGCCAGGCCCCGTGTGTGGGTGTGCTGCCAGGCCCGCGTGCAGGTGCACCGTCAGGCCCCACATGCCATGCAACAGGATGGTGGCATAGCAGGAGAGTGGCATGGGGGAGAGACAAGACAAAACGTGCCGAAAAACCAGGAACTAAGGTGGCGCAGGTGGTGGGATGCCTCTCTCCCACATTAGAGGTTCCGAGGATCGAATCTCGGTGAGGACAGGAGGAGAGGGATGGGAGAAGAGGGCAGGAGGTGGACACGGAGACTTGCCCAGTGAATGGACACAGAAGCAGCAAAAACAGGGGGTGGGGGGATAAGGGTGGATAAAAGTGAATAAATAAGTACTTTTTTAAAAAAGTATAGGGGAGTAAGATACGGACTATAGTTAGTAATAATACTTTGACGATGCTCTTTCATAATTTGTTAACAAATGTTTCACAACAATGCAAAGTATTTGTGATGGAGTATGTGTGGGAGCCCTGTATAATGTTATGCATGTTTGTTTTGTAAGTTCACAATGTTTACTGAACACTTATCCTTTATGTATATTCATGAATGAATGATATACTTCAATAAATTGTTTTTTTTTTTTTTAAAAAAAAAAAAGGGAAGCGGCTGTGGCTCAATCAGTAGGGCTCCCGTTTACCATATGGGAGGCCCCCGGTTCGGTTCCCGGGGCCTCCTGGTAAAGGCAAGCCCGCCCGCTTGGCGTGGTTAGCTGACCCAGCGAGCACAAGCAGCAAGGGGGGGATAAATGAATAAATAAATAAAATCTTTAAAAAAAAAAAAAAAAAACTCAGTTCCTTCTATTGCTTATATTCTTTTCATGCTCCTGATTCTCTGATAGTCCTACCATATAATTAGTTGCCCAAAAGCATCCCAAACTCAGCATGTCAATGAATTATCTTCTCCCTAAAACTACTTCCTAGGCCTTTTGATATCATTAGCATCTGGCCTACTTGCTTAAGCTAGAAACCAGGAATAAGTTTCTTGAACACTTCCCACAAACCCTTTATACACAAGTGTAAAATCCAAAAAGTTCTGAAAATAAAAATTTATTGTGCAAGGTGGCATCAAAAGTCATTTGGCGGGGGGGCCAAGATGGCGTTAGTGTAGGAGGGCGCACACTGCAAGCTCCCAGAGCAAGGCGGATTGGGGACGGGGTCCTGCCCGGGGGTCTGTGCTGTGCACGCGTGGAGTGAGAAGCTTGGGACATCTATCTGCGCGGATCAGCGGCGTGGACGAACGGTGGAGATTCGTGAGTTTTGAGGCTGCCGGTGGCGGTTGGCACAGGCGGCTGAGCCCCGCGGTTAGGGAAAAAAAAAATAAAACGGCCATTTGGAGCCGCGGGCGGGGCGAAAAAGTTTTATTTTCTGGGGATCTGGCTGCCTGGCGCCCCTTGGACCTTGTGTGAACAGGGCAAACGAGCTAATCAGCACCCAGTGAACCGGAGGGGGGATTTTGGTCGGGAAACGCAGCTGATTTCCCTAGCCACCCAGGGATAAGACCCGGGCCGCTGCGGAGCCAGAGGGAAGGGACACTTCCCAAAAAAGGGAGGGTTCTGTTGGAAGACAGGGAAGGGTATTTTATATTTTTAGACATCGATCTGGCTGCCTGCACCGCCCCATAGCTTTGGGGAGCAGATAAGCCGACCTGAAGCAGCATCAGGCTGAGAGCAGACGCGAATCTGCACTCAAACTGATTTACTGAGCAGCCTGGTGACGCTGGAGCTCGGCGCCAGAAGGGGCGGAATCCGCCCTCTTTAGCATCCTCACTGACTAACATCAGAGCTTCAGCTAACCTGGGGAGTCCGGAAAGTGGGACGTGCTTGATTAATCTCCACGGGCCCAGCTAGGGTCCCTTCCGTAAGGGGGTTGGTCTAGAGGAGGAATTATTTTGGGTCCTGCATTTGGCTAAAAAAAAAAAAAAAAGTGAGGTCACCTCAACAAATGAAAAATAAATTCTTTTTAATTTAGTTTAATAGCTAAAAGCTGCTTCAGGACCTGCATATAGAACCCTGTGGGGAAATTCATTGATAAACACCAGTAGGCAGGAAGGATCCACGGGGACCCTAGGGGAATCATTGACCCCCCTTAGCTCTGTTTGACTGCTTGCCTGTGTGGATCTTTGGTTTCTCTCTGTTACTTTCTGGTCTATTGCTATTATTCCCGTTTTCCTCCCCTCTTCCTTTTTCCTTCTATTTTTTTTTTTTTTAAATAGGTGCTGCCAGCTTGTTGCTTCTTTGCTGGGCTTCTTATTCAGTAATTTCCCACTCGCTGTATATATTGATTCTGTATTACAAACTATCGCTTATCCTTCCTGCATCTTTCTGCCTTCTGTTTTCTGTTGTGGCTCTTAGAGACAACATTTTTTCATAGGCCCACAACTTAAGGGTGTCAATTTCTATCCCATCTATTTTGTTTTCTTCTTCTTTTTTCTTTTTTTTTTTTTTAATTAGTATTAATTTTTTCCTTTCAGACCTTTCTCTACTATTTCTCTCCCTCCTCATAATTCTAGCCTTCTAAATCACTATATAAATATATTCCTCCATTTGTTTTCCCAGTCCATTGTAGGAACTCCATATTTTTTCCTAGTACTCTACACTGCCTACACAAGTTAAATATTCATCTCATTAAGTCTCATTTTGCCCCTCTCCTAACTTTTATCAATATTTCTATTATCCTTCTGCCTTCCATATATCTTTTGATTCCTCTGGCCCTAACCTTTTGCCTTCAAGGGAACATAGAAAGAAGCAAGGAAATAAAATAAGAAGAAAACTGCCAAAGAGAAAACTTAACTCACACGCAGAACCAACAGCTAAATAAAATTCTAGAGCATAGAGAAAAGCTAATCAACTGAACAAACCCATCAAGATAATATGATGACCAGAGGGCAACAGAAAAATACAAATGACTCTGAGAAACTGGAAAACATGGACCAGTCCAGTGCACAAAATAAAAACCAGGAAGCAATGCAGTACATCAAACAACTAATCAAAGCTATCCAAACAAATATCATGGACCAACTTAAAGAACTGAAGGAAGAGATTAAGGATATAAAGAAGACACTGGGAGAACATACTGAAGAAATAGCTAACACACCTAAAAAGGTAATGCATATGATGGTGAACAAAGACACAAGTCAAGAAATGAAAAAGACGCTGGACTCACATGGCAGCAGAATTGAACAGGCAGAGGAAAGAATTAGTGATATGGAAGACAATACAGTTGAAATCAAAGAGATTGTAGAAAAGATAGACAAAAAGATAGAAAAAATCCAGTATGGTCTCAGGGAATTAACCGATAATGCAAGACGCACAAACATACGCATTATGGGCATCCCAGAAGGAGAAGAGAAGGGAAAGGGAACAGAAGGAGTGTTGAAGGAAGTGATGGCTGAAAACTTCCCAACTCTATTGAGAGAGATGGATGTGCAGATCCAGGAAGCACAGCGCACCCCAAATACTATAAATCCCAACAGGCCAACTCCAAGACATATACTTGTCAAATTGTCCAATGCTCAAGACAAAGAGAAAATACTCAAGGCAGCAAGAGAAAAGAGAACCATCACATACAAGGGAAGCACAATAAGATTAAGTGCTGATTTCTCAGCTGAAACCATGGAGGCAAGAAGACAGTGGTATGACATAGTCAAAACACTAAAAGAAAAAAACTTCCAGCCACGAATTCTCTATCCAGCAAAATTGGCATTCAAAAATGATGGAGAGTTCAAAATATTCACAGAGAAACAGCAATTAAGAGAGTATGTCAAGAAGAAACCAGCACTTCAAGAAATACTAAAGGAATCTCTACAAGTTGAAAGGAAAAAACAAAGGAGAGAGAGTTGGAGGAGAGTTTAAAAACAACTGAAAACTCAAAAAGAGAAACAAAACAACATATGACATACATTAACCCAAAGAAAAAATGACTGAAGTAAGAAATTCATTACGAGTAATAACACTGAATGTTAATGGATTAAATTCACCAATCAAAAGACACAGATTGGCAGAATGGATAAGAAAATATGATCCATCTATATGCTGTCTACAAGAAACCCACCTTCGGCCCAGGGATTCAAGGAGGCTGAAAGTGAATGGCTGGAAAACCATTTTACAAGCTAACAACAGCCAAAAAAGGGCATGAGTAGCTATTCTAATATCAGACAAAATAGACTTTAAATGCAAAACTATTGTAAGAGACAAAGATGGACAATACATATTAGTAAAAAGAGTAATCTCTCAAGAAGAGAGAACAATCATCAACATTTACGCACCTAATCGAGGTGCCTCAAAATACGTGCGGCAAACTCTGGAAAAATTAAGAGGAGAAATAAATTCCTCTACAATGATAGCAGGGGACTTCAACACACCACTATCATCATTACACAGAACATCTAGGCAGAGAATCAATAAAGAAACTAAGGCACTCAACAATACATTAGAAAATTTGGACTTAATAGACATATACAGAACACTATACCCAAATACAGCGGGATTTACATTCTTCTCCAGTGCACATGGAACATACTCCAAAATAGACCACATGCTAGGCCACAAAACAACACTCAATGAATTCAGAAAGATTGAGATTATACAAAGTAATTTCTCTGACCACAACAGAATGAAGTTGGAAATCAATAAGGGCCAGAGAGACAGGTTAGGCACAAGGATATGGAAGTTAAACAACACACTCTTAGACAAACAGTGGGTCAAAGAGGAAATTTCAAAAGAAATCAGTAACTACCTTGAAACTAATGAAAACAACAACACAACATATCAAAACCTATGGGATGCAGCGAAAGCAGTCCTGAGAGGGAAGTTCATAGCCATAAATTCATATATTAAAAAAGAAGAAAGAGCTAAAATTGAAGACCTAACTGCACACTTGGAGGAATTGGAAAAACAACAACAAACTAAACCTAAAGGAAGTAGAAAACAGGAAATAACCAAGATTAGAGCAGAACTAAATGAAATAGAGAATATGAAAGCACTGGAAACAATAAACAAAACCAAAAGCTGGTTCTTCGAGAATATCAACAAAATTGACAAACCCTTAGCCAGACTAACAAAGAAAAAGAGAGAACAGATGCAAATACATAAAATAAGGAATGAGCAAGGTGATATCACTACTGACCCCACAGAAATAAAGAGTATCATAAGAGGATACTTTGGAAAATTATATGCCAACAAGAATGACAATTTAGAGGAAATGGACAAGTTTCTAGAAACCCACAAACAGCCAACATTGATGAAAGAAGAAATAGATGAACTCAACAGCCCAATTACAAGTAAAGAGATAGACTCAGTCATTAAAAACCTCCCAACTAAGAAGAGTCCAGGACCAGATGGCTTCACAGCTGAATTCTACCAAACATTCCGGAAAGAGCTAACACCAATTCTACTTAAGCTCTTCCAAAAAATAGAAGTAGAAGGAATACTACCTAACTCATTCTATGATGCCAACATTACCCTAATACCAAAACCAAATAAAGATACCACAAGAAAGGAAAATTACAGACCAATTTCTCTAATGAACCTAGATG
>JAKSZT010026446.1:3171132-3185550 GCA_026826555.1 Tolypeutes matacus
CGCTCTCGGCCGCCGCCGCCGCGATGCCCGAGCGCCCCGCCGCCGCGCGGCCCGCCGCCACCCCCGCCGCCGCCGCGGCCCGGCTCGCCGGTGCACATCGAGTTCGAGTGGCTGGAGCTGAAGGAGCTGATCGGCGCCGGCGGCTTCGGGCAGGTGTACCGGGCCACCTGGCGGGGCCAGGAGGTGGCGGTGAAGGCGGCGCGGCGGGACCCGGAGCAGGACGCGGCGGCGGCGGCCGAGAGCGTGCGGCGCGAGGCGAAGCTCTTCTCCATGCTGCGGCACCCCAACATCATCCAGCTGCGCGGCGTGTGCCTGCGGCAGCCCAACCTCTGCCTGGTGCTCGAGTTCGCCCGCGGCGGGGCGCTCAACCGGGCCCTGGCCGCCGCCGCCCCCGCCTCGCCGCAGCTCGGCCCCGCGCCCGCCGCCTCCCACCCGGGCGCCGCCGGCCCGCGCCGTGCGCGCCGCATCCCCCCGCAGGTGCTGGTCAACTGGGCTGTGCAGATCGCCCGGGGGATGTTCTACCTGCACGAAGAGGCCGTCGTGCCCATCCTGCACCGGGACCTCAAGTCCAGCAATAGTAAGTGGGGGCAGGTGCCGGGCCCCTGTTCCCTGAGAGCCTGAGGGTGGGGGACCGGGGTTGTGCAGAGAGACTTTAGGAGGGGGGCACTGGCCCTTACAGCCCCGGGATCGCAGCCGTGCACCCCGTGGTCCATCTCTCATACCCTCCCAGGGTGGAGTTTTAGAGAGCATAGTGCCAGGTGGAAAAGAGGTGGCAGTCAGCCCTCACCTTCCGGGGCTCAAAGGTCCACTTAGACCTTGGTTACTTGCTTTGGGACAGATAACACTTATTGAACTTGTTGCCTTTGGGGGCCTTTTTAAAGAAAATATGGATCAGATTTGCGTGTAGCCTAACCAGTTGTGAAATGTCTGGATCTTCTGGAAATCTCACAGGGTAATTGGACCTTCAGGTACAGTAGGTGGTTTATTTGGGGAGTTCTTTGCAAAGTGAAGCCTTACTTAGATTAGCCACCTCCTCCTCTCCCCTCATCATGCCTAATGGCTTTCAGCAAACTCCCCCTTTCCTGCAGTTTTACAAGTGCTGTATTGAAGTTGCTGTTACCCACTTTAAATATGGCTTAGTGTTCTCTGGCTTTTCACATTTGCAATCAGACATTTCTCTAAATGAAGTATTATTATTTGTTCAGTGGCTTGAGTGTTGATGAATAGTCTCCAGACAAGAAACACCAGTTTATGCTAGTACACACATTTGTATTTATTAAGAGCAAGTGTATTGTCCTTGCACAAGTACCTGGAGACTTGGCTTATATCATTTAATTTGTTTATAAATCAGGGTGGATTTTCCAGATGTCAATAAAAAACTGGCAAATGACCTAAATACAAGTCCTATTAAATTTCACTGTATAAAAAGTGGTAATAGAATTGCTGTCTTAAGTTAGTTCTTTGACAATGACAATTACTTCGGATGCAGTCCTTAGAATAAGATGAAGTTTCATGAAAGATTAAAGGATGCAGCCGGAAATGGCATTGACCTACCACAGCTGCATGTCTTTCAACCTTGTAAAACCTGCTCGGACAGTAGCTAAGTCAAACTGAAACATTGTCCTTTTCTAAGTCTGCTGAAAGAAGAGTGACAAGAATAAATGATATGTTTGTTGTATGTTTGTGTGGATTTTCTTTTCCTGTTCAAAGCCCTTCAGTACTGAAGTTTTCTTGTATTTTGACTATTTAAGCATTGAGTAATTTTCTTTTAGGTTTTATTTTATGACAACTCCCTCCCCCAAGTCTCTCATAATTTAGATGACAGTTGCTAACGTGACAGGCCAAGGTCTAACAAAACATGATATAGGAAATTGATAGTGGTAGTACTGTACTTGTAGAGCTTCTGACAAGAGCCAGATGGACTCTAGAATTATTTGCTTTTGGACTGTACTACAGAAAAGGCATAGATAGCACAATTTTCAATGCGATTTTCTTTGTGATTTTCAAACTTTACACGGTCTTTGCTACCAAATTGGGCTGATTTCCTAAACTATGCTTTACTGAAACAAATGTTTAGCTTGCTGCCACAGAACAAGTGTTCTGTGAGCCTGTGTGTCCTGTCAGTGTTTCCTGTAAGCCTGTGTCTGCGGGGAGTTCTCTGCAGAACCAGAATTTTAAGGACAGCAATAGCATCATTCTCTCATCTCTCTCTTGGCAGTTGCAGCAATTCTGTGATAATATGGAACCTGGCATTCTCCAAACTTATTTGGTTGCGGGACATCAAATCACCAACATAGGCAAACAGTTTGGGTTGGATTGGTCTTTAGACCAAAAAGTTAAAGGGCCTGTAAACTTTTTTTTTTTTTTTTTGCATTATGCCTAGTCAGTTTTGTTTAATTGTAATAATGTTTGAGGTCTATAGGACCAGTTCATAAGGTAGAACATGTTTGCAAGCGGTAAAAGCATAGACAAGGAGGTTAATCCATGTCCCATTTGCCCATTGTAAATTTTAAAAATAAAAAATGCTTTTAGAGGACTCCTAATACTGTTAAATAAGAGGAAATAATGTGACGCTGGATTCATAACCTATGGTTAAATAGTTTTTATTGCCACCAGAAAAACTTGTACAGCAGAGTGTAGACTACTATGTATATGCCAGATATTAGGTAATTTGAAGGTGAGTATATGCTACAACTTAGTTTCTGAAAGACTTTTCCCCTCTCAGAATAAATTGCCAGGGACCAGATGTAGTTCAAGTGGTTCAGCACCTGTTTCCCATGTACAAGGTTCTGAGTTCAATCCCTGGTACCTCCTAAAGAGGAAAAAATAAATTGCCAAACTTCCTGGAGCATTTTAATATCTATAATTGTCAGGCAAGGTTCCTTTGGTTTAAATCAGGGGTTCTTAACCTTTTTTGTTCCACAGACCCCTTTGCCAGTCAGGTGAAAACCAAGGACCCTTTACTAAGTCCACACTATACTGTGTTTTAATAAATATATCACACCTGCACCAACATGTCCCCACAAGAATTATGTTTTTTGAATTTTCAGTTCATGCTCATGGACTCCCTGAAATCTTTTGGTCCTTGGACCCCTGGTTAAAACCCCTGCTTTAAATTATTACTTTTTAAAAGACTTAATATGTGTTACAATATTTCCATTATTATAGTATTATTACAAAATTAAAATTTTGAATAAAGCCTAAAATGTGCACATCACAGGGCTTTGCACACTGTTTTATCTTGGCTCTCTGGTTTTATTTGTTGAATGAATGAATGAATGCAGATATTATGGAATTCTCTTATGATATGAAGCTATGATTTCTTGTTCAGACTTTTGAGTAGAGCAGATACTCCTTTACAGTATGTTTTGTTTGACTTTATTGGTTATTTGCTAATGGTGGAAGTTAGCTGATAATGTAAATAGGTTTCAAAAATCAATATTGAATTTAATTTTGATTTTGTAGTCTACTCATGTAACAAAGAACCAGTATACTTATAAAATTATACTACTTATAACAAAGTCAGTGGAAATTCTTGTTTAAAACAAATGTTTAAATTTGTTAAAAGAACATATTATTCTTGATATTTTCATTCATCTTTCCCAATAGGTCTTATTTTATCATATATTTAAGAGAATGTGTATGTTGAAATCATAGCCGATATGTTATGATGGTTCATCAGCTTTGTCCCTCTTCTGACATATAACAACAGATAGAAAATTAAACCAAATTAGCAAGTGTTTTAGCATACTTTATATTGTTTACAAAAAAAAGAAAAAAGCCAGGCTGTAACTCCCGGATGCAAAGTAAGTAGAAAACATGTTATTTCCCCTGACTGCTAAATCTATCTATGTGAAAAAACTAGTTTAGAGAGCAACCCAAGGCAACTTGAGTTACTGTGAAAACTGTCAATTTTATTCAGAGTAGTGGGAAAGAAGTCATCGTGAACTGCAGCTCATTTATTCAGCACATTTTGAGTGCCCAGCCTGTGCCAGTCACGTCTGGGCCCCAGGGATGCAGCTGCAAACCAGATAACAATATCTTTGCCGTTGCAAATTGTAGTCTCATAGGGAAGACAGACAGTAATGCTGTATCACAAATATTAATAAGGCCTTTCAAGAAAATAAAAGTATGGCAAAAGGTAGAGAGTGAGGGGGTGGAGGATGGGAGTGCTGTTTCAGACAGGGTGGCCTAGGAAAGCCTTCCTGAGGAAGTGACATAGAGACCTGGATGAGGCAGAAGAATGAGCCAAGCAAAGATGCAGGCAAAGGGAACATAAAGCAGAAAGGGGCCTCACTTGTTGGAAGAGCAGGGTGAAGACCCAGTGAGTCTGGAGCCTAGTGAACAAGGCCAAGAGTGGAGGGTCAGGGAAGAGAGCATCAGACCAGGCAGGACTTGTGGGCCTCGGGGATTCCATACCGAGGGCCCTGGGAATCTTTGGAGGGTTTTGTGCAGAGGAGTGGCATGATCTGATTTTTGTTTTTAAAAGATTACTCTGGCTGCTCTGGAAAATGGGCTATAAGTTGGTGTGATTAGAAGGCCCTTGCAGTAGTTCAGGCCAGAGAAGGTGTTGGCTTGGTCTAGGGTGGTACCAATGGAATTGATTTCAGGAAGTTACAAAGAAGGAGTTAAGATAGAATATTATAATATTTAAATTGTTGAATTGCTGAGTTGAATTCAATTGAATTATTAGATTTTAGTTCAGGATTGAAAGAATTTATGGTTACCCCCCCCCCCTTTTTTTTAAATAATATTGCTTACTGTGTTCTGTTTTTTCTTAAGAGGAAAATAAATATGAGAAACTGAGCTACAAGCTTACTTTTATACGTTGATTTCAATGATTATCTTTTTATCCCTCCTCCCTGTATTAGCCTTCTGGTAATAATTTTATCTATATCTCACTACACCTACAGCCTTTGGTCTTTCATAATAGACATTGTTATTATGAAATGCAGTTTAGAGCTCTTATTAAAACTTAAACTACAAAAAGAATCTAAATATTTTGTAGCTTTTCTCACAAGTACAATATAAATAAAGGAACTATTTGAGAAAATTACAGCAAATGTTATCTCCAAATAAGATGCTTAAATAGCTCATAAGAATGATTTGGGGGAGCTACCAGTTATGCTATTATCAGTTAAAAGACATACATCCTTTTTCTTCCCTGATTTGTTTTTTTATATAGGACTTGCAGCTTCATGCTAGGACTGCTCTCTGTTCAAAGGGGGACAGAGAAATTAGTCCAGTTATCGCAATGTTAACTCAAAGATAAATCTGTGAAGATAAAGTTAGATAAAGTTTATAATTTTAGTAGAATAACAATTACAAAAGAGTCAGCAGATCTCCTTTCTCCCACCATTTTCATGCATGCATATTAAAAAAATAGTACAGTTCTCATTTTTTATAGTTCTAATAGGAGCAGTTTTTCTATATTATACAAACTTATTTTTCATTGTACTTATGCAAACTTATTTTTCATTATACACATTCGATCATTTTTTTAGTCTTTATAAAGTATATCAAAAAGCATGATAAAGAAAGAGAGGAGAGGTAAAATCTAATCCATCCATTTCAAAATGTCATTTGTATACCCTTTCTCACACTTAAATACTATTTAAGCTTTGAACTTTTCTAGAAGAGTGCAGTTAATGGAAAGAGCATTGGCTTTCCAGTCATTCGGACCTGGGTTTGATATGGCTTTGGACAAATTATATAACCTCGTTGAGCCTGAATTTCTTGATTTATAGTACTGTGTACTTAATTCCTCTCTCAGAAATTGACAGAAATCCTGTAGGGCAAATCTGTTTAACTTTTCTTAACCCTTTTTGTTCCACGGACCCCTTTGCCAGTCAGGTGAAAATCACGGACCCCTTACTAAGTCCACACTGTACTGTGTATTATTTAATAAATATATCACACCCACACCAACACGTCCCCATAAGAATAATGTTTTTGTTTTTTTTAAATTTCAGTTCAAGCTCATGGACCCCTTTTTAAGAACCCCTGCTTTAAGGGTTTTTGGGTCAATATTGGCATGAAAGCATATGGCTTTTTTAGGAACCAATGAGTAGTTAGGTGTGGCTGCAAGGAAAGATAGAGAAAGGGGTTTTGTGGAAAGGAGACAGGGATTTAGTATGTGGTCAGACAGAGAGGACCATGAATGCCGTGCTGAGATGTGTAGACTATTTAATAGGCAATGGCTATTGAAGGTTTTTGAGGAGGAAAGTAGTATGATCTGTTGCTAAAAAAAAAGAAAAAGAAAAACAACCAGAAGGGGAAAAAAAAAGTAAGCTTGGGATGATTTGCTTCTTTATGGCTGTACAATCATAGATTATCAGAAGAGCAGTAATAAAGAATAAAAAATAATTAGACATTGGTTTGATGTAAATTATCATTTATAACCAGAGCCTGGTTTTTATAATCATAGTTGTTTAGTGAGTTAATTTAGGCTACTTTCATCCTCTGATTCACTGTGGATTAGAAAATATTGATTAGATCTAGTTTGTCAGTCTCATGATTTAATTCCAACTATTAGTATGACTGTCCCCAAATCCTTTGAATTACTTGAGGAGCTCCCAAAAGGTGAAAGCATCCCTAATGAAGGAATTTCAGTGGGCATAAGGGTTCCCTGAGAGGCTGGGAGAACTGTGATGCTTTTATTTTAGAGTCTGAAGCTTATATTTCTGCAGTTGACCCTGAATCAGTGTGAATTTAGTTATTTTTTATTCTTGAAATATTGCTTCATCTTAAGTGCTTTTATTTAAATAATAGTAACAGATACGACAGTTAACAGTTACTTATGAAGGGCTTCCTGGGTGCTGGGTACTGCCCAAATTTTTTATCCTCATTTAATCCCTGCAGCAACCTTTTGAGGTAGATATGTAATTATTCTTATTTTACAGAAGACGAATCTGAAGCCAGATATTAATTGACCTGCCCAAGTTCACTTGGTTCGCTAGAGGTTGGTGCTAAGAATTGAATCCAGGGCCTCTGGTACCAGAACCTGAACTTTTGTCCTCTCCATACATTGCCTAGATTAGTAGTTCTCAAATGATTTTAGGACCCCCAAGAACTTTTGTTTATGTGGGTTATATCTATCAATATTTACCATAGAAATATGATGAATTCTAAAAATATTTAATATAAAAATAACAATGGGCTCATAACTTGTAACATAGCCTTTTTTTTTTTTTAAGGAGATACTGGGGATTGAACCCAGGACCTTGTACATGTGAAACAGGCGCTCAGACACTGAGCTACGTCTGCTCCCCAATGAGAGTTGGCTTTTTCGTTTGGTTGGTTGGTTGGTTGGTTGGTTTGGTTTTTAGGAGGTACCAGGGATCGAACCTGGAACCTTGTACATGGGAAGTAGGTGCTCAACCAGTTGAGCTACATCTGCTCCCAACATATAATTTTAATGGGGAAAAAAAATACCATATTTTAAAAAATGTATGAAAAACAGTGAAGTTAGTGGCATTACTTTACACTTTTGCAGCCCACATTCATGCTGGACTTGAGAGTAGACAGATGGATGCTCATATATGCTTCTGCATATCTGTTATCATGTGAGGGATCCCAGGACCACACCTTGAGAACCACTGCCCTAGATGATTAGTTCATTGATAAAGAATGGCATTCTAGAGTGGTTGGTCCCAAACCTCATGTTGCATCAAAATCTTCTGGTGAGCTTTTAAAAAAATAAAATTCCATATCACACTTTTGGGTATGCTTATTCAGTGGAACTTAATCAGAAATGACCAACAAGTTTTTCCTAACGCTTTATTTTGAAACTCTTTAAATGTACAGAGAGTTGAAATAATTTTAAGCAAACACTTATATACCCACTTTCTAGATTCTACCATAAATATTTTCCTAACTTGCTTCAACACACATCTAATCCTTGTCCATCATCATTACATCTAGTTGTGTTTTTTTTTTAATGCAGCAATTGATTTTTTATGCAGGTAATTTGAAGGCAGAGTCAAGTTTGGAAACTGCTGTTTAAGGATAAGATTTGTAGGTTCCATTTTATGGGTTATTAGGATTGACATATAAATTCTTCCATGGCCACAGACTATATCCCAAATCAAGTTAATTGTCTGAAGATAATGTATAGCTAACTGGTCATAAAAGATTCCAGGTGAGAGTATAGATGGTGTTTTTTGGGCTATGGATGTAGGCGAAGGAACATCTCTAAGCGTTTGTCCCTGAGGACATATTGTATTATTGTGGTGTCCAAGGTTTGGGCTCAGACTCTACTACCGACCACCTATGAACTCTTGAGCCCTAACTTTCTGAATAAGCTGGTGTGAGGATCAGGGTAAATAGTGTGTGTCTGGGGTTGGCAAACGTTTTCTCTAAACGGCCACATAGTAAATAGTTTGGACTTTACAAGCTATATGGTCTCTGTTCCCACTACTCAATTCTGCTGTTATAGCCGAAAACACGCATTCATTTTGGTTGGGTGTGGGAGTCATTTTCACTGAGTGTCATAACTTGGTTGATTTAGGCCAGCCAGCAGTATTAGAAAACAATCTTGGCCTTTGTTCTCTGTACAAGTACTGAAATCTGTGTGCTTTGGCAGGTCTCCTTATAACTTGGGTTGATAAGTTGAGGGTCAAAGAGGAGGTATAAAATACTATTTTGCTATTGTAACTATTTCACTACCATTGTTCATTTTTGGTTTGTGCATGTTTTAAACTACTAGAGAGAAAGCAAATAAAATATCATTTGGGGAAGTATTTTGATTGCATATAGGATGTTTGTATTATTATTTCTGAAGATTTGGCTTAATGTGATTTTTTTTTTTTTTAAGATTTATTTTATTTAGTTATTTCTTACCCCCTGTTGTTCGCATTCACTGTCTGCTCTCTGTGTCTGCTTGTCTGCCCTCCCCACTTTTTTTTCAGGAGGCACCAGGAACTGAACCTGGGACCTCCCGTGTGCGAGGGCACCCAAGTGCTTGAGCCACCTCCGCTGCCTGCTTGTTGTGTCTCTCATGTGTTTCCTTGTTGTGTCTCCTCTTTGCATCATCTTGTGTCATCTTGTTACATCATCTTGTTATGTCAGTTTGCTGCAACAGCCTGTTGCATTGGCTCACTGTCATGCTCATCTTCTTTAGGAGGTACCAGGAACCAAACCTGGGACCTCCCATGTGGTAGGCGGGCGCCCGACCGTTTGAGCCACATCCACTTCCCTTAATGTGATTTTAAGTAGTTTATTTGTTTCAAATTTTTGGATCAAATAGTATCAAATATGATAATTTCTGTTTATTAATATGTTTGTGGAGAATATTGTCAAAGATTCCTGCCTTAGTTTGATATATTATATACCTTGACTGTTAAAATACCAAGGTAACAGAAATGTAGAACCTCACATTACAATAAAATGTAGGAGATTTTTAACATTAAAACTGAGTATCCTATGTGTGCATGAAAAGGTTTATACTGTGGTTTTTGTTTTGATGTATGAGCAAGGTAAACATGTTTTAGCTGACTAATTCTATATTTGCTTTCCAGAAGTCCCTTTTCTTGTACTTTGGGAGCTAATCATTCAGTCATGCAACAGTTATTTGTTGATTGTATACCATGAGCCAGGAACTCTCCTAGGGTCTGTATATTCAGTTGCTAGCAAAGCAGACCAAAGTTCCTGCCCTCATGCAACTTAAATTCTAGTGGATAAGACAGACATTAAGCAAGATAAATAAGTGAAATATGTAGTGTGTTAGGTAGTAGTACATGAAAAATAAAGGAGAAGATGAAAATATTAGGGTGGGCTGCTGAAATTTTAGATAGTGTGGCAAAGGAAAGCCCTACTGAAAAGGTGACTGATTAGCAAAGCCTGAAGGAAGTGAAGGAGCAGGTCATCTGGGGAGGAACACTCTTGTTAGAGGGAACAAAAAGTAAAAAATCCCTAAAGCAGGAGGCAAGTGAAGGAGAGGAGTGAGTGAAAGGGGAGAACAGTAGGAAATGAGGGAGTGAGGTGGTGGTAGGACCAGATCATGCAGGGTCTTGTAGGTTGTGTAAGTGGCTTTTTCTGTGGTACTGGAGGGGTTTGGGTAGAGGAGAGATGTGATCTGACTTACATGTTAACAGATCATGCTGTCTGCAGTTTTGGGAATAGACTGAGAAGGAACAAGGTTGGAAGCAAATAATTCTGTATATGGTGTGGATTTCAGAGATCCAGGCTGGAGATATAAATTTGGACGTCATCAGCACATAGATTGTATTTAAAGCCATGAAAATGGCCGAGAATATCTAGGGAGTGAATGTTAATAAAAAAGAAAGAGATCCAAGGACTGAGTTCTGGAGTTCTCCAGCAATGAGAGTTTAGGAAGATAAGGGGGAACCAGATAAAGGAGCAACTAGAAAGCTAAGGAACACCAAGACAGTTTGATGAAGCTAGTGAAGAAAGTGTTTCAAGGAAAAATGATCAATTATATCAAATGCTGCTGATAGATCAATATTTCAAATAACTATGCTATAATTATTTTTAAAATAGTCATTTTTTAATTATAAAGTATCATAATACTATTTCAAGAGGGCAGAGGTGAGTTGGATTTCTGTATTTAGTAGTTGACTTAATATGAAAAAGCTTTTAATGATTCTTCATCTTCATATTCATTTTTCTTATAGTATTTATTTACTTATTCACTCAACAAATATTTTTGAGAACATAAAAATGCTAGTTGCTCTGCAGTTTAAATTAATTAGACAAAAATTCTATCCTCAAGTTGCTTAGAGAGATGGGACGGAAATATGTAAGATGAGGCTTGAGAGTGGTACAACCCGAGCGTATCAGAACCGCAAGCTGAGGTTATGAGGGAAGGCATCAGAGAAGATATGTTGTTTAGAGATTCAGAGAATACTGGAGCAAGAAGAGATTGATGAAGTTGCTCTTTCGTTATAGAAGAGGAAGTTGAGATTCCAAAGGCTAACTGACCCGTAAGTGGTCTCACCATGAATGTCACAGTGGCGCAAACTTAGAATCCAGGTCTCTACATTCTCATCCAATTCTCGTTCCCCGATGCTTGAATGGAAAGTAAGGTTTTTATAGAGGGTAGAAGGGGAAGGCATCCCACAGAAAGGATAGGGAGGCACAGACACAGAAAAATGAAGTGTTAGTTTTTGGAAATGGCTTTTGATATACAGAATTGATTAGAATGTAGGGTTCATTTTGGAAGTACAAGAAGTGTTGAAAAGATAATTTAGAATGAGATTGTGAAGGAACTTGAAGGCCAGGATAAAAGTCTGGACTTTGTTCCATAGGCTGGGAAGTTGTGTGTGTGTGTGTGTGTGTGTGTGTGTGGCAGGTAGAGGGGGTGTGGTGCTTGGTGCCAGTAGGGTGATGGATGGAAAGAAATGTGAGGAACATTCTCTGCTACTTGGTAATCTCAGAAAGTTATCATTTATTTCATATAAATCATGGCATATTTTCTAAGTTTGAATTCATAAAGTAATCTTAAAATCTTAGACTGAGGAAAATGGTGTTTGTTAATATATTCTTTCACATTGTCTCTTTTCTATACTTGCTTCCTTTCTTAGGATTCTTTTTGTTTTTGTTTTAATATATTCCTAACTAAGATGAATGGAAATTAATTCATTTGACTTGTTAAATGGAATTTGAACACAGGAATCCCATAAATGTTGAGAAAATGCACTGGATACATTGTAATTGCTTTAAAAATACATTATATACTATAATTCTGAAAATACCAATGTGAAACTTCAAAGGAGCTGAGAAAACCAAGTGCCTCATGGTTGAATAAGTAGGCTAAGTACAATGTTGTAAAGGCCAATTGTTAAAGAATGGGGCTAATAAGGGTCAAAAATCTTTGCTTAAGTTGCACAAAAGGGTGCTCAAACACTCGTTGCTAGGTTACTAACAAGAATTTACCATTTCTGTAGCCAAAAATGTTTATTTGCCTGGTTTGTACATTATAATTTCTGGTGAATAACTAGCTAATGTGCTGTAGTTCTTCCTGATTGAATGACAGGAAGCGGAAGTTTGCTGCCAACCTTACCTCCTTAGCAGAAACCTGGCAAGATGCCCAATTATATTACCTCTTCTGAGGCGGGCTATTTTTGGTTTCGGTTACATTGCCCTACATTGCCCGAAAGGTAAGGAATTTCAGGAATTCTCCTTAATACATGTGAAATAGAATTCAAAACAATGGGCCTTTTATGGAACCTTAAATGTTTGACATTCAGATTGTTATTTTAACTTGTTTTCCTTTAGTTCAAAGTGTCAGGACTCTTAAGTTCCTATGGAAACTATGGGCCTGGCGAACAGGGAGAGGTGTTCTAGAACTGTGTAGCAATACAAAAATCTGCTTTTACATTCTGCCATAACTTCTTATTTAGAAATTAAATTCATTTTTAATATTTAAATTTTAGTTCTTGTAGTTGTATTTTCAATTTTTTTGGATATGCCTTTATTTGGCCTTTTCTTCTTAAGGGCTTTCAGGCTTTATTTGGTGTCTGAGGTGTGAGTCTCTGGATGTGGAATCATTCTAATGCCTATTTTAATCAATACCCTCTCATGCCATCCTATTTGGATTTTTATAAGAATGATGAGATAGTATATATAAAAGTGTTTTGTAAAACAAAGTTTTATAGAACTACAAGCCGTTTAGATCATTAGTTTGGAGGTCTTTTTGGTGGTAAGAATAATGTTTGTTTAAAAGCGAAATCGGTAGTATTATGAGGGGATAAAACGTAATACAGTTGGTGAAGTAGCTGATTTACCTGTATTCCTTTGTTTCAGCTTTTGTTTCTGTGATGTAAGTATATAGAGTTAAATAGATATTTATTTTTTCAAAAGCTATTTATTTTTATTGGTGTTCATGAAGAGTAAGGACTGAGAAATAAATATATATTTAACTGGCATAGAATAAAGGACAATTCAGAAATTAATCTCTTAAACAGTATGTAGAAGGAAAACTCTAGTTGTTTTGTCTCTTGTCGCATCTGATGGTTTTATTGGTAGCACAGAAATCTGACTCTGTATGTAGTCATGTGATCTTGAGTAACATTTCTAAGCTGCAAAATGGAGATTATAATTCCCACTCTATAGAACAGTGAGGCTCAAAGGAGATATTAAATGTGTTGAAAGCAACTATACGTAACAAAGGCTCAGTAAATGATAGTCAATAGTCTTATTATTAGAACAGGTTTTAATTGTCATTAATAAAAATATTCTATTGAGCACTGTGATATACAAGGTACTGTGTTATAAAAAACTATAAAACACTCCCCCCTGAGATGAAGTCGTTTGTTTGTAATTTGGGGAGCTGTCTTAGGTAAAGAGATGATTGATCATAATGTAATATATGAATAATGAGTGATTGGGAAAATTAAAATATTTTCTGGATGCTCAGGAACATTTTCCTAAGGATACTGGGCCTTGAAAGTAGGTACAGTTTAGATGGATAGAAAGAATAAGGGAGACTTTTAAATGGCAGTGCGTTTCCTATTCCTCTCCCTCACCTATCTCATCTTCCTCTCTCTCCCTCCCTTTCTCCATCCCTTCCTATGTAGCACATTTTACCATCTGTGTAACTGTAGGTATATAACTACCCTAAACCTGATTCTTCATCTGTGCCATGGATATAAGAATAGTATAAAGGGCCCTTGCTCTCTCAATCTCACAATTATAAGATTGCATGGGAAAATAACCATTACAACACAACAGTTTTCAATATTGACTACTTATAAAATAAGTCCCACTCAAATATCCCTTCATGTTTGCAGCTAGTGTTGGTTCCCTCCAGTTGAATAACTCTTTGTCTTTTATGATTGTCTAATATTGTAAACACTTGATAATATGATGCAGATAAAGTGTGACTCCATTGCACAGTGAAATGTTAAGACTTGCAAAAGATGCAGGATTTCCTAAAGTCCATAAAAGTATTTTGAAGACTTGCAAAAAACAGTTTTAAACCCATTAAGAAAGGTGTGTGTCTATGTGTGTAAAATCCTTGCCCAAAAAAAGCCTCCTATGTCACAGGTGCTGTCCTAAGCAGTTAACATAGTTTCATTTACTTCTCAGAACAACCTTTTGACTGGGTACTTTTGTAATTCCCATGACAGGCAAGTAAACAAGCACGGAGAGGTTAGTCCAAACCAAGGAGTCTGGCCCTAGAGTACACTCTGTTCATCACTATGCTAGACTGCCTGTAATTATATCAGTTGATAATTAACCAATGTTAGGAACTCAGAAAGGAGGAGAATGGGCACTTAGAGAGAGGGCGCGTTCCAAAGGATAAAGAAAGCTCTTTTGAAAAATTGAAAACTTAAAAGTTGTCAAGTAAGCAGTGTAGATAATGGTTAAGGGCATGGGCTCTGAGTCAGACTGCCTGAGTTTCACTGCTCCTTGGCTGTGTGATTTTTTTTTTTTTTTTTTTTTTTTTTTTTTTTT
>JAKSZT010026446.1:3185650-3295832 GCA_026826555.1 Tolypeutes matacus
TTTTTTTTTTTTTTTTTTTTTTTTTTTTTTTTTTTTTTTTTTTACCAGGAGGTCCTGGGGATCGAACCTCAGTCCCTCCATATGGTAGACGGATGCTGAACCTCTTGAGCCACCTCCGTTTCCCCATGGCTGTGTGATCTTGGACAGATTACTCAACATCTCTGTACCTCAGTTTTGTATCTTTAAAGTGGAGATAATAATATCTGCCTATAGCATTGTGGTGTGGGCTAGATGATTAAAATACCTATAACAGTAACTGACATACAGAATATACTCAGGAAATGTTAATTGTTATTATAACTAACATTTTAAAACTAACATGGCCCTCTTTATGATCATGTTCCAAAAATCAAACATGAAAAATATGTCTTATGCCATTCTCCAATTTTGTGTGATAATTTATTCTAAAAAATCTCCAACTAAGGTTTTTCCTTCTAAGAATTAGAAGATAATGCAATTATTACAAACATTTCATTAAATAAAATGAAAGAAACTTATCTTCATGATTTATAGTTTTCTTTTTCAAAGTAAAATATAACTAAATAGTACCCCCCTACACACACACACACACACACACACACGTTCCCTTGCACTTTTATAGTCTATTACTTCCCCATCTTCCCTTTCTACCAACCACTGAACTGGTTCCTGTCTCTACAGTTCCTTTTCTATGTCTGGCTTCTTTCACTTAGCATTGTGATTTTGAGATTCATCCATGTTGTTACATGTATTGGTAGTTTGTTTCTTAAAAGAAGAATGATATTAATCTGCCAGTAGTAGTGTATAAAATAGATTAGAGAGAAAGAGATAGGCACCATCAAAGCCAGTTAGAACAATTGTAGTTCAGGTGTGAGGAGATGAGGACTAGAACTAATATGGTGGCAAGGGGAATGGAGAAGAGGGCAAGAAGTTGGATTGCAGCATTTTAAGGAATGAGTGGGAAATAAGTTAGGAAAAAAAAAACAGGTTTGAACTATTCACTTAAAACTTTTTGTAGCAAATGTAAGTAACTGCATTAAAGCTTCATGGCCAACTTAGGGAGCACTTCTGTCTACATGGTTGTAGGCAATGAGAAATAAACCAGTAGAGACATGGGAACTGAAAATGCTGGAGAAGGTTGGGATTGTAGTATAGGGACGGGGGAGGGGGTAGTTTGCAGTTGGGAGATAATTGTGAAGCACATTTATTTTAGCTACAGACTGACATGAGCTCTGCTCATGAAAGTTGCTGTTGTGTATCACATACTTTGTTAGGATGGTGGGGCTTGGGGAAACCAGCCATTGTATGATGTGTCTGTGAAGTTTTTACTTTTTGCTATATTTTAAACTGTAGTAAAACAATTATAGCTCATAAATTATCTTCATGAGCTAAACAAATCAAGCATTTGCAAAATTACTATAATGTTGCTTAATAAAAATGATATGGTAGTATGTAATCTATTTGCAGTTTTCTCTACTATATCAATAGAAAGACTCTGCATTTAGGTCAGGAACTAATTTCTTGGAAGAAAATAGCATATTCTTTTTCATATCAGGTGATCTTTTTCATTCACAGACTTCTGATCCTACCTATGATATCACAGTAAATATTTCTTGCCCCTAGAAATCATTTACTTTCTTATAAAGAGAAACACTCCTGCTAACCTGTAATGTGTCCATGGATTAAAAAAAAAAAACAAACAACCTTGTAACTTCAGGCACAAATGATCCACTAAGCATGAGGAAATTAAAGGTGTTAATATATACTTATGTAAGATAAAAGCTTAGGTTCACTGCCAAGTATGATGAAGATTGTGTTCTAAATGTCAAAAATGTGTAAAAATATTATGAGAATACAAAAATATCCCATCTTTGATTTTTGTCTAGTTTTGCTGCTTGAGAAGATAGAGCATGATGACATCTGTAATAAAACATTGAAGATTACAGATTTTGGGTTAGCAAGGGAATGGCACAGAACCACTAAAATGAGTGCAGCTGGCACCTATGCATGGATGGCACCCGAAGTTATAAAGTCTTCCTTGTTTTCTAAAGGAAGTGATATCTGGAGGTAAGCACAATGCGTTTTTGCTTTTGCAAACTTCTACAGAAACTGGTTACTATGCTTCTTTTAAATGATTTCCAAAGTATTCAGTAATTCTAAAGCATAAAAAGTAGTGTAGACCTTTTCGAGGAAGGTTTTATGGTTTTGATCAAGATAGTCATAATTACAACAGAAGATGTTACTTGAAGTTTTTATTGTCATATGACTTCCATTTGATCAGGGAACTTTGTTAAATCTGAGGCTTGATTAAAACTACTTATAATTTGAGTTAACAACAAAGCTAAGATTTTGTAAGGCTTGCCAACATATAAATGTAAATTTTTACTTCAAGCAAAATTTTGATTCCTTAGGATTCACAAGCAGAGTATTAGCATGGAAGGAGTTTGAGGAAAAAAAATTAGACCAACTCCTTCATTTTATAGGTTGCATCTTCTAAAGATTAAAGCCTCCTGCTTCAAGATGGAGAGCTAGACTCCAATGGAATGCAAGGTCATCTTGATTTTCCATTCAGATATGTCTAATCAGGAAATAAAGATAAGTACATGATATCAAAAGCAGGATAACAAAGAAAAATCACTCTTAATAGTTACAATGCACTGAGAGCTTACTTGCCTTTATTTAATGCTCATAAAATCCTATGTGACAAGTATTAAATTCCCAGGATTCTTTTGTTGCTAGTTCTTAACAGTTTTATTGAGATATTCACAAACCATACAATTCCCTTATTTAAAGTACACAATTCAGTGGCTTTTAGTATATTCATAGAGTTGTGAATTCATCACCAAAGTCAATTTTAGAACATTTTCATGTTCTAAAACTCCACATCCTTTAGCTATCACCCCAATCACCACCCCCAGGCCCTAGGCAGCCACTAATCTGTTTTCTATCTCTGTAGATTTGCCTATCTTGCCTATTCTGGACATTTCATATAAATGGAATATATAATATGTGGTCCTTTGTGACTTATTTCTTTCACTTAGCGCAGTGTTTCAAGGTTTATCCATGATGTTGCATGTATCAGTACTTCATTGCTTTTTATTGTTGAAAAATGTTCCATTGTATGGATACATGACATTTTATTTATTCATTCATCAGTTGATAAACATTAGGGTTGTTTTCACTCTGGGGCTATTATGGATAATGCTGCTATAGAATATTTGTGTTATTTTCTTTTTGATAATAGCTATCCTAGTGAGTGTGAAGTAGTGTTTCATTGTGGTTAAAATTCCAGTTTTTCACACAGAAGAAAACTGGGACTGAAGAAGGATATTTAAAAGTCCATATCCAATAAATTACAGAACTGCTGTTTGAATCCAAATCTGTCTTGACTTCCAAATCCACGATCAACAAACACCTTCTTAATCATAGGGTGCACCAGAAGTTACTTTATCAAGTTCACACATCAAGGTCATGGCAGAGCCCCTGTTGATACAAGTTCCATAAAATTCTCTTAAATTCCAAGCTTATCCTCTGCACTTAAAATATGATTTAGTTGTTCTGCTTATTAACTTTTAAGAAGTTTATCATTTGTGTCAGGGGTTCAGTAATCTCTTAGGACTGTTTTAAAATACAAATACTTGAGCCTCACCTCTCACTTAATGAATTTTGGTCTCTAGGGGTGGGAAGTGTGATTTTATCAAGCATTAAATTTGTTCTCATTGATTTAATAAAAATAATTTTCTGACCCTATGATGATACTTAATATTAAGTGAAATAGGCAATTCATTTTAAGAAATGATAAAAGACACTAACAACTATTAAAATACATTATAAGTCATTTTTACATTTAAAATACTATATCTTAAGACTAACCATTTCATTTGTGTACTCCTATTATAAGCTATGCAATTACAGCTATATGAATTCTGAGCAGTCTATATAAATGCTTTATAGCAATTTCACCTGTTTTAAACACAGAGAAAAACCAGGAAATAAGCAAAAAAAAAAAAAAAAAAACTACTGAAACTAGTCAAAATAAATGTATTCGTGTTCATACACTCACTGGAAAGGCCTTTTCACAAAGATCTATTTATTTATAAATTTATTCTCGGTTTTTCAAAGCTTGATTATCTGATTTTTGTTAAAAGCAGCTAATTTGAAGGCTGCTAAACTGGTATTAGTTAAAAAATAAAAAAAGGCCACTGAAAGCAAAGTAGGTGATGGGGAAAAAAGCATGAAATACTATGAAATGGACTAACAACTATGGTCCCTAAGGTTACCTGTTGTGGAGCTATATATCCCTGTGTACTGCAAGAATGCATCGACATATTCAAGCACAGCAGAGTTGTAGCATATAAGGATGGGTAAGGGCAAGAAAGACCATCTGTCTGAACAACACATATCGTTGCTTCAGAATCTTCTTTTGTTAATATTTACATGAAAGATAGTTTCATCCAAATGAATTATTGCTTACTCTGTGCAGTGCTAGAGACAGAGCTAGTGATAGTGTATTTACTGATATTCTCTTCCCTCTCTCCTTCCTCCTTAACAGTTGTTATATTACAAGGTAACTATCCTATACAAATTAGATTGGTGTTATTGTTTAATTATTACAATACTCTTTTATTACCCAGTGTCATGGTTTGCCAGACTGCTGTGACAAATACCACACAACGGGTTAGTTTAAACAACAACCACTCACAGTTTCAGAGGCCAGAAGTCCAAAATCAAGGCATTGGCAAGGCCAGGCTTTCTCCCTGAAGCCTATAACATCTGGTCCTGGCTCGCTACAATCCTTGGGGTTCCTTGGCTTGCATCTCTGCCTCTTATCACATGGCATTGTCCTTGGTCCTGCCTGTAGCTTTTTCTGAAGTCCGGTTTTTTATAAGGCCTCCAGTAATACAAATCAAGGCCCACCTAATTCAGTTTGACCACACCTAAATAGGATCTTAGAAGATCCTATTCACACATGAGTCCACACATTAATAACACATCTTCACAGGATCCTATTTACAAATGGGTTCACATCCATAGGAACTTGGACTAAGAATATGTCTTCTGAGGGGGCACATAATTCGAACTACCACTCCCAGTTTTACAGATTAGTAAGTTAAGGCCCTGAGAAGTTACTAGATTTGCTCAGGATTGTAAAACTAAAAAGTACCAGATTCAAGTATCAAGACTCATTATCTGATATTTCCAAATAAAGAGTTTTGGTGGTCTTTGGTTTTGTTTTGTTTGCTAATGAGGATAGTAAGAACGTGACTTAGAATTTAGTCAATTTCCAGTTATTATGTGTATTAGTGTTTTGGTCCCCTGCTCTCAGGTGATTTTGTTGATTGATCTATGCGTTGTTTAACTAGTCTTGAAAGTAGGAAGGAATCTCTATTAATGAACCATGATAAGGGTAATTTTTAAAAGACTAAGCAGATAAGCTTTGAGGAATATTGCTTTCAACCTAATAGCAAACAGTTGAAGCAGTACACAATTTACAAGTACTATATTATATATTTCCTTATTTTTTTGTATAAAACATGCTTTGAGATGATAGAGCAACTATCACTATTATATTATTTTACAAATGGTTTAATTTGTGAATGGGAGCATGGCTAGTAAGTAGTAATACTACCAAAGTCCAGTTCTTTTCCCTCCAAATCCAGTTCTCTTTTAAAAAGAACCTCAGCTGGAGGATCCCTAGGGCCTATTTGATTGGGCAAATTCTGTTGGTGTCTTTTTTCTTCTTCTGCTTCCCTTATTTAGATGCTGTGTAAATGTCATGCAGGTATAGAAGTTAAAATGTTAAATAATTATTTAAAAACCTGCCAGAGCGCAAACCAGAAGCAGAAAGGAATGGGGCTGTTGGGACCCAATATCACCAAAACCCATAAAATGAGCATCCTGAGCACCTTCATGGGCCAGATCCAGGGCTTGGACCCTTGGGCAACCTTCAGGTGCCTCTGGCTACAGCAATGCAGGAGTATAGCGCCAGGGTCCTGTCCTGGGTGGCTCATCAAGCTGCTAGTCTAGGAGCTTGCATTGTTGTGAAACATTTGTTAGAAACTATGAAAGAGCATCATCAAAATCTTACTACTAACTATAGCCTATATCTTACATTTGGTGTATTTTTCCCCCAACCTACCCAATTATTAACACCCTTAGTATTATACATTTGTTACAGTTCATGAGAGAACATTACAGTATTTGTTCTGTTAACCACAGTCCTATCTTCTACCACGGGATTCACTGTGTTATATAGTCCCATGCTTTGAACAATCCATTCAAAGTGTACACTCAATGGCTTTCATTTTCATCACAGTTTTGCTGTCATTACTGCAGTCAATTTTAGAACGTTTTCAATTATTCCAAAAGGAAAAATTCCATACTCCCTTATAGCGGCACATTGTTGTCCCTTAGAATTGATAAAATATTTTTCCATTGCTGCAAAAATGTTATAATATTACTGTTAGCTATCATCCATAAATTACATTAGTTGTAATTTTCCCATATATCACCACATTCTTTTTTTTTTTTTTTTTTTTTTAAGATTTTATTTATTTATTCATTTATTCCCCCCTTGCTGCTTGTGCTCGCTGGGTCAGCCAACCACGCCGTGCGGGAGGGCCTGCCTTCACCAGGAGGCCCCGGGAACCAAACCCGGGGCCTCCCATATGGTAAACGGGAGCCCTACTGATTGAGCCACAGCCGCTTCCCTCACCACATTCTTAATACTTTGTAAAAGAACATTTTTTTCTTGTGGTATCTTTATCTGGTTTTGGTATTTGAGTGATGTTGGCTTCATTGAATGAGCTTGGTAACATACCTTCCTGTGCAGTTTTTTGGAAGAGCTTGAGCAAGATTGATATTAGATTGTCTTTGAATGATTGGTAGAATTCACCTGTGAAGCCATCTGCTCCTGGGCTTTTCATTTTGGGGAGGTTTTTGATGACTGTATCAATCTCTTGTGATTGGTTTGTTGAGCTCTTCTATTTATTCTAGGTTCACTGCAGGTTGTTCATGTGTTTCTAGGAATTTGGCCATTTTGTTTATGTTGTCTAGTTTGTTGGCATACAGATGTTCATAGTATTCTCTTATGGTTGCTTTTATTTCTACAGGGTCAGTGGTAATGTCCCCTTCTCATTTTTTACTTTATTTATTTGCATCTTTTCTCTTTTTTCCTTTGTCAGTCTAGCTAAGGATTTGTTGATTTGGTTGATCTTGAAGAACCAACTTTTGGCTTTGTTCATTCTTGCTACTGTTTTTTTGTTCTCCATTTCATTTATTTCTGCTCTAATCTTTATTCTTTCTTTCTTTCAGCTTGGTTTCAGATTAGTTTGCTGTTCTTTTTCTAGGTCCTCCAGGTGTGCAGGTAGGTCTTTGATTTTAGCTCTTTTTTGAGGGAGGGGCAAGGGAGTAAAGAGTTTATTAAGAAACAAGAAAAGAAAAACAGGACACAATTTGAAACATAGAGTGCGAGCATGCTGCAGGGGGAGATGAGTGTGTGGGGGGGCCCAGGTTAGATTAGGTGTCTTTAAAACCTTTACTCCTCCCCCTTCATAATGTTGGGGAGGAGCCCCAGCCGTTTGCTGTTGTATTTGGCTGCCTTATGATCCCTCCCTGTTAGCTCTCAGGGGCCCAATGAGAAAGCCTGTTTGGGATTATCTGGGGCTTCTCCTTGACCCTGGAAAGAGTTCCAAATGAATCTCTTAGCCAGGGTCTCACAGGATCTTTCTTGCAGCCTCCCGTTCCGGGAGGTTTATGGGCGGGGTCTCATGGCCATGTGATCTGCTGGCCTACCGCCTTCCTTCTTTTACTATACTAACCTGCCTCAACTCCCCCCTAAACCCTTAGTCTTAAGGGGGAGCTGAAGGGCGATGGTCATTCTTCTGTGGGTGCTTCCTGCTGGTTAGGGGGAGTAGGCCCTGCCTGACAGAGTGTGAAACCCTCCGGCTATTCTTTTGAGATTTAGGGATGACAAATACCAGCATTGTGATTGGAACTGGATGAAATCCCTGCATGACTAATATCTTGTTTTAGAATATTCCACAATATTTGATTCTGGAAGAAAAAAACTTAGAATTTGAGATACATGGTGCTACTTAAGAGGATAAAGAAGATGTTGGTAAGTGGGCCCAAAAAGTGGGGGCCAGCCATGACATACTGAACCATGAGAGTGAGAAAGGCCAGGTGTCTTCAGAGGCTGCATCCTCCCAGAGTCGATGGGAAACATTAGCACTTCTTTTTTAATGTAATCATTGAGGGCTATAAATTTCCCTCTCAGCACTGCCTTTGCTATATCCCATAGGTTTTGATGTGTTGCGTTCTCATTTTCAGGCCTCTCAAGATATTTACTAATTTCTCTTACAAGTTCTTCTTTGACCCACTTATTATTTAAGAGTGTATTGTTTAATCTCCATATATTTGTGAATTTTCCCATTTTCTGTCGGTCATTGATTTCCAGCTTCATTCCATTATGATCAGAGAAAGTACTTTGTATAATTTCAATCTTTTTGAAGAACTGTCTTATGATCCAACAGATGGTCTATCCTGGAGAAGAATCCATGAGCTCTTTTTTTTTTTTTAAGATTTTATTTATTTATTCATTTATCCCCCCCTTGCTGCTTGTGCTTGCTGGGTCAGCTAACCACGCCGCGCGGGCGGGCTTGCCTTCACCAGGAGGCCCCGGGAACCGAACCCGGGGCCTCCCATATGGTAAACGGGAGCCCCACTGATTGAGCCACAGCCGCTTCCCCCATGAGCTCTTGAAAAGAATGTATATCCTGCTGTTTGGGGTCCAGTGCTCTGTAAATGTCTGTTAGGTCTAGTTCATTTATCATATTATTCAAGCTCTCTGTTTCCTTATTTATCCTCTGTCCAGATGTTCTTTCCAATATTGAGAATGGTGTATTGAAGTCTCCACTATTATTGTAGAGATGTCTATTTCTCCCTTAAGTTTTGCCAGTGTGTACATCATATATCTTGGAGCACCCAGGTTAGGTGCATACATATTTATGATTATTATTTCTTCTTGGTGATTGCCCATTTTATTAATATCTAATGAACTTCTTTATCTCTTATAACAGCTTTGCATTTAAAATCTATTTTGTCTGATATTAGTATTGCTACTCCAGATCTTTTTTGGTACTTAGTCTTATTGAGGTTCCCTTGTATGTGATACATTGCTTTTCTCTTGTTGTCTTCAGAATTCTCTCTTTATCTCTGGTATTTGTCATTCTGCATATTAGGTGTCTCAGAGTAGGTCTTTTCAGAGTTATTCTGTTTGGGGTGTGTTGCCCTTCTTAGATATTGAAAATTTTGTCTTTCATAACAGTTGGGAAAGTTTTGGTCATTATTCCTCAAATATTCTTTCTGCCACTTTTCTCCATTCTCTTCTCCTTTTGGGACACCAATAACATATATGTTTGTACATTTTGCATTGTCATTCAATTACCTGAGACCCTGTTGCATTTTTTCCATTCTTTTCTTTTCCTGTTCTCCTGTCTTTTCAAGTTCAGATGATTGGTCCTCCAGTTCTTTACTTCTGTCATCTACCAATTCACTTCTGCTGTTATATGCCTCTAATGTTTTTTTAAGTTTATCCATTTTTTTCTTTCATTCCCATAAGCTCTGTTACTTTTCTTTGCAGGCTTTCAAATTGTTCTTTATGCTCACCCAGTGTCTTCTTAATATCCTTTATCTCTTTAGTCATATTGTCCTTCACCTCCTCGAATTGATTTAGGAGATTTGTGTGGTTATCATTGATTAGTTGTCTTAAGTCTTGTGTCTCCTCAGGATTTTTGGTTTGCTCTTTTGGCTGGGCCATCTCTTCCTGTTTCTTAGTATGGGTTATAATTTTTTGCTGATGTCTTGGCATCTGAATATGTTGATGAATTTACTCTGATGGTCAAATTCTCTCTCTTGCCTAGTGGTTTTGTTTCACAGCCCTTCTTTGATTTTTGGTTCAACTTACTCTAAGTCTTTAAAATTGCCCATCTTAAGTTATCAGAATAGGGCCAGGGACTCACTGATGGAGTGCAGATCTGATCCCAGGGTTCTGGGACGAGAGACTCCAAAAAGCATTTGTTTTTTTCCCTCTCCTTGCAGTTTCCTGGCCAGCCAGCAGATTGCGCTCATCGGCGAATCTTTCCACAGAGGTATCTCTTTAAACCTCCACTTGCCCAGATCCTGCTCTGGGCAGAGCCGAGATTCAGAGTAGGCTTTGTTGGTAAAACCACGCTCTGCCCTCCCCCACACCCCTTTTCTTCCCAGGGAGGAAGACATCTGTTCCCCTCCCAGTGGCCCCAGTGAGCCATGGGTTCTATCCAGGCTGTGGCCTTGAGGGTGGAAGGTGGGTACTGTTCCTGGTCTCCAGGGCTAGTAACTCACAGTTTTCATTTTGGCTGCTTTGTCCCTTTTGTCATCTTTTGATGATATTCTGACCTTTGTCTTCCCTCTAGGCATATATAACTACCTTCTGTCTGATATCTTCAAAACTGTGCTTGAAGTATAAACAACAAACATACATAAATGAGAATTAAATTACTTCTCTAAATTTAGAACTTTTAAAAATGTAAAGCTATTGAGATTTTAAAAGAATAAGGGTAGTAAATAGGACTCTACTATGTTAATAGAATATAAAAAGAAACTAAATATGATTGTGTTCCTTATATGCCCATGTGTTTCAGTTTAAAGTCAAGTGAATCATCTGGATTGACTGATTTTTTTATTTATTTTTTAAAAAAAGATAATTTGAGTTTACTTTATGTTTTGAAGAAGATAAGGGAAAGCTTAATACCTGGGTAGTAGAAGAGAGTAAATATATACCATGTAAAAGGTTTGTTTCTAAGCTATTTTTTGTTTTGTTTCTATGCTATTATGGACCAGCTTGATGTTTTCTGTCATATGGATGTGTAGTGAAATTTGGTCCTTCAGCTTCATTTAAAAAGTTCATTTAACAATTCCACTGTGTATTTACAAGCTCTTGTTTATAATTGTGTTTGCATTTGAAGAACTAAAGAATCAGCATCAGTGATCCCTGGATCACAAACACTGATGCTTTAGAGATGGTGGCAGTTGCAGTTGTTTGTTTTTTGCTCCCTTTTCACTCCAGCTTCCTCCACAAAGAGATCTCATATCCTGCCAGCAGTCAGGCACAAGGAGGCCTGGCCCCCACATTGATTTCTTCTGCCCGTTACTATTAAGCAATATGGTAGAAACAGTATCACATCTCCTAAAATTTAGGGAGAGGAAAGAAGATAAACAATTTCAAAAATCTATTTAAAAATGCTTAACCAGCATGGTTCTATCCCAGCCCTATAGTGTGTAACATGAGATTTCTGGGAGATTAGAATCTTCAATGTCCTAAAGATCCTCAAGAGATTTTATTTTGGTGTGGAAACTGCAATCTAAGAAGAAATGAATTCTTTTACCAAAACATCCACTTTACTTTTAAAGTATGGACTGCTCCAGACTCTGCTTAATTCAATTAGGTACTACTCCATAGCTTTCCTTCATTTAAAATGTTTTAACTCCCATAAGAAACGTGTGATTTATGGGAAGGAGTGTATTTGCATGTGTTTGATGCTGATT
This sequence comes from Tolypeutes matacus, assembly GCA_026826555.1. Classification (NCBI taxonomy): domain Eukaryota; kingdom Metazoa; phylum Chordata; class Mammalia; order Cingulata; family Chlamyphoridae; genus Tolypeutes; species Tolypeutes matacus. The sequence goes on from JAKSZT010026446.1 coordinate 3,197,216, forward strand.
GGAAGAGCACACATTCCATATTGGGGTAACAGCTGTCCATGGGTCTTGCTGGAAGAGAAAATTCCTGTTAGGAGTTGGATGAAGGTACTGATGCATTTACCCCACAACTTACGTCATAAGGAAAAAAAAAACCAAAACACCATTTCCACCATTTAACTTTCTGAAAAAATTTGCTTTATAGTTATGGAGTGCTTCTGTGGGAATTACTCACGGGAGAAGTTCCCTATCGTGGCATCGATGGTCTTGCTGTGGCTTATGGAGTGGCAGTCAATAAACTCACTTTGCCCATTCCATCCACCTGTCCTGAGCCGTTTGCTAAGCTTATGAAAGGTATTGGTACAGCTTCTGTGTTTGTGTGTTTACAGGGAGGTCATTAATCTATATTTTTTAATAAAAAAAAGTAATTTCTGTGCTTTCAATTTTCAGATACTTTCAAGTAATTATGCTCTCTTAAGAATTAGAAACCTTGCCTTTGATCTATGAGGTCAGGTTAAGTTTTGATGAACTAAGTAACTTTTTAAAAAATCCTGATTTACTAGTGACTCATTTATGTACAAAAACTCAACTGAATGGTAATAAAGTTTTCACGAAGTATAGTCATAGAGTTCAATATTCAGTTGGCTCCAAATCTGCTATTGTAAATTTGACAAAATGATCAAAAATCTTAACTGGCATGGTTTGCCAAGACCATGTCTATCTGATCCTTATCTTTTTAAAAATTGTTATACTAACTCGTTTTGTAAGCAGCAGTTTGCCTTATTTCATTATTAGGCTATTTCTTAGAGCTTCTTTTTTTATTATAACATCTGAAAGACTGGTTTTCTTGGGTTAGGTTGTATAACTCTACACGAGTAAATCACCAGGCTATGGCTGCTTAGGCCCCTTAAACACAGAGTTCAAGTTTAAGGCGCAGAAATCACATGTCCATATATTAAAGGTGATATAATGTAGAAAGCAGCCATATCCAGTAGTAATTATTATCCAGGCCTCTGACATGGACACTGTATGAAATAAATTATTCAAGATCATTATCAGTAGATTCTTAAAATCTTCTCATACACTGTCAACATGGGCTTATGGTTTAGAATGACAAATGTTAAATTGAAGTACATTTCAGTGTAAAGTATTTCTTAGAAACGCAGAAGTCTTGGAGATAATCTGGTATATGTTGAGATAAGAAATTTTATGTGATTCTTGTTTATTTTAGAATGCTGGGAGCAAGACCCTCATATTCGTCCATCATTTGCCTTAATTCTTGAACAGCTGACTGCAATTGAAGGGGCAGTTATGACTGAAATGCCTCAAGAATCTTTTCATTCCATGCAAGATGATTGGAAACTAGAAATTCAACAAATGTTTGATGAGTTAAGGACAAAGGAAAAGGTGAGAGAGAAATTTTCAATTGCATAATATATTAATATTTATGAAGGTTGTGGGAAATACGAGCCAACAGCAACTGTTGGCTTTAGCCCAAAATATTTTCAGGCATCAGAATTTATTGATCCTTGCCTTCAGGTTCAAAACAAACAAACAAACAAACCTATACTCAAAATGTATAACTCGAGGGCAAAGGCCCTTTTGTTAGATTAACTTTCAAATGTTGAAAAAATAGGCGAGAATAACACACAATAAACCCTTTATATGCATTAACCAGCTTTAATAATTGTCAATATTTTGTCAATTTTGTTCATTTCTCTTCCTCATCATTATCTTTTTTCTTTTTTCTTTTTTTTAACTGGGATATTTTAAATTAAATCCCAGATTCATGTCATTTTACCTATAAGTACTTCAATATGTTAGTAAGGACTTTTTGTGCTACTGGGGCCAGGGATTGAACCCGGGACCTCATATGTGGGAAGCTGGTGCTCAACCACTGGGCCACATCAGCTCCCCAGTAAGGACTTTTAAAAATAACTTCCCTGCCATTATTATTTAAAAATTAAACAATACTTCCTTAATATCATTTGATACTGTATCCATATTCAGATGTCACAGTTTGTTTCAAAGATGTGTTTATACAGTTGATTTGTTCAAGTCAGGATTTAAACAAGTGCTTTATTTTTGGTAATGTCTTTAAAAGCCTCTTTTATGCTGGTTTGCTCCCCACACACCCTTTTATCTCCAATGCATTACTTTGTTGGATAAACCAGGAAGAGGTAAATTTTGAACATTTTAACATGATGAGTTACACTGTGGATGGTTTATAGATTTTAAGAAGGAAAAAAATAAACCTATATATTAATATGCTGGAGCTGTAGTTGTGTCACCACATACAAGAATTTTGAGAAACAAGAACAGTAATTCGAAGGACAGGTAGTTGAGAAGTTAGTTTAGTTAGCATGGTCCTCTTTTTGAATAGTGACAGATGACTATTAATGGACATTGAAGAATCCCAAATTCAGGGAGGGGTTTTGTGCTACAGTTGTAGTTTTTTTGTTTTTTAAGATTTTGTTGTTGTAGTTGTTGTACTTCAGCATTTTGGTGAAGCGTGGTTTACTCTTGTTGTCTCAAGTGTATAATGATTCAATAGGTTAAATTCTCTGTTGTATGTTCAGTAACGTCTGGGCTAATATGTACCATTGAAAGTTATTGAAAACATTTATAAAACCATATAATATTCTAGGAAGAAATAAAATAGAATTCTTTTTTAGGTAAGGGATATCAATTTGCTTAAACAAACAGTCCATTCGTTTATTCCAATTTATGGCATTGAAACATGGAATTGTGGTATAGCGGGGAGTCATTCTCCCATGTTAAGGTTACCTTGACTTGTATAATATAGCCTTGCACTTTCACATTAGCCCTCATACTGAAAGCCTGCAACCAGCCTGAGTCCAAAGGAAAGGACAACAGAGGGGATAACAAGTTGTGCTTTGAATAGATATATGCATAAACATTTCCTGAGCTGTATATATAATGCTGTATATGATACAAGACCATCTATTCACATTCTGTCCTTAAATGGCTTACTTCTATATTATCATGCCAAATTGGATGCTAATATAAGGTGTGTCATAGGCCTTTCTCAAAATACAGATTGTTTCCCAGAGCTTCATTTTAAAAATGTATCTGTGGGGAAATTGTTCTGAGTTTCGTTGTTAAAACTTTTTTTCAGCAAACACGTTTTGAATAACTACTGTGTGCTGAAAATAGTGCTAGAATCCTAGGACACAGAGACGAAGTGGCATTCTTTATCCTTGAATGTTCTTTTGAATGCCAGGCTGAGGATTTGGACCTTGCTGATAAGTTTTAAAAAGGGGCTTGATTTGATATCTTGACCACACTTTCAGATCAAAAATTGAAGTCAGAAGCCCCACTTCACTCCCCTTCCTCTTTCCCCCGAAAGAACTGCTGCCCATTCTGCTTCCTTATTTGTGATAATAGGATCACTGTTTTCTCGGATACCCAATCTCAAGGATCTTTTAAGATGTTTCTTGTCGTCTTAAATGTGATAAAGACCATTGGTCACCGGTCACGACCCCAGCCCACGTCCTCACCTACCACCTGGACTCCAGCAGCAATCTAATTCAGGGCTCTGCATCTGGTCTTGCCCCCCTAGTCTATTCTCATTCACCACTGCCAGGGATCCTTCAGAAATGCAAATTTGATCACCCTTCTTCAATAACTAATTCCTTTTCCTTACATATTTAGCTTCACTTTTCTACTGTCCTCTGTCCTCAACCAAAACTGATTTTTTTCCAGTTCCTCTGATACACGGCTCTTCAGTTTTGCACATATTCTTTCCTCCGTCAAGAAATCCATCACCTCCCCAGCCTTCATCCCCATCCCACAATTGCTGGCTCCCTTATTCTTAGCCGTTCCTATCTCCCTTTTCTTACTCTGCTGCACCAGAGAAACTGTTGTACTGTCAATGCATCCTGTAATTCCCCTGCCATGGCACTGAATCATGCTTTATTATTACAATTGCTCATTTAATTGTTCATAGTTTGCCTTTTCTGCTAGATGGTAAGTTCACAAGCTATCCTGTTTCATTCTTTTTCATTTGCATTCACAGTATTGAACATAGTACTTGGCACATGATAGGCATTAAATAAATACATTAAATAAACCTAGGTACAATTTGGTAATATGTTCCTGATATATATTTTATGTAACATTTGAGAGATATTAGCAATTGGTATTATTATTATTATTGTAAGTGAAAAGGGAATTCACAAATGTATAAATGTTATAAACTCTTATGAATCTTATGATGTAAAAGAGGCATACAACTTAGCTGTTTAACTTCTGGTTACATATTCTTAAGAAACTTTCATATGTGTGTACAAGGAGACATGCTAAAGATTGTTCCCCTAAGCATTGTTTGTAATAGTGAAAAACTGGAAACAACCCAAATATCCATTAATAGAATAGATGCCTAAAGTATTGTATGTTCATATCATGGAAATCTGTGCCGCAGTTAACATGAATGAACACTAGCTACGTGTTTTAATATGGAAAAATCTCAAACGTGATATTGGGTGAAAAATTAGTTGCAGAAAAATAGTTACAGTATATACTTTTTATGTAAATTTTAAAAACATATTAAATAATACTATTCAAATGAACTAAAAGACCAAAAGTATAGATGGGGAAAAAGTCCCACCAGTTTAAGAATAGGAGTTAGATCTGAGGAGGGAGGCAGGACGGGAGAGGTATGGGACCCAAGTATGGCAGACAAGGGGCTTGAGCAGACCTGAAACAAATATGGTAAAAATTGAACAGCTATTAAATGTTTGTGAATGCATGGATATTTGCTATTCTTTCTAGTTAGAGTATATTTTTAATATTTCATAGCTTAACATGATTAAAATAAAGGTTAGAAAGATAGAAATTGCTAAAGGCATTATTTCAAGTAGTTGACTTAAAGGCAATTCACTTTCTTCCTTAGACTTTACAGATTTCTAACTTTTAAAAATATAAAACAGGTAAATGCAAGCTTAGGCCCTGACTCCATTAATAAATATATAGAGTTTGTGTAATAAGAAATAATAATCAGATTTTACTCTGTTCAGATCATATCCACAATATTTGATTGTGGGCACCATGTTATAAAGACATGACCTGAAAGGTGAGGAGCCTGGAAATCTGAACATATAGAACAACTGAGGAACTAGAAGCAGAAGGGGATGGGAAATGCAGGGGCTGTCCTCAGATACTAGAAGAACTTTCAAGCAGATGAAGGAGGAAATATGTGCTATATTATTCCAGAACTCAGATGTAGAACCTCTTGGGTAAAATGTTCCAGGGATTCACATTTGGTCTCCAAACCAATAACACTTAGAGCTGTCTAGCAGTGAAACAGAGTGTTTCATCAGGTTTTCTGCTTTCTTTACTCAAGGAATTCAAGCAGAGACTGAAGGAGGTATTTATATGGGATCCTAAAAATATGTAATAGACCAACCTTTTTGTAAAATATTAAATCTTTTGTGAAATGCCACAGTCTACTATCTAGCAGTCTAGTGTAGTGGTTGAGACCAAGGCCTCTGGACTCAGGCAGCTGATTGGAATTCCTGCTCTGCCACTTGCCAGTTGTATGGCCTCCGACTCTGTGTTACTTACTCTCTGTGCCTTCTCAGTATTAAAATGATAACAGTAATATACTGTACCTCAGGGTTTTTGTTACAGTTTCATCCGTTAATATACGTAAAGTGCATAGAAGAATGCCTGTTACCGAGTAAGTAATGTTTGAAGGGAAAAAAGTGGTTGCTTTGACAGGAGCTCGGGCAGGTTCCCCAGGCCCCCGTGTCACACAAGCCACATTCCCTGGCCCAGGCACTTCAGGGGAAACCAGACACTGAGGAATAATGCCTGAAAATGACTCACTAGATTACTTTTTAAAATACTGGAGTTTGCTGAAGAATTACTATGAGTGATATTGTCAATATATTGACATTAGTTTTATGTTTCTTGGAAACTAGTAATTTTTGTTGAATTAAAAAGATGAGAAAAAGATGCTGATTTTTTTCCTTTTTTTTCTTTAACACTTGCCCAAATTGTTTTCAGGAATTCTAAAGTTAGATATTTATTAGCAAAAACAGAAAAAAAAAGGTTCTGGGAAATGGAAGAGGACTAAGGGAAAATTAAACTTGAAATCACAGAATTTAAATTTTGGTAGTGATGCTATTAATAGTTATTGCAGTTTTTTAAAGCTGTTTTTAGTTTATTTTAGTTTGCTTCTAATTAGTGATAATTATTTATGAGCCTTCAGACTATAAACATATCCAGTGAATTATTTCTTATTATATGTAGTGTACAAATAAAAAATGCTTCAAGAGTGGATGTCTGCTGTTCCTCCATTTTGAGGTTTATGGTAGTTTCTTTGTTATTCTTATGATTGACTTTTGAGCTGATACTGGTGTCTTTCTTTTTCTTTGATTTCTGTGCCCTGCTCTTTGAAATACACAATTTACTGTATCTTTGAGCCTTTTGATTTACAAATTACTATACTATTTTGCTTAAAATTTTGTAATTACATTTTTGTTGATGGAGTAGAAAGCACAGTGTACACGCTCCATCTCCCTTTCTTGTTCACTGATTGCTTAAGGTAGGAGGCACCCGACTTGGAATTAATGGCCAGTAACTTGGCTGTGTGGTCTGTGTTATTCAGTAAACTGTAGCCTCCTTAGAGACTGGTTCCTCCCCGAATTCCTGCCTTCTTATCTCTGTGTGTCTGTCTTTGCCCCTGTTGTGCATGCACCTGTCTTTAAACCACCATACGAGGGCATGTCACTGTTAATGATTAACATCTGTTACCAGAAATCTGGATTTTCCATTACTAGAATGGCCTGTGCCAAGCAATTAAACAAATATTACTGCTATTCATCTTATCCACTAAAAGAATTTTTGTGTGTGCTTCATAATTTCAAAGTATTCAAAAGGTTTCTAATATTCCAGACCTTTTTTTCTTTTACTGTTGAAAGTTTACAAGCCATTCAGAAAGATTACTTTTGCTACTTTCTCTTTGATCTTTTTTTCCCTCTTATGAAGTCTCAAGCAAGTGTTTTTTTTTTGTTTGTTTTTTATTCATAAAGTTCTTGTAAGAAGATTTACTTTTTAACTTGGGACCTGGAATTTAAAATGGCTTCTTATTCACTTACTGTGGTAATAACACACAAAAAGCCCAACTGAATTCGCTGCCCATATCTCTTCCACATGCCATTTCACGTAACAATAGCTAATTGGATTGATATCAATACCACTGAAAAGTAGTATCTTAACAAAAGGGTAGGCAATAGTGAATTAAACTAGGAAGTTGATGGGAATTATCCTCTGTCCCCAAATATATAACAGTAAAATATCCCATTTGGAGACAAACTCATTGGGGAAGACCATCAACTAAAAAAAAAATAGTTTACAGATTTGTTTTAAACATGTAGTAGTTTTTCTTTTCTCTAATTTTCATGTAATAATAATTTATATCTGGCACAGTGTGATGAAGAAATATGGATCTGCTAAAAATCAGCTAATACATTAGCAAAAATGATTTGAATATCAATTGTCCTTAAGTAAACCATTTCTCCTGCAATTTTGTTAGTGTAGTTTGTTTAGAAAAAATAAATTTAACGAATGTGTTAAAGGTGAATTTCAGTCCACTTTGGTGGAATTATAAATTCAGAATTAGTTTGATCTGATAAGTAAATTTCTTTATTAGAGCTCCCCAGTCTCTTCTTACTATTGCCATGTTTATTTGTGAGATGATGGTCTTCTGTGTTTATTTTCCTCTGTGATAATTGTGCTAACAGACCCAAATTATTCTTCGAGTCTATCAGTAAAAAATTCAAGGGATTAGTAGACTTGAATTAGTATTATAGACCCATGTTTTGGCTCTGGTTTTTTCCATGAACTTCTAACTTATATGGTGTTTCTTCAAGGATTAATATTCTTGTGGTAGGCCTCAAGACAAATCTCAGCTCAGAGCTCAATTTATGATTAAACTCTACCTGAGAAAATATCTACAATTTATCTAATAAAGATTTTGGTATTATAGTATTCTAAGACTAAATTGGTCTGGAGCAGTGAAATAAAACCTTCTAAATGTCTTGATTTCAATGCCAGTAATTGATTTATTAGCAGGATAATCTAGAATAGAAAGTAGTTCAGCACTGGAAAGGAATATTCACATCTTATTAAAGAGCAACATAATTTGAGAAATAAGAATGGGGATATGCTTTTAAAACTTTGTGGAGTTGTCTGTTTTACTGTTGAATAATTTGTTTCTAAAGGGAATAGAAGTGTTCATTTATATAATGTATATTTCTCAGAAGTTCAATAATTCCAACACCAAAACCAAGAGAGTTAAACTTTAATCAGTAAATATAATGACAGAGGTTTATAGTAGCTAATTCATAAGATCTGCATATAATGTGATACTTTCCACACATCCATGTCATCCTAAAAAGTTCTTTGTACACCAAATACATTTTCCTTTGGCTTATAATTTTAGAGGTTCTTCTTTTCATTTCTGATGGGTCTTCAGCTGACTCCTAACACATTGGTTTTGTTTTTTACCTTAATATCTCTACCAAAATGTTGTAATCTCTAAACAAACTCTTAAATATCCTAAGGAAGTCCCTAAGTAAAGAAATTTGAACTGCAATCTTCTGTAGAATACTTTAATTGATCAATTTTTAAATTTGGCTTTATTTAAAAATGGGTCATTCACAGTTGTACTTTGTTGCTATGTGTTAATGTACACTTTACATGTCAGTGATTATGAAGGGTAGAGATGAAGAGGAGTAAAATATTACAGAGTTTTTAAATTTTTGTTAGGTCTCTTTTAGGATCATGAAACTGGAGGAGCAAGATGGAGCCTGTGCAGAGGTTTTAGCTTCAGTCTAAATTAGTCCTATGCTGAAAAGGTCTTAGCTCTGATTTCCTTAACTGCAAAGGGCTCTGTCCATAAGGACTTGAATGACCAGCTGGTTACACAGGGGAAGGGAAATGTCAACTTCTCAGGTATATCTGAGAATCAAGTGGCTAAGGGGAGACTGCGTGTCATGTTGAAATAAATGATAGCCAAGAAATGTCATTATTCCCACTGTGGATGATTCGTCTTGGTGTAAATCCTTGTCGTAGGAGCTGCGCTCACGTGAAGAGGAGCTGACTCGAGCAGCTCTGCAGCAGAAGTCTCAAGAAGAATTGCTAAAGCGGCGTGAACAGCAACTTGCAGAACGTGAGATTGATGTACTAGAGCGGGAGCTTAACATTTTGATATTCCAGTTAAATCAGGAGAGGCCTAATGTGAAAAAGAGGAAGGGGAAGTTTAAGAGAAGTCGTTTAAAACTCAAAGATGGTCATCGAATCAGTTTACCTTCAGGTATCATTTTCTTCTTAACATCTCAACAATTTTTATTTGTCATCCTTACAATTAGCAGCTTTGTTTCGTCAGAATTGGAAAGAAATGGGCAAATAAGACTTTAAAACATTAATGAATAAGTATCTTTTGCTTACTTCAATTCATGTTCATACTCTAATGACCTAGTTAGTTGTCATGTATGAAGGAGCATAAGGAGTGACTCACAGTACATTTCACACTGAGTGTTTAACTCTCGGCATACTTTCATATTAATGGATTGATTTACTCGTTCAGAAATCAAAGTGGAATTTCCTTTTAGCTGAATTGCACCGAACCAGCATTCAGTGCATTGTGAAAGTTTGATATCAACAAAACTATTGCTATCTCATTATTAAGCTTATTGTTTCCATAAGGATCTATAATGTCATCTGGTAACTGAGCTCGTTTGGAACATAATGCTGTTAGCACCTTCAACAAAATCTATCAAGTACTTCTATTTCATTGCTACTTCCATCCGAGGGTTTAAAATTCTTAGGGTACAAAAATGAACCAGTAAATCTAGGGAAGCTTTTAAAAACATTTGTAAAACATGTGACAATAACATAAAAGGATTACATGTGTTAGAAAAACTAAACAAAATTAAAAATTGCAAGCATATATTCACTCATTAAATTAAATTCTTTTATATTACGTGTATTGTACTTCCTTTAAGGAAAAACCAAATACCTTCACTTCACTTTGTGATTCTTTTTGGTACAAGGGAAGAATGTTAACAAAACAAGAGCAAACTGTACTTATATCTATCTCAGCATCTGTATGTATATGTGCATTATTTATTAGAGTGTGCTTTAAGTATTTTAGTGTTAGTGTTTTCTAAGATGTTTGTTAATGGTATGGAAACTTGCTTTAAATTAGAGTACTTGACAGTTTCTGTTTTATATAAAGTGTGTATAAGGTTGTTTTATAAAATGCTTATTACAAAATACTGGAAGCCTAGAAGCATATTGTGACTGTTTAGGTTATTGCAGAAGCCCTCAATTGATCAGAAAATTGTTTGTAAGTGGTACTCATGATTATACATTATACATTATTGATTATTTGAATTGATGAAGTGAGAACAGACTGTAGGCTGTATAAATTTTACCCTCAACCTCTATGGGAAAAAAAAAAAACACGCTTTTAGGATCTCTTCTGATTTTTGCTTTTAACTCAAGTATAACATGGAGGACTACTGACTAGACTGTCTTGTGTATCAGTCAGCCATAATTTTAAAGTAAGATATTTATTTGTGATCAAGCTTCTACTTTCAAGTACAGCTATTAGGAAAATTCGGAGAGACACTAGATGTGAATTTTCTTCCCGTTCTCAGTTATATCAGCTTTTTCTTCTATCAGTTTTGTGACCATGTTATTATAATTAATATTTATTGTTTCCTTTGGGGAAACATGGGAGGTGGTTAATGACAGACTGATGGAAAAGGAAATAACTTGAAAGAAAAAATTAAATTGGTCCATTAATTCTTTAATCTTCCATGGAAGAGCGATTAAATAAAGTAGCTCAGAATTCTCTCAGGTCAAACTTTCACTTTTGCTAATAAATTAATTCAAAGCAGACTAATATTTTATGTATGTATGTATGTTTTACTATTTTTACCAGATTTTTTTTCCTGGATTGTACAATTTGACTTTCATTTTTCTGAGAAAAGAGGGAACATTTTAGTTATACATTTATTTGCCTTACAGAAATTAAAAAGATTACAGTTAAAACATAACCAAAAGAAAAATACTGTTATAATACTAATCTATCAAGAAGAAATGATATTCTGCTTCTGGAATTTACACTACAGTTACTTCTTTTGCCCACAAGATGGTTCTACATTGTTGTACTACTGGTACCAATATTGAAACTTTTTCTCATCGGAAACTCCGGTTCTACTCCCCCTCCCCTAACCCCCACATACCCAATTAGAGCAAACATCCAAAAAGAATGAGAGCTGTGAAACTAAATTTTTTTTTTTCCTTCTAGTATTTTGCTTAGTATAGAAGAGAAAGGAGTTAGTTCAGTATGCTGTTAGTTCAGTATGATATTATTGCTTGCTAGACAATTCTTTGAAAAGCATCAAATATTAATAAAGTTTAATACTACACTATTAAAGAAGAAATATCTGACACGTAATAGATTGAACAGTGATGTTTTACTTTCAGTGTACTGTTTCACAAAATCACCAAATCTCTTTCACAGGATTTTTTCCCTATATAGACATAGCTTAAAGAATTTCTCAGAAACATTTAAGATGTCTACAAATTGGCCTTTAATATTTTTGCCTGCAGATCTTTCAAAAACTTATTATATGTGAATAATTTGATTCATTAGTAATTTTATCCTTGACAATCATTGATGATAGTTTTTAATTTTATGGCAGTTTATAGCTATAGTGACTTATTGCTGTAAAACTCAAATGTAGCTATTCTTACTGGAATTCCTTCATGGCTGGCTACAAAATAAGGAAGATTAATTCTTTTTAAAATGAGACAGCATATCTAGGACAAAAGTTTGTAAATTGCACTTTGTGAAAATTTAGTGGTTTTTTTTTTTGGAATTTGTAGCAAGAAAAAGTATGGTCATGGTGGATATTTTTATGTTGTGACTGATTTATATCACTCTCTATTATGCTTATTTCAAGCCAAATTTATGCTTTTAGTACATGTATAAACAAGGCAAAGAAGTTTTAAAACTTCCAAAAGTTGTTGTCCCTAAAACAATGGCATTTTAACTTCAACTACTTCAAAAGTCCAAAAAGCCTGCAAAGGTTGATTGTCTAATGTGTGTGAGTGTGTGAGTGAGAGTGAGTGTATTCATGTATATAGAGGAGAGAAAGTACTAAGAGATGTCTCACAGGTAACATGGGGCATTTTGGGGACATTGGAATTGTTCTGCAGGACATTGCAATGATGGATACAGGCCGTTAAATATTTTGTCAAAACCTATATTGCGTGGCACAAAGTATAAGCCATAATGTAAATATAGACCATGGTTAGTAGCAGTGCTTCTATATGTGTTCATCAGTTGTAACAAATGTACCACACTAATGAAAGATGTTGTTATAATTAGGAAAAGTGTGGGAGGGTGAGGGCTGGAGTATATCGGAATCCCATATATTTTCGATGTAACATTTATGTAAATCTAAAGCTTCTTTAAAAATAAAAAGAAATTAAAAGTCTATACAAAGATATTTTAAAAAGAGAGATAACTCACAAGAATTCTTTCAGGGATACTACTATTTTTAGTGCAAAAATGATTATTTCCACTGAGGCTATATTAGCTTTAATAAAATGTAAATATTACTAATAAAAATACAAGTGTAGGTTTTACACAAAAGCCTGTGGACCACCTAACAGTCTGCCATGAGTAAATAGCTTGAAGACTATTATCCTAACATGTACAAAAAAAATTGAATCTCAGCCACAGTCACTAAATAATTCCGTTTTAATTTTCCTAAATATAAAATTGGGACAGAATCAACCTTTCCCTGCTTCATAGAGACAAAGATGTTTAAAATGATGGATTTAACGGAAGTATTTAGAAATTTTCAGTTCAGAAGCACTCTGAATCTTAGGTATTATTAAAATCCAGTGCTGTATCTTCGAATACTCATCCTTGAAATGTTCCGTGCTGTTTACCTGTCCTGGATCACATCTCTTCCATCATTTTAGATGACTGATGAGTCAAATACTGGGGCTTCTTAAGTTGTAGCTCTGAAGCATGCAAGAGCATGCCCACTCCCTGCTGGAAAATAGAGGGCTCATCTTGCTGTAAAGATTCATGGAGAATTTGCTTCCACAGTGTTATAACAAATCACATGGCTAATCGAATTACTTCCATCTAAAATAAACTATTTCATATTTTATAGGCAAGACACTTACTTCTACCACCTTTCCAACACCCACCGCACCCAGTCATCAAGTCCTGCTGAACTCTTTTCTTGCATCCATTCCTTAGGCCTTATTTAATGCTTTCATAACTTCTTAATTGGTCTTCTGAAGAAGCATCCTATCTGGCATTTCATTTCTACTTTTTTTGTCTTTCACCCTGCTGTAGTTTTCTCAGCAATTATCTCTAAGCATCAGTTTGATAATGTTGAAAAACATTGTATGTTATTATTCAACAAACACTTAGAGAGCCATGATGTACCAAATACAGAGGAATACAACAAACAAATGAAACATGGTCTCTGTCCTTACACTACTTATAATCTTAGAGAAAATATTAGTCAGCAAAGATTTACTAAGCTCTTTTATAGCAGTGATGGGGACAGTAATGGTCCCTGCTCTTATTATATTGGGGGGGGGACGATGCTGATTTACCTTAAGTCAATAATTAAACATAATTAGTAACTGGCTGTAATTATTAACTGCTATGAATAAAAGTCATATGGCATGATTAGCAGAAGAGTTGTAACCTGGTCACCATAGAAGACTTCTTAAAGAAATGTTTATATGCAAAAAAATAAAATAAAAGAAAGAAAGAAATGGTGTTTGAGCTGGGACTTGAAGTAGGAATTTACCAAAATCTAGAGAGAGGAGGACAAGAACAGGCAGAGAGCTTCAGCAAATAAAGCTTGGTTTCTTCCAGGAATTGAAAAAGGCAAAAGTGGTTTAGACTGAGGGCCAGCAAACTATGTCCCCCCCCCCCCCCGCCAAGCTAAATCTAGCCTACCACTTGTTTAGTATAGCCCATGAGCTAAGAATGGTTTTAACACTAGTAAATAATTGGAAAAAAAAACAAAAGAAGAATACTATGTCATAACATATGGACATTATATGAAATTTAAGTTTCAATTTCCATAAACAAAAGTATATTTTCCTTATAATCAGCTTTTATTAACTTTTTTTTTTTGGTAAAATTTTATATAACATAAAAACCATTTAACCATTTTTAAATGAGCAATTTTGTAACGTTAAATACATTGACAATATTGTGTAACTTTTTTTTTTAATTTTTATTTTTTTTATTTTTTTAAAGATTTTATTTATTTATTCATTTATCCCCCCCTTGCTGCTTGTGCTTGCTGGGTCAGCCAACCACGCCGTGCGGGCGGGCCCGCCCCCACCAGGAGGCCCCGGGAACCGAACCCATATGGTAAACGGGAGCCCCACTGATTGAGCCACAGCCGCCTCCCCTTTTGTGTAACTTTTACCACCATCTAGTTCCAGAATATTTTCACCATCACTTAAAATCCATCATTTATAAAAATGGGATAAATAATTATTTCTACTTCATAAGACTGCTATGAAATTAAATATGAAATACAGAAAATACTTAGCATAGGGCTCAGGACATAGTGAATGCTCAATAAATATTATTCTTTGTATTCTCTCCATTTCTACTGCCACTATTTCATGCCTAGACTGTCACATTTCCAAATTTCAGGTGGCTAAATAAGTGGTAGAACTGCTAACTCCAGAGGCTGGAATATAAATTTCTATATAATAACTCTGAGAAGAATATATAACACAGGATTTATAAGGTATTTTATGGTTTGATTGGATAGGGAGGGTCAAGGAGAAGGTGATATCAAGAATTTTCAGATTTCCAGCATGACTAATTGGATAGGTGTCTTTGCCTACCAAATTATAACTCCTCTTCTTCTCAAATACCAGATGGTTCTTTATAGTACTGTAAAGTACACTTTTCAAAAAGGTAAATTATAGCCCTATGCAAGTATAAAATGAGCATATATCAAAGATTTTATTTGACTCATGAATTAATAAGGGGTCTAGTTAAAATTAATTCAAATGAAAATCTAAGGAGCAAGGTATTTATGAGCAATTTATTAAAGGAATCTTAGGATTAGATTGCTGGGTTAAATACAAACCTGGCTAATGCCCATTAGGGCAATAAACCATAACCTTTGGAATTATCTTTTTCACCAGACAAATAATTTGCATGCTCACCAGACAAAATCTGCAAATTAACCTCTGCTCCTTAAGAGAGATGTAAAAATAGCCCAGTCAATAGAAAATCAAAGATTAAGCTCAGCATGCATTGTGAAAGAACATCCAGTAATTTATTTTGCCTCTTTCCAAGTTTCAGATAATTTTCCAGACCGTTTATAAAATTTTCCCAGACCTCTCCTCCTCCCTCTGGTAATACTGCTCTTCCATCTGTTTGCATAGTTCATGGCATGTCTCTGCCTTGGCAACTATGCTGTCTTAGGTAGTAAGGGGTGTCCTTCATACAAAATGCTTTCAACGTGCCGTTTTCTGTTTTAATCACAACAACCCTGTGCTGTACTGTTATTCCCACCTAAAAAGTGAGGAGACAGCAGGCTCTGAGATGTTCATTCAAGGAACATAGTTTGTTAGTGGCAGAGCCAGGACTCATTTAAATCCAGGACCTCCTATTTCAGCTTTTTTTTAAAAAAAAAAAAACAACAAAAAAACTATGCCATACTGAATGAAGGTAACTCTTTCTTTCTAGAAGATTTTAGTTCTTCAAGGGATGAAGTAATATTTTATTTTTCTCTCTTTTTGTGTAGGTATGTGTCTCACTGTACCTAACACAGCATAAACTCTGAATCATTTATTGACTTGAACCCTGAATTGAAGATAGCTAAATTAAGAAACAGCCTCTAAAAATATACTTCATATTGTACTGTCTTGCAGTTTTTGCTTTTATTGCTATGTACTAAAGATGTGGATATGAAATAACTTAAAATTCTGAAATCACAATTCTTACTTTTTTCCGTATCCAACAGATTTCCAGCACAAAATAACTGTGCAGGCTTCTCCCAACTTGGACAAACGAAGAAGTTTGAACAGTAACAGTTCTAGTCCACCAAGTAGCCCTACAATAATTCCTCGACTGCGAGCTATACAGTGTAAGTTTTCTTCTCCTGTTTTGAACTGGCACAAGGGTCTTAGATATTTATATATGCCATTTACTTGACTTGGATTCAAATTAAGCAGGCATATTTTTTTAAAGCAGGTTGTAAGTATGTATGTGAAATTTAATAAATGTCACAACTATTTGAAAAACAAAAAATTGGTCTTAGGTTCCTTAGTTTAATTTTCTTATGATCACAGTAAATGAATTTCAGATTTGATGCACTTGGTGATGTGACCATGCCACAAAATAGAAGGTGAAATACCATCTCCTGAGACATTTTGTTAAACACCTGCATGCAAAATTAGAATGGTCTAGTGATATCAGTAGCATATTATGGAGATTCTGAAAGATGAAACCAGGTATTCAAGATCACTTCCATTTTTTTTCCTTGTTTTTTGAGGAAGAAATATTTTACATTTTGAGATTTAACTTTAATCTACTTTAGGTTTGACCAACCTAATGCTACCGAATGCTACATAGATTTTTGGTTTTAGAGTGTTCAGTCTTATGGAGAAAATACATATAGCTAATTTGCCTTGCACCTTTAGACTGTGATGGTTTCAGTTAGACCCTGAATAAAACTTAAGTGGGGTGAAATAAAAGTACTGATTTTTTTTTTTTCAAAAGTGAGTTCAAATAAACCCAAAAAGGAGCCTAAGCCCAAGAAGAATGTGATTAATATGTATGTCTATAAAGAAGCACCTGATAATTAGCCTGAGTTACCATAGTAAATCATTAATTTAGATCCTCTCCTTTCCACACCAAACTTAATTCTCCAATATTTGGAGAAAAAAATCCAAAAAAATATTTTCTCCAGTTAGGCCTGAAATCAGTTTCAATATTGTACTCCCTTTTGGTAATAAAAATCTTGGCACCAACAGATTTTTTTTAAAGCTCCAGGGGCCCTAGTCTTGTCACAGTAAAGGGAAATGTGATCTAAATAAGAGAACTTAAAATACCATTATTTTATTATAATTAATTTGTCTTTCTGGGAATGCATTTTTCATAAAGCAATATTTTGTACCTTGCCTTTGCCTAGACCAGGGGTTCTTAACCATTTTGTTTCACGGACCCCTTTCCCAGTCAGGTAAAAACCACGGACCCGTCATTAAGTCCATGCTATACTGTGCATTATTTAATTAATATATCACACCTGCAGTAACATGTCCCCCAAGAACAATGTTTTTTTGAATTTCAAGTCAAGCTCATGGACCCCTTGTTAAGAATCCCTGGCCTAGACAGAGTAATGGTTTAATTAAAGGAACAACAGCAAAAAAATGGCATCAGGTCTCAGCTCTCGTCTCACAGCTGTGGTGAGAGGACAAGTGATAAGTCTTGATGCCTCTTTAGTGCCTGCTGTTTCTCTGTCCTTCCTTGTTGTCTTCACATTCTCCAATTGTGATGATCAGCCTCACTGAAATATGGAAGCTACATCTGAACAGGCGTGACTGGGCCCAAGATGATTTGTACTAGATAAACTGAATACTTCTAGGATTTCAAATAAATTCTAACCCTGCAGGGTTGAAATGAAACCAGTTTAGGGAGCATCCCCACTTCCCCCAAACAGCAAGCTCCTCAGCATTCATTCTCTGAAGTAATGAAGTTATGGCCAACAGCTGCCTAGCCGATGAAAACATTCTGATCCAGATCCAGATGGGAACAGCTTTCTGAATAGGAACTATTCAGTCAAGTACTTTTAAATGGAATCTTGATCATCTGACTCCCAGCTCTTCTACCACCTCACTGTTGTCTTCATTTCTGTGTCTTCCTTGGTTCCTAGCTTGCATAGATGTCCCATTCCCCCCCACCCCAACCCCCAGGATTCAATATAGCATGGCAATTAAGAGTATGGGCTAGAACCAAACTATATGAGATTGAATCCCACCTCTGACCCTTGTTCCTCTGTGACCTCAGACAAGTTACTTAACCTTGCCATGCCTCAGATTCCATTTCTGTGCATTGGGAATAATAATAGTTTGTAAGGGGTTAATATACATAAAGCAGTTAGAACAGTTCCTGGCACGTGGTAAGAACTCTATATATGTTGGCAATTATAATTTTTTAATTATTATTATTATTCTGAAGCTGTTTGTGGACTAAAGGCCTCTCATTGTCTGCCTTTTATAGCACCAGCATATATTCATTGTGAAGGTTTGCCTCTTTCGGGTGGATAAAGGTACACTTATATAGGCGTATGATTTAGAAGAATGGGTTTCTTTTCACTGTGAGCTGTGGAAGTAGTTTGGCATATTTCCTCTGGACCAAAGATGGGGAAATGTGAGTAAACTTGAGTGAGAAAAGTTAATCGTAAAAGCATCATAAGAAACAAAAACACTCTGAAATTAAAGGAAAAGATAATTGTGTATTAAGAGAGATGGGAAGCATTCCAATAAAACTGAACAAAAAAGAGATTACCCTCAATGATTGTTTAAAGAATACCACAAAAAGGACCTTAAAATATAAGCATGACTTTGGATTAAAGTGTGGGTATTTCACTATTGTGCAAAGAATCATTTTCTGCTAAAGAGTGTACCATGTAATATTTGCACAAAATTTTTGTTTTATTATTACTTCCTCTGTCTGACTCTAAATATTATTATGTGATATCATATTTAGGGCACACTTCTCTTTAAGAATAAGATAGTAGAATTCCCAAATTCTTTGAGAATTTTAAGTTTCAGGGTATAGTCTTACAGTTGATGTCTTAAAGCAAGGGAAAAAATATATCTTTTCCCTATTGTTTAATAGAATCAAATATTAGAAAAATCATTCATAGAGCCTTCTTTTATTTCAGGAACCTACTGCTATTATCCAACTTGGCATATTTTCCAATAACAGAGTATCATAATGAATAGTAAACTTTTAAAGTGCTTATTTTTCTGAAGAGGGTGATATAAGCTGAATATATTGGTAACCTTCCCCTTTCCTATTCTACCTTGTTCTCCTTGACAAACAAAAACCAAGAAAACTTGGCTTAACTAAATGTAGTGACAAGTCTATCTATGATGGGTTAAGTGAAGTAAAAATATTAAATCATAAGCTCCATAAAGCCAGAGACCATGTCTCATTTGTTCAACATAGTATACCCTCCATCTAGCAGTTATTGTAATATAGTGATGGTTAATATCCATTGACCACTTATTATGTGCCAGGGACTATTCTAAGCTGTTTCCATGCATTACTTCGGTTAAGTCTTAAAACTACCTCAACAAATAGATAAACCATTGTCACCCTCAAATGAGACACAGAGAGGTTATGAAACTTGATCTAAGTCCGTGACTACTAAGCAACAAGGCTGGGATTCAAACACAATCTTCATTGGTCTCAACTTTACCCTTTCTAGCCTCTTTATTACAGTAAATATTCAGTAATGTTGGGAAAAAATAAGAGCAAATCAAGAGAGGGAAGAAAGTAGGGAGGGGGGAAGAGATAGAAGAGGGAAGAAGGAAGAGCGAGATAGGGAGAAAGGGAAAGAAAGCCTGGGAACATCAGGGTATAACCGAAGGAGAGCAGGAGAGACAGAAGACAGAGAAGGGATGAGGAGAGAGACCGAGGAAGCTGGACACGAAGATGAGTGAGGGGGCCTTTGAGTTGAAGTCAAGAAGAGAAATCTTGCCTTCTCACAAAACACTTTGCTAGCACTGTCATCCAGCTTACTGAAAATTGTCTGTGGACCATGAGTTTAACTCATGATTGTAAATCGTCTCCCAACTATGTTTAGTTGGCTCAGTGGTGTTTTGAGCAAATGAATTTTTTTTACTTGAAAAAATAAAACTTAATAGATATTTCTGTATTTAGTAGCATAGAGAGAATGTGCAAATCTGAAAGCCTTTTTCTTGTTGACTTTGAAACTTACAAAAAGGCTGGAAATACAGTTTTTCCTACATACTTGTAGAGAGTTAAGTAGGAAGAACTATGTAAGTAACAAGTTCTTAATTTCAAAAACTTTAAATATTGGGACTAAATGATAAAAATACTCTTTGTGATTACTTAGAAGTGAAGGCAGAAATTCCACACCTATATTACTTTGCTGATTTCCTGCCTGCTTTTTCTATCAATTTTTTTTTTGAGAGAAGAATCTTGGAGTCTCCAACTACAATTATGGATTTGTCCATTTCTCCTTTAAAGCTTAAAAACAACTTAAAAATGCTTTCAGAACCAACTACAAAAACCTCAAAATCAAGTCTAGTATATGGAAGTATTTTATCTTTGGCCTCAAATCTTGTTCTAGGAATTTACTATCTGAAATGAAGATAAAGCTGTTAAAAAAAAAAAAAAGTAAGTGTGCTTAGGGATATTAGGAATACATGTATATATATTTAGTTGTATGAAATGGGCAGAATAATAGATTTTGGAAATATTCATGTAAAATTATTGTCATTTGACATTTTTCCTATCCCAAACCCTAAATTATTGTTTTCCCCTAAATGCTAGATAAACAATATTTAGCCATTTGTTTAATATGGCTTTTAAAAAAGCATTTAAGGGAGTGGATGTGGCTCAAGTAGTTGAGTTCCCACCTCCCACATGGGAGGTCCCAGGTTCAGTTCCCAGTGCCTCCTGGAAAAAAAACAAAAACAAAAAAAACAACCAAGCAAAACAAATGAAAAAACCAACTCAGGGAAGCCCATGTGGCTCAGTGGTTGAACATCCACTTCCCACATACAAGGTCCAGGGTTCAATCCCTGGCCCCTGGTACCTCAAACAAACAAAAACATTTAATAATAGAATTAATAATTATAACTTTAATTTACTGAGCTTTTATTAGGTGCTAGCCACTATATTTGGTATTAAACATATATTGTCTAACATTCACTATCTTATTTAAATATCTTCATAACACCTAAAAGGTAAGTAGTAGTTTCCCCATTTTTACATTGAGGATCCCAGAGTTACCTAGTTAATTTTGGATATCTGCCTGTAAAGCTTTCCTTTGTGCCTTATATTTTCCAACCTGTTTTCCCCTAACCTTTTTAAAGTAAGAGAAAACTTACTTCAGTGGTAGGGAATAAAATACACTATAGACTTTTGAAGATGTGGGTTCTGTTCTTGCTTAATCTTTTATTGGCCAAGAAGCTTAAGCAAATGTCTTAAACTCCATGAATCTGTGTAATCTCTAAAATAGAAATAAAAATATTTGCCAGCCTAGCTCACTTGGTTGTTGTGATACTCAATGGAGAAGTGTTTGTTGTTTGAAAGAATATGTGTAAAGACATTCTGTGTCTAGAAAGAATATGTAAATGTATTTAGTTTAACTTATTCCAACGACTGAATTATTATTGCCAGATGTTCTTATGTGTAATTGGCATCGGCCTTGATACTTGATATAGTGTGTCTTCAGTTAAGACATTAAGTGCATTCTGGGAAATATTTATGTTGCAGATGTTATCCATGTACACAAGACTTTGAAACTATACGAAGGTTTATCTAATTTCAAGATTCACTTTTCAAGAATATTCTAAATGAAATTATTCATTGGTCAAATTAAATGCACAAAATCTAGTAGGTGTGTCATTTAACGAATGTAGGACTATTTCAGCTACTAGACTGGTGAGAATAAATATACTAGTTAATTGAAACTTACAATTAGGGGTTCTAACCCTAAAAACTTTGAAAACATGTTAGTAAGTACAATATTCTGAATGTTCTTTTTCAAATATAAAATACCTAAGGTTCTTCATGAGCCTTGTTACAGAGCCAAAGGTGTGTTTGATTTACCCTAAAATACTATTTTATGGTTTTGTTTTGTTTTTACCACTTGCTTTTTCTTATTAAAAATTCAAAGATATTAAAAAATTAGTTATTGGGGTTTAAGATTTCATTTGGGCTACAATGAAAGCTTTTTATTATATTTTTAAAAGAATGATCAAAAACTAGTTGACGCATGTCTGTTCAGGCACAGAGAGGTTATGAAACTTGATCTAAGTCCGTGACTACTAAGCAACTTTGCATTCCCTTGACAGCCATGTAACTGAAGTACACTGATTCTCAAGTGCAGTGACTGTTGACTCCATTATTAAAGTATATTGAAGTCATTTTGTCTTAAACTGTTACTTTAACAATAAAAGCTTTATATAGCACTGCAATATTCAGAATACTTTCACAGACATGATCCTTTATTTTCTCACAACCCTCTGAGTTAAGCAGGTCAGATGGTATCACTGCATTTTTACCAGTAAGGACACTAAATCTGAGAGCATGTTGTTGGGTATGGGACCATTGGCAGTTAGGTTGCGTAGTTGAGATAAACTCATGTCAAATAAATCCCTAATCTAAAGCCTTTCTGCTCTACTCTGCTGCTCTCATTTGAATGAAAGTTGCTGGTCCATTCCTCTCTCATTCTTACTACAACCCCTTTTATTAGAAAAAGCAAGCAACATATTTAAGATTGCCAGTGCTTTTATTCACACACATACATATGTACATGCGTAAACATATACACACATATATGTATATTTTTAAATTGAAAAATACTGAAACACACCAAACAAAGGCCACCGTCACCCATAATGCCTCCAATTTTTAAAAAAAGTTAAAATTCCTTTACATCAGAAGTCCTGTCCTGCAGTTATACACTTTAATAAAAGTTTGATATCTATGTTTATTGATTTCCCCTCTCACTGTGTATGTGTGTTATGTGTGTGCATAAATGCATATATAATTTATATGAAAATGGGTAATATAATAATATACTATAAACCTTATATATTTTATTTGTGCCTAATTTTTATGACAACAAAGTATTCCATTGTGACTGTATCATAATGTTTTAAACTGTGTGTATCATAATGTTTTTTGTGTGTGTTTAGAACATCTAATGTGTTGCAGGGTTTTTTTTTTCCTAAGTGTGTAGTAATAATAGCAGTTTTCTCCAGTGATTTCCAAGTAAGTGCACTTGAAAGCTGGAGGATAGCATATATGTGTTTCAGCAAGATGTGGATATTACATGTGAATATAAACCGCCTTGTGAGATTGTGAAAAAATGCAAGATACAGACTGTCACATAGTTTCACATTTTTGTGATTTTTTTCCATTAAAAAATTTATTGAAGTATATCACTCATACATGAACATAAACAATAAATGTATAATAAAAGTTGTGAACTTACAAAACAAACATGCATAACATCATGCAGGGCTCCCATACCTCACCCCGCCACCAATACCTTGCATTGTTGTGAAACATTTGTAACCAATTATGAAAGAGCATCATCAAAGTATTACCACTAACTATAGTCTATATCTTATATTTGGTGTCTTTTTCCCCCAGCCCACCCCATTTTTTGTTGTTCATAAACCATACAGTTTATCTAAAGTGTTTAATCAGTGTCATATGGTATAATCACAGAGGTGTGCATTCAACACTTCAGTCAATATTAGAGCATTTTTAAAAAAGCAGTAAAAGCCAGATTGTTGTGAGGACTGAACAAAATAGTGATGACTAATTTAAAATTGACTTAAATTTCACAATTTAAAAATATAATTCTATACCTCAAATTCAAGACTTCCAGTGATTTGGTTAAAAAATTAGGGTACTAAGTTCATTTTAAGTTGAATGTTCTGCTTGGCTCTTTTTTCAAACAGTGAAAATACTCGTACAGAATGTTTAACTAAATAGGTAAATACAGTAATGAGATTTTTACTGCTAATTTACCTCGAATATGAATCTTTTCTTTTAATTTATTCCACTTTTCTTGCTATTTTTATGATTAGAGAAAGAAATTTGCCATAGATTAGATGAGAGAAATCATTTCTTAATTTTTTTTTCATGTTTTACGTAAGGTAGTTTCACAACTTTAAAATTTATTTAACTGTTTTATCAAAGCTTATTAGGTTGTTGAATGATGCTCTCTGTTTAGTGACTTCAGATGAAAGCAATAAAACTTGGGGAAGGAACACAGTTTGTCGCCATGAAGAATTTGAAGATGTAAAAAGGAACTTCAAGAAAAAAGGTTGTACATGGGGACCAAATTCGGTTCAAATGAAAGAAAGAACTGATTGCAAAGAAAGGTACAAGTGTGATATCTGATGGTATTCCCTTGTATACTGTGACAAACAGCAGTGCCTTTTTTAAAACTATGACATTGGCCAGACTTAACAATTATGAAAAGCAATTATGTTAATACAGAGATACTTGAATATAAATTTAATTTTCTGGAATGAGTGTATCCTATTAAATTAATTATTATTTAGTTAAACAGTTAAAAAACTCTGATATATTTTCTGTCTAACTTTAAGGTTTTATTTGTACTCTGTTAGCCTTTCAAACTTAGAGTGCAAATGCATTCTCTCTGCTACTTTAAAAATACTATAATTGGCATATATACACAGAAACCTAATTCATGTGTCATGTGGTTCTATTATTTCAAAATAAACATCTTTCTTTTGTAGAATAAGACCTCTCTCAGATGGCAACAGTCCTTGGTCAACTATCTTAATAAAAAATCAGAAAATCATGCCCTTGGCTTCATTGTTTGTGGACCAGCCAGGTAAATTGTCATTCAGGATGTAGAATGTGTTTGAGTTGGACTTGGCATCCTAGTGTTCTGAAGCTTTGCTTTATTTGTGTTCATGTGGTTGTTAAAGTATCATAGGGGAGGTTAGCAAGCAGAAATGTTTCTTATAGGTTTTATTTAAGCTCAGAAGCCATTTCCTTCGCAGTCAGTCTTTATGGCAAAAAATAAGTAGACTCTGTATGATTTGGGGGACTTTTTAACTACTATTCCTTACCAAAAAAAAAAAAAGCATCATAATTAATTATGTAGAACTTAATTTAATATTGAAATATAGTAAATATGAAAATATAGATCCTCTCAAAGTTCTGCTGAGAACTAAAGGGGTAGAACTACTTCTCATTCTGTTGCTACATTATGACATGATGAAATCTTTTAAAGCAGGCTAACAATGGACTACTACTGCTTTGAGAGTATTACATTGGTATTTCTATTTAATTTAAATGGATCATAATGATAGTGATTTTAAAAGGTTGAGAAGTTATGGAAATTTTTGAAAAACTTTAAGAATGGTTACTACCAAAGAAAATAAATTTGGTTTTTATAATTGGCAATTTAAGACAGCCTTTTGCTCTTTTGATACTGTGGCTGTATTAAAAATATTTTAACAAAACGTGGGGTAAATGTCTTGAATTTATTGTCAGTGCTCTGCTCCATTTTACAGGCAACTGATCACTCAGTACCCACGTTCATTTCTCCTGCACTGTTAAAAGGATGTGGTTTCCGCATAAATAACTCCATAAATATATTTAGGGTATACATGAGACAGGTGCACTTTAACTCTTGAATAGATGCTTTCTATTGTTCAGATTCATTATTGTGTTCTGACTCTTAACTATAAAGACTTGAAAGATATTCTCCTCTTGTTACACACTGCATTTTATTGTCAGAGTTTGAGGACTAATGAAGAACAATTAATAGTAACAAAACTGTTATTCCTACCATATATTTTTCATTATTTGTGTTTGTTTGTCAAGATAAAGGGATTAAACTGCTTTCCTCCCTCCCCTTAATTCTTTCATTCTCTTTTAGGATATTTTGCCCCTATTAATAACTCCTCCCAAGTATAGTTGGAGGAAGTAAGAGGATAAATTTAGCTGACTAGGCTTGATCTCCATTAAGTTACTGGAGTTACAACTCACTCGAAGGTCTAATGAGCAAAAAGTGTATTATACATGTTTTTTCCTCCATCCTACCACCCCTGTCTTTGTCTGGCAGGTTCCTTTTCATCATTTGTCCCAGCTCAGTTGTTACCTGAAAGTCTTTCCTGACCACCTTAGCTAAAGTGGTATCCCATTCCATCCACATCCTCTCTATCTCATTACCTGTTTTTATTTATTCATAGGTCTTATCTGAAATTCTTATTTGTTTACATTGACACTCTAAAGGATTTTATCTATTTTGTTCACCACTCTTTTCCCAATGCCTAGAACATAGTAAGCATTCAGTATTTATTGAATGGGTAAATGGGCCCTAAAAGGACTATTTAACTTTATATTCTATAGATTTAGAGGCCACAAATACTTATCATTTATCATAGGAAGCACTGGGAAAGAGTATGGGTGAATCAGTGTAAATAATGACCACTTAAGGGGAAAAATGTATGTTTTACTGATCACTAAATGTACATGTAAATTTGCATAAAGAAATACTCAATATCCTCTGAAATCTGTGGCTTTCATTTGTGTATACCATCCCTTTTTTTCAAACTATGGATTGCTAATTTGCTTTGTTGGTCATTACATATATTGGGCATTCAGTTCACCAAGATGCATTCAGTGACTGCTTTGGTGAAGGCAGTATTCAGGGCAAACACCTTAGAGGTGTCTCAGTAAACATGTCCTCAGAAGCCTCCGCCTGTGGGCTTGCCCACAGCTGACCAATGTAAAAGCAAGTAAAAGGGAAAATCTGAAAGATGCCGTAGGGCCTTCAGGAGGCTGAGATTCCATGAGCGCGAATGGGCAGTGTGTGGCTGTGTGTGGTGGAAGGCTTTTGAGAGAGCTTTATGAGGGAAACTGGAACTTCGGTAAATAGTGTTGAAGAGTGGAAGGAGGACCAATTAAAGAAGAAGAGGGCAATTTGAACAAAAGGCACAGATGGAAAGAACATGGACTTGATTGCAGAAAAGCTGGTGTTTGGCTGGCCTAGATGATAGAGCACGTTTTACTTGTAATAAGACACTGCTAGTAATTGGAGGTTCTGTTGTGTACTGCTTTGGAAACAAAATTAAGGAGTTTGAAGTTTGATCTTTTTTTTTTTTTTTTTTGAGGTACCAGGGGCGAGGGATTGAACCTGGGACCTCACATGTAGGAAGCCGGCACTCAACCACTGAGCCACATCGGCTTCCCTGAGTTGGTTTTATTGTTTGTTTTTGATTTTTCAGGAGGCACCAGGAACCAAACCTGGGAACTGCCATGTGGGAGGCGGGAGCGCAACTGCTTGAGCCACATCCACTCCCTGATCATTCATTATTAAATGAATAAATGATAAGAGTTATAGCATCCTCAGCTAGTATAATTTGTAAACCTTTGGGATTTCATCACCTATCTGAAGAATCTTCTTCTACTGCAGTTGTTCCCAAACTTTAGAAAAGGCTTGTTAAAATACAAATTGCTAGGCTCCTCCCCC
The DNA here is from genome assembly GCA_026826555.1 of Tolypeutes matacus. Classification (NCBI taxonomy): domain Eukaryota; kingdom Metazoa; phylum Chordata; class Mammalia; order Cingulata; family Chlamyphoridae; genus Tolypeutes; species Tolypeutes matacus. Next base: position 3,224,542 of record JAKSZT010026446.1, read on the forward strand.
AGAAGTTCAAATTTGGTAGTCTGGGGTGGGCCCAGAGTTCACATGTCAGCGAGTTCCTAAGTGATGCAGACGCTGCTGGTTCAGGCAGCACCATTTGAGGACCACAGCTGGCAGGACAGTTCTTTTACACACAGGCCAGCTGTAGGTGATGGGGCCTGAATAATTTTAGAGCATGTTTTATATGACATATTATAATGCCCATGTATATATGTGTGCATTTTTGTATCTTGATGACTATTTCCTAAAATAATTTCTATTTTCCATGCCAGTGATGAACAATTTCCTGAATGATAGAAAACAGCAGATGATTTGAGTAATAAAGCACTGGGCTCCAGTTCCTTAGATTCCTTCTGGATGAATTATTTTGCTCAACTGAAAAGGACTTTATATTTTTTGTTTTAGGATATTTATTTATTAGATTTTAGCTTCATTTTATAAAATAATTTAAATGAATTTTTACTGTAAAATGGTACTACAGTGTGTGTTTATCATTATGCCTTTATTTAGGTGCTTGTGAAGAGCCAAAACTTTCCTCTGATGGATTAGAAAACAAAAAACCAAAGCAAATAAAATTGCCTAATCAAACATACGTTGATCTACCTCTTTGGAAAGATGATCAGCGAGAGAATACTGTGGAATCCGCAAGCTTTGAGAAGGGGACCTCTGCAAGTTCTACCACTGGCACTCCTCAAGTAACTCCCACCAATAGTCTGAGCAGAACACCCCAGAGAAAGAAAACAGAATCGGCTTTGTATGGCTGTACCATGCTGCTGGCATCTGTGGCTTTGGGACTGGACATCAGAGAACTTAATAAAACACAGGCCTCTGAAGAACTGTTGCCCAAGGAAGAGAAGAAGAAGCGTGAGGGGATATTCCAGCGTGCTTCCAAGTCTCGCAGAAGTGACAGCCCTCCCGCCAGGCTACAGTCTAAAAGAGATGCAAACAGCCCATCCTCACCCCCATCAGCAAAAGCTGTGAACCTTTTGTCCATGCCTTCTATTTCCACAAAGTGTTTGTTACAGACCGACAATGAAGATGTGTTTATGGGTAGCATACATGTCTCTTGTGACCCAGATAGTCCCACTCCAGATTTTTGTTCTGCCTTTCCAGGGAGTAGTCATGAGTCAACCTCCATACCAAGACTTGAGACTGATCATCATATATCAAAAAAACTGTCGCCTTCCCTCATAAAGCAGACACATGGGAATGTGCCTTATCATGCGTCTTCAAAAGAAAGAGCTTCACATCACAGACGGTCCATGTCTGATGGAAATGCTTTTTGGATCCCAAGTACGTTCGGTAAAAGTATATAATACCATTGTAGAGAGTAGACTATCAAATAGTACATAAATCTGATTTTATCTTTTTCCCAAGTGCTTACATTTTAAATTTTGAGCCTTCTCTCCTTTTTTATTTTAATTTAACTACAGTATTAATTCTGAGAAATGCATAATTAAATTTCAACAACTTAAATATAGAATAGCATATTAAAACAGAGAATTTGGAGAATAGCTAACCCAATTCTCTTGTTACAGAGAAGACAAATCAAGTCATTTGCCCAAATCTGAACCAGCAGTTAGTGGAAGAACAAATGCTAAAACTGAACTTCTAACCTTCAGTGTGATACCTTATCTTCTACAGCACACTGCTTCGTTGCTCACTTCATGTGGCATTTGAGTTTAGCAGGTATTACCCCACTGATGTGTATAATACACCAAAAAGCTTAGTGATATATGTCCAGATGTGGAAGCTCAACAAGAAGAACAAGTCAAATTGTGCAGTAGACTTTTCTGATCCGTTTGATGAATGAGTGGAAGGCCACCAGAGGTACTTCTATAGCACTTTACAGATGATAAAGCACTTTCATATAAATCATCTCTTAGTCTTTATAACAACTGTATTATCTACAAATCTCTAGTTCAGAAGTAAGGAAATTAGAACTCACGGAAATCTAATGACTTCTCCAAGAACACACAATTAGTAAGTAGTGGTGTCAGGATTTGAACCTGGGATCTTTCCACTCTATCGTGTACCTTCCTCCTCCTCACCTTTATGTTCTTTCTAACTCTAAAATGCATGAGGATTTACATGATTGGAGTTGGCAATATGTGTGCTAGAGTGGTCCTCAGATTTCTGTGGTTAAACAGCACTGTAATTTTGATCCTTGAAACAATGTAGGTGCTTAGGAAGAACAGGAGATTTGGAGTTGTAGGAATAAGATACAGGTTCTAGTTGAACCATTTGATAAATCTGTAATCCTGGGAAAGTTATTTTACCTGTTTCCTCATTTTAATACCTTGAGAGGCGCCATAGTGTAATGGCTTTAAGTATGGGAACTACCTGGGTTCAAATCTGAGCTCTCACTTATTTCCTTTGTGCTCTTGGGCAAATCAACTTAACCACCTTGAGACTCAGTTTCTTCATCTGTAAAATGGGAATAATATACTTAACCTTTATCACTGTTAGGATTGTGGTAAAAAATTAAGTGGCACACTAAGTGCTATGTAGGGGTTGACTATTATTTCTATTTTATATGAAGATAATTATATCAATTTCATGTAATTAAAGGCAATGCCTATGAAAAATGCTTTTTGGATTGTAAAATACTATGGTAGGGCTGGTTATAAAAAGTCATAAAAAAACTGAAACTGCTTTCCTCTACCTCTTCTCTTCAAGTACTATACCTAGATACTTTCCTTAATGATTTTTTTCAGATTACTGCCTTTTGATAAAAACAGTTTATTACTCTTTGGTAATGCAAGAGTTTTAGGAATTTAGGAGCAATCTAGCACAAGGAAAAATCTAGCCCAATTATCCTAAAAGAAACCTTTCTTTTCCTCTCATTTATAAGCCAGTAAGTATTTGGTCATAATTCTTCAGAACAAAAAAGAGAAGAGGTAACAAAAACCTAACTGCTTTCCTATTTCATTATTTTTTTTTTCAAATTATAATCTAAAAGTAAAATCATTGATATTAATCATCATGTCTAAAAGTCTTAAATTTGTTTACCCATTTTGAAATCTACCCTATTAATAAAACATTTATAACTATCATTGGCCTCAGTGCTATGAAGATTATTTAGCTCTGATCACAGATACAGTTTCCATAAGTTGAAACCTTGCCAACTGTATTAGTCAGCCAAAAGGGTGCTGATGTAAAATACCAGAAATAGGTTGGTTTTTATAAAAGGTATTTATTTGGAGTAGAAGCTCACAGTTACCAGGCCATAAAGCACAAGTTACCTCCCTCACCAAAGTCTATTGCCATGTGTTGGAGCAAAATGGCTGCCGACGTCTGAGAGGGTTCGGGCTTCCTGGGTTCCTCTCTTCCCAGGGCTTGCTTCTTCCTGGGCTCAGCTCCTCTGTGTTCTCCACAAGGTCAGCTGTAGACTATTAAGTGAACAGTTTGTTCCTCTTCCTGGGGCCTTCTCTCTTTCCTCACATCCAAGATCCTCTGTATGCTTACTTCCCAGAGCTCCAGCTCAAGGCCCAGGGCTCCAGCTCAAGATCAAGCTTCCAACTCTGTCCCTTGCCATGCCTTTTATCTGTGAGTCCCCACCCATGAAGGGGTGGGGACTCAGCACCCTACTGACATGGCCCAATCAAAGCCTTAATCATAATTTAATCACACCCAGAGGAACAGATCAGTTTACAAACATAATCCAATATCTATTTTTGGAATTCATAAATAATGCCAAACTGTTATACCAACCTCACAGTATTCCTTTTTTTTTTTTTTTTCTTTTTTCCCTAAAGTCATTATATCCTGATAGTTTTATAGTTTTAGAAAGTTGGTTCATGCTTTTCCCTGAAGCTCACTTTAAAGTGATTACTGAGTTGAAAGTGTCATTGTAATTCTTTTTCTTGATATTTGTTGTAGAAATCATTGTCTTTCTAACTGCCCCTGTCTTTGCCTTCTCAACCAGCCGATGGAGTTGTTATCTCAGCCACTGGAGCCTCTGAACTGCCAACCGACCAGGTTTCTGGGATGCTGCACTCCCCATTCTGGCCTCACAATAACCTGCCCAGTGAGGCTTCACCAAGCGCTGTCAATTTTGTATCTCGGCCTCGCCCTTCCTCTCTGAGAAGCCACTTAGAGCCACTGCAGGCTTTCCCACAGAGGACAGAGTCTCCACTTGCTCGGGCAGACTGTTTAGTGGACCGGCCAGGACCAGCCTGGTTCCTGGGTGCCCAAGAAAGAACTAAATTCCATATGCCTTCACTGCTTGACACCGACATGGAAGGTCAGAACAGGGACTACACTGTGCCTTTGTGCAGAATGAAGAGCAAAACCAGCCAACCATCTATATATGAACTGGAGAAAGAATTTCTGTCTTAATTTAAGTGCCTTATATCACTAAAGCATTTCCTTTTTTTTTTTTTTTTTTTTTTTTTTTTAATAAATTAAAATAATTAAAAATTTTTTTTTTTTTTTTTTTTTTTTTTTTTAAGGTGAACAAATTAAAATGATGATGCTGTGTCTACTTTGAATTGTTTCATGCTGCTGTGTTTTCAAAAGCTGTGGCCGTATTACCAAAATAGTAATGGATGTCTAACTTCTCAAAAAATGTTTTCTCCCTGGATTCATACTTAGTAACTTGAAATACACAAAAGTGTGAACAAATGGGTAGCAATGTAAAACTAGGCTAAGCCCGCCTTTAATGGTTTGTTCTCATTTATATCCTTGTCTGTCAATTCAATGGTTTGTAATGAGTTGTATCTTTTTCATTCTTTCTTTCTTTCGTTTTGTTTGTAATTTGTGCAACAAAAAGTCAAGAAAGAGCTATTAGTTTCTTGGTAAAAAAAAAAAAATAATGTGACATTAGTAAGTAAAGGTGCCTATTAAAAAACAAACAAACAAAAAAAAAAAACTGATGACTGGAATAGATGCAAAGTCCTATTTAAACTACCTGGTCTCAGCAACAGGTTTATAATGCATACATATTTCCATTTTTCACCTAAATTGTGCAATGACATTTCTCTTTTTGAAGACATTTTATTGAATGTAACTTATAAAAGTTTTACTGGGTATAACTTATAAAGTTTTATCCACTAGAATTCCAAAATAGATTTTTAAAAGATCGTTGACCTTTGGCTAAGGCCATACTGTATACACTTGAGAAAGGCTACCTATAGGTTCTTCCTGTAGAAAGAGATCTTACTGCATCAGTAGCCAGTTATTTGTTATCCAGAAGTGTAAAGCTTTTTCATTTTGTAGTAGAACTTTTAAAAATTAAGTTATACATGTCTGGCTCTGTTCACAGATATCATGTATGGTAAACATTCATGCCATTTAATTTTATTCCTATTTAAATGTATAATTACCCTAATGGTACTGGTAGAATTTAAGCATTTTGTAGTTGTTTCACATTTCATTTAATTGTAGATAAATATTAGACATCTATTGAGATAGGCTGATATGTTAGATATAACAAGTATATTTTATTTTCAGAAATGGGTTAATAAAATGGATCCTTGAAATAGCAGATCAGGATTTTAAATTACTTAAAATTATTCATGGAATCACTTTTCTATATCATATATATATGGTACAAATAGACTACTGAGTTATTAAACTACAGAAACGGCTATCCGGGAGGATTTAAAATTTGCCAGGGTTTCTTTTGTGAAATCTATTGTATTTTCAAATACAGTATAACACAACAATAACCATTGTTCAATATAATGGTTAATCAATTGACAAACAATAAATACTTAGCTTTTTCTATACAGTGAAAAAGTAAATTAGAAACATTGCTTGATGTTTCATTTAAACTTGTATTTTGGTTAAGGCTTACTGAATCCTGAAATTTTAATTAATTTAAAATAAATCAGGTGTGATAAGATAGCTCACTTATAGTAGATGAAAAGAAAAACTATATTATTTGACCATTTTGGAACATCTTAGTTACCAAACAGATATGTTCCAACTGATGATGAACAGAGTGTGAAAGGATTAGCTCAACAATAAATATTTTGCCCTAAGGAAAACAATCTTCTGTTTCAGCTTCTTACAGCAAAATCTCAGGTACTTATTAAGTTTGGTTATATTATTGTCCATTTTGGCTTCACTTTTGGTTAGTTACTGAATTATGCCAATGAGATCTGGTCTCCTCAAAATTTTATCACGTTGGAAATTATGGTTGCCTACTTTGTATTCAGTCATTCGGGGTCACATAACTTCCACCTAAAAGTAAAGGAAATACATGCCTAAAATAATAAACACATGGAATAAAAAGTATAGATACTATGTCCTCAGTTTTGCTTCTGCCAAAACAATCTGTGTGTATGTGTAGATTGGGTTATTTATCTTGTCCCCCTACCCTGTTCCTACTCCCCTTTAGCTTTACTTCAGTCCAGTCTACATTATAATGAATTTAAACATGAAAATGTTATAAAAATAATTGTAATATATGGATTCAATTTCACATGTTACTGCAGATATTTTTGTTTGTGTTGAGATCTATTGTATATTTGTGATTTTCTACATGTATTAGTGTACTGAGCAGAACCTGGTTATTTATTTTCATATCTACCCAATAGCTCACTGGAAGATAAATTAAGCTGATTATTGTTAGTTAACAGTTAAGGTGCTCTCACTGCAGAAATTTAAGGCATGGACCTGAGGTGTTTTATTACAAAGCCTTATGACTGAAAAAAATGTTTACATATGTTGTTTATTTTTTTAATAAACTTTTTTATAGCCTGTCTGTTTGCTCAGTGGCTTTGATCTACTCCTGATGATTGTGACTATAGTTTGTAATGGTTTATTTTGTACTCAATAAAGGAAAAGTATGTTAATAAAATAAAGATTATTATTGCTTAATAAGCCAGACATGAGCCTGCTAAATTCCTTAAACTGAAGATCACTCAAAGAGTCATGAGACTAAATACTTTAATATATATAATAATATAATTATTTAAAATATTGTTTGGCTTACACATGGATTGAAAAGTTACATTTCTGAAGGCATATTTTTGCAGGATGGAATTAGTATTTGAACTAAATCTCAGTTGATGCTACAGGAATATGGTTAATGAGACATGTTATTAACTAGCATGTGTTTAAATCAAAAAAAATTTCAAACACCTGGTAATTCTTATTAAGCAATGAAACCTTGGGTGAATTAGAAAATAGATCGTAGGATTTTGTGCAGGTCCAGAGCATCACCCAACTATATAATAATAATAGGAAGGGCAATTTAAAACAACCATTATGTATCTAAATATTAGGGACCTTCCTAGGTGCCCATATAAGATACCTCCTGAAATTCTCTTTAATAAAGATTTTAAGGTAAGTGGTAGTATCACTATTTCATTAGATATGAAACAGTATAGGAACTTTTCCAAAGACTAGTTTGTATCAACTCACCTGGTCATACCTATTGTAACTATAAGCATAGTATAGAAGAAGAAAACACATCTTGAGTGTGAGCTTTGTAAACAGTATCTAAAACTAGGGCAGTTTTTCACCCATCCAAAATTTCAGAAGTCTAGAAATGTACGAGTAGTTACTTAGAAGTGTTATATTAGCCAACACTGGCTACTGCAGTGGGCTACATCCTCAATAAGTGTAAATAAGCATAAAATGAAATAGTACTAAGCAGTTCAGAAAAATAGAGTACTCTGTTGAATGGGTTTATATATATGGTGAACTTATAATTTAAGAACTACAAAATTACTTTAGAGTAATCGAACTTAAGCTGTTTATACTGTCTACTTCTGAAAACACCAACACACTGAAACAGTGAAAGATGAGGCATTTTTAAATGAAACAATGTACTAGGTACCCTACAGTGGGGCAAAAATGTAGCTATTTCTTAACAGCCAAGCAAAATGGGTAAGTTGAATTAAGGAGTGTCCAGGTGCTGACAAACTCAGCTGAGTGGCTACCACGACATGCAGTGAAAGATGCAAGGAATTCAGTAGGGGGCAAGGACAAGCCGGCTGTGTCCCTTGCCTGCGCAATTCCTCAGGCCTAGTAAGAAAGACAACGCTGAGCGAGAAACTACCAGCAGGACCGGTTCCATGGATGTGCGGCTTGTACAGTTCTGCAGAACCCCACACCTGGAAGACCCCTGCGCTTGGCTCAATGCTCTCCTATCGCCAGCTGGAAATCCTTGATTTTTCCATAGGGCCCCAAAGCCTATGGAGCCGATCCTGACTACAAGTGAAATGAGCGGCATAAAAGGCGAAGTGGTTGCTGCTTTGGTAGCATTGGAGGAGCTGGTCTAATCCAGGGGACTAAGGGAAGGCTGCAGAAAGCTGGGACCTCGGCTGGCTTGCAGGCAACCTGAGGCAGGTGGGAGGGTGAAGAGCCGAGACCCCCAAGGAGGACCAACGTGACTGTGGCTAGACACGGGTCCAATCACTTTGTCTTGGGTCTGGTAGCAGCAGCAGGAGATGGGATCCTTATCCTTAGGGCAAAAGGAGCCATTTATGGGTTTAATCAAGGGGTACAGTGATATGACACACAATAAAATTTCATCCCTAAAAAAAAAAAACATTTTTATATAGTTAAATTGAAGTCCAAATTGATCTGACTGCCTTTGAAATAAAGATTTTTCTTTTAACTGTTTTGTAAAACATAAAAACCTGCTGTTCAGTCAACCTTGTACTGACCTGTAAGTTTTGTTACCTTCGAAGGCACAGGACAAAATTAATAGTGCCATGAATTTAGATTTACTCATTAACTGAGGTCCATATTAGTAATTTTATGAATGGGGCCAAGAAGGAAAAAAAAAAATTGAGTATCAAGTCATAGTTATGGCCACATGTTTTAGAACTACCTATTGAGGAGTCTACACCCCGTTGATAATGTTGCTATGAATATTCATGTCATAGAATTTTACAAGCATCATCAAAATCAATTTTAAAACATTTCATCATCCCAAAAAGAAACTCATGCCTTCCTCTTTACTGTTCCTTACTACTGTTACTGAAAATAATGCAACCCGTGCTAGAATTTTTTAAAATTCTGGAACTGAAGGGAAAATACAGGTATGCACTCTCTAGGATTGTAATGTTTAATCTAAAATTAAATATTTTGCAAAAGTGAGCATAATGCATAATAGTATTCACTTTCACTTTAAATTTATTCTAGAAAGAAGATTTGATAGCCCATAAGGGCAAGAAATAATAAAATTACAAAAGGTTGTTAGAAATTATCGTCATTGTTGTAGAAAACAACATAAAATATGTTTACTATATAGTGAATATATTAAATTACAAAAAGAAAAGATTAGGAAACAATGGACATTTTACAATGAATTTTTTTATATATTCTTAAAAGTATTAACTCATCACATTCATGATGCTAAATAGCTGAGTAGTCTCAATTATTTTCTTAGTTACTTTAGTTTTTAGTTTGCTAAAGTAGTGATCCAAAATTGGCTTGCAAACAGCTATGTTTAATATGATATGGGAGAATGAAGTTTTAAAGTCAATAGGGGATTTTTCACAGTGATTCTAATACTCTCCTACAGTCTCTTCCTGGTAAGGTAAGATAAAACAAAAAATAACTTAAAATGTCATTCCCCTAAATTTGCCCTTTATATACTATAACTTATTAACAATTCAACATAATGATTACTAAATATAATATGCTTTGTTCTTTTTTTAATTGTTAAAAATTGGACATTAACTTGTAAAAAATGTTTCTTTGTAGATGATTTTTCAGTCCTAAGAAAAGTGAATTAGCTTCTTAGCTGAAGCTGTCTGCAGATATTGTAGCAATAGCATCTGTTTGAAGAGTTCCCTTTCTTCCCAGATGATAGTCAACTATCTTTACAAAACTATTTAGAATATATAGATAAAACATTTCTATCAGTGTTTAGGTTTTTTATAAATGACAAATGGTAAATATTAACAGATAATATGAATTGCATTAGGCTGTAGCTGGTGAAACCAGGTGGTATATAGAATCGGTAATATATAGTAAGAAAGTACGCTTGGTAACAAAGCGACATCTTCACAGGTGAAGCTTTGTTAAGCTCTCTAGCTAACTTGATGGCTTCTCCTCACAGCAGAATATAATCTAAATACCGCAGAAGTCATGAAAACCCTGTGAATTTAAGCCTTTGCACCAGTCATGCTTAATGATAAGAAACCTCAAATAAGGACTGTGTCGTGTATCTGCAATGGAACGAAGCAAGATGGTTGAAAGTGGTCATGAAGTTTTTGGTTCAGTATTAGGAAAGGGGTGCACAGTGATGAAATACTATAGCCCAAGAATGTTACCAAGCCCTGTCCCAGAAGATTCTTACGTATTGGTAAAACTCCATTAATGATGTGTTCAGGGGATCTCTCCCCAGTCTCATGCCCATGGCAGATGATAAGAATTGCTCATACAGCTTCCACTGAGCCTGCATCAACCTTGGAGTCTTTCCCAATCCAGGACTCATGGCAGCCACTTCCACCCACCAATAAGCATATTAGTATATAGGATGAAAGTATTCGCCCCGCTAGGCTTAGGCCCTACAAACCTAGGGGCTAGGGTAGAGTTTAGTGCCTGAGGATAGCCAGGTGGGGGAAGTCGCTGGGGCTGGTTCTCAACTCCTTTTAAAGGGCTGCTGGGATTGGGGCTTGGCTTCTCTAGGAGAGGCAGCCTAAGGAAAAGAGCAGGGGAAACCAGCTTTGGCAGCAGCAGGAGCCTCTGGCAATTCTTTCTCCTGCTAAAGGAAGATAAGACTCTCGTTCTCTCCTCATCCTGATTTATTTCAGTTTATAGCTGTTTTTAAAGACTCGTCAACCTCCTGATAGGAGTGAAGCGGATTTTCTCAGGTTGTATGTAATTGTACCGCTTTACGATACCCTCTAAGTATGAGAATTGTCATGACTCTAATTTCAAAGCAGCATGTTTAAAAAAATGCAAGAAAATATAGTCATCAGATATTCTTTAAAAACATTATTTGAATGGCGTCACAGTACTCCTTCGGAAGGAAAACCATAGTAAAACCATTCCCCATAGCATTTCCATTGTCACATTATTTTACATATGATTGCTCACTACTTTGTTTCCTCTACCAGCCTCTGATGTTCTAAGCACAGAGATTTCTTCTTGTTCTTTTCCATAAGGGGGTGATGATGGCAGGAGGCGTAGCAGAGTGACTAGACGCTCTTTTTTTCCTCGGGTCACCTGTCCTGCATCCCCTGTCAGCTGCAGCCAGTCCCTTCTGTGCCCCTAGGACACACAAACGAATGCCCAGTCAGTTCAAGTGTCACATTGCCTTAGACGTGGCTCCTTAATTGTCTCTTCCAATGTACCATAAACTCCTTGAAGCCAAGAAATATGTCCCCCGTCAAGTCTGTATCCTTGCACTCAAATCCCCCCCCCCCCCGCCGCCAGATGCCATTCGCACAGTATGTGCTAGGTGCATTGCAGAGCACTTTACATAGAGTATCTCCTTTGACTCTCAGCAACCCTCTGAGATATCCCCATTTTTATGCCTTATCATCTTTCAACTTAAAAAGTCTTCCCTGACTGCACATTCCTCTTCGGCAGCCCTTCTCCGAAATCTTGACGGAGGTGTTTGTAATCATTTCCTCACCTCACATTATCTCCTTGACCCATTCCCATTGGGGTTCTCTCCTCATCACTCTACCGAGATGATCTTGTAGGGTCACCAGTGACTTTCCATAATCCTACACTCTGTGGTCACTTCTCTCGTCTCTATTATCACCTGCCTGAGTCTTGCAATTTTTCAAATAACAACTTTCATGAGATCTAAATCATATACTGTAGCCGTTGGCCAATTTGATGTAATTATGAATTCCAAAAATATAATTGGATCATGCTTGTAAACTGATCTGTTAATCTGGGCATGATTAAGTTATGATTAGGGCGTTGACTGGGCCACATCAGTAGGGCATTGAGCCCCACCCCTTGGTGGGTGGGCAATCAAATATAAAAGGCAAGGCAAGAACAGAGTTGCAGCAGTTTTTGAAAAACAGTTTTGATGTTGGAAGGAAGGCCCCAGGAGAAGAGAAGTGAGCCGTTCGCCTGATTGTCTGCAGCTGACCTTGTGGAGGAAACAGGAGCTAAGCCCAGAGAGAAACACAGCCCCGGGAAGAGAGGAACCCAAGAAGCCTGAACCCTGGCAAACATCGGCAGCTGTCTTGCTCCAACACGTGGCAATGGACTGTGGTGAGAGAAGAAACTTAATGCTTTATGGCCTGGTATCTGTGGACTTCTACCCCAAATAAATACCCTTTATAAAGACCAACCCATTTTTGGTATTTCACATTAGCACCCCTTTGGCTGACTAATATAGATACCATACAAATCACTCGTTTAAAGTGTACAATTTCATGACTTTTAATATATTCCTACGGTTGTGAAAACTTCATTACCATCAGTTTTAGGACATTTTCATCACTCTAAAAAGAAGCCCTGTACTTATTAGCAGTCATCCCCCATTTCTTCCTAGCCTTCTCCCCATTTCATCCTCAACTACTTTCTGTGTCTGTGAATTTGCCTATTCTAAACATTTTATACAAATGGAACCAGACAATACGCAGTCTTTTGTGAACGGCTTCTTTCACTTGGCATGTTTTCAAGGTTCATCCATGTGGTAGCATGTATCAGAACATCTTTAATTTTTATTGCCAAATAATATTCCATTGTATGGACCCACCACAATTCATTAATCCCTTCATCGGTTGGTGGACATTTGGGTTGGTTTCCACGTCTGGGCTATTAAATATTACAAACCGTGCTGCTATGAACATCCATGAACAAGTTTTTGCGTGGACATGTAGTTTCATTTCTCTGGGTCCCTTGAATTTCCATATAAATTTTAATGATCAGCTTGTCAATTCCAACAAATAAGCCAGTCATGATTTTGATAGTAATTGCATAGTGTTTGTAGATCACTTTGGGTTGTATTGCTATTTGAACAATATTGAGTCTTCTGATACATGAATATATGTCTTTCCATTGATTTAAGTCTTTATTTCAACAACATTTTGTAGTTTTCAGAGTATAAGTTTTGCCCTTCTTTTGTTAAAATTATTCCAGTGTTTTATTCTTTTTTAAATGCTATTGTAAAGGGAATCATTTTCTTAATTTCATTTTTGGATTGTTCAGTGTTAGTGTATAGAAATACAGTTGATTTTTATATATTGATCTTGTACCTTGTAAACTTGTTGAGCTTGTTTGTTGGTTCCAATAGTTTTTTAATAACTTCCGATTTTCTATATACAAGATCTCGTTATTTGTGAATAACTTCTTCCTTTCTAATCTGTAGGCCTTTTATCCTATTTCTTGCCTAACTACCCCAGCTATTCCAATATAACACTAAATAGAAATAGAAAGAGCAAATGCTTTTGTCTTAATCCTGATCTTAGGGGGAAACTACATTTTCATGGTCACATATTTGTTAATTAATACAAGACCTTCTTTTATGCATGTTTCTGTTTAGAGGCACCTTATTTAATACATATTGTTGATTCATTACCACTGACCTCACAGCCAATAGTGCTCTATGTATGCCTGAACGAAGTTATCCAATGCGTTGTGTTTTCTCTGTTAGACACATCCCAGCCTTCTTGTACTTAGGACACTAGGCAGCCCTTCGGCACTATGCTGGGGTGGGGGCATTTTAAATAGTGAAATCACCAAATAAAAGCACAAAAAATGTGGAAAATGTGGTACCAAATTTACTGTGAAAAGGCCACTTGTTTAGAGTATGAGAACTGAAACAAGAAAGCAGACATTCTTTTGTTTGGCCTCAGCTGGAACCACACATGCCAGGTGACTCAAATTTTTTGCCACTCCTTGTACTCACGAGTAACTGAAAGCATTAGTTTTGGGGTTACAAATAGATTTTAGGGAGTAGGAGAATTCACAAATGGAATCCATGAAATAATGAAGATCTGCTGTGCCTAATTATATAATGTACGTCTGTGGAAAAATATATTTGTTGAAAAACAAATTCTGTTACAAGAATAAAATATTTCTTTACCTTGATCATGTTCCAGTGACCCACGGTTGTATGAAAGTACTGGCTAAAAACTAGCAAAATCTCTCTTATGACTTAATAGGTATTGACTTTTTCAATAAGCCAAGTCTTTCTCTCTGAAACAGGTAGTTATCATTCATAGAGTTATAAACATTACCAAAAGCAATAAGTTTGGTAATAATTGTTCCTTTGACCTCTTCAATTCCCCAGATTCAACACACTTGTTTCAAAAATCAAAGAATCCTGTTTCAGTTGTTTGGAGTGTGTTTTCTGACTTCTGTCCAATAGATGGCAGTATATATATATTATTTCACAGGAAGGGTCACCACATTTGGTGAGGAATTGCAGCTAATTTCTATCTTGAGAATAAAAAGGAAATATAACAGATGTGATTTGGGAAGGCATTGGAAAGATGATGGAGCAAAGGAAAAATGATTTCCAAAGATGGTTACACAGGAAACACAAGAAAATCTTGATAAGCTGAACTTTTATATACATGTGTCCTAAAAGTAGGCGAGCAAGTTTTATAGCTGCAAGCTGGGTCAAATCCAAAATTTTCTAGATCCAGCCTAGGCAAATCATCTCAAGTAGCAGATGTCCTAACGTCCTGAGAGAGTTGATGAAAATGAATTCCCCTGCCTCTCTCAACAACCGTTTTAAAATATCTGCCTAAGAAATGTTCTCTAATATTCATTTAATAAATGTAAGCTGGTCATATACTGTGCCCTGTACACTTGTGGGGCACACACAGACACACACATGCACGTGCACATCCACACACCCCTAGACCAGGATTATTTAGCTTATCAAAATGATTCACCTTCAAACGAGGGTAGCACCTCAAAAGAAGGAAGTGTCAAGGGGGCTCTCTAGGAAAAAGCTTGCCTTGGCCTCTGACCATGGTCTCATACTTGTAGGATATAGAAAAGGCAATTGAACAACTTTAATTTTATTATTTCCCTTATTAACAGAAGCAATAACAAAAATAAAGAATGCATTAATACTTTATATAGGGGTTGGATGTGGCTCAACTGGTTGGGCGTCCGTCTCCCATATGGAGGGACCCGGGTTCGATCCCCGGGACCTCCCGGTAAAAAAATAAATTAATAAATAAATAAAATAAAATAAATGTTTAAAAAAAAAAAAAAAAAGTACTTTATATAATACTATATGCAATTTCTCTTGGGCCTCATACAAAATATATAGAGGATGATAGAGAACTCTATTTGCTTTTTGTCACATCACTAAGTTTATAGTACTCTTGACAATACTTTGAATGTTTACAAATTATCCTCAAATGTTCTGGCCGGGTGTAGTTCCTTTTCCTTGAGGTTATTAACTTTCTTTTTGAAGCGTGTCCAATGCTATAACAAGGATTATTAACTTGGTGTGGAAGTTTAATTGGCGACATCACTGTTGGTTTTTTCCCTTAATGCGCTGCATCTTGTTGATCCAGGCTCTGACAGTAAGTTAGCTCTTTTAATTCCATTATGTTTTCGGGCAGCATTTCATAACTCTTCAAAGTAAAGCAGTGCATTTCTTCTTTCAATGTAAAGATAGATCTTAACTTACCCTGTTAATTACATTTTGAGATACCCACTTTTCTGTGACTGGCCCACATATTAAAGATCTATGATCACAGACTCCTCCAAAAAATCAAAAATAAAATTGAGAGTGGGTGAAGTTGTAAAAACCACATTTTCAATGTGCCATGTTGTCCACAAGTCTCTTCATAGTCTGCCGTGACAGAGGAATTTACACGAAATAAAACCGTGGGTAAGGTCTTTATGATTGGACTGGTAATCTGAAATCTAACCACTTACCTACTTTATAATTACAAAAAAAAAAAAAAAAAAGCTCAATTGACAAAACATGAAAATCACAGGAAAACAAGGAGGAAAAAAATGGCACAAATTAATTCACCCAAAAATAATCATTGTTAACCCAGAAAGAACCATATTGGCCAACATTTTCCAGTTTTCTTTCCATATATCTTTCGAAATATGAGTTTTTTGTTTAAAAACAAAAATGGCAACAAACTGTACATGCTGTATCATGGCTTGCTTTTTCACTCAACTTTCCATTTCCATTGTCAATAAATATCTTCCTACAACATGAGGTTTCATGATTGCATAGTAGTATTCTATCTTTCAGTCGGATCATAATTTACCATTTATTACAATTATATAACATAGTGTGATGAGCACCCTTTTTTAGCATCTTGTAATTGTTTAAAGTTGAGATCTAAAGTCAAATTGCCTGAGTTCAAATCTTTACCAGGCCACATATTAACTGCATGAACTTGTATAAGTTTCAATAACTCCAAAAGCACCATTTTTCTAATCTGTAAAATGATAAAATAACAGTACCTATCTTACAAAGTTGAAGTGAGGATTAAATGAGACGATGCATGTAAAATGCCTAGCACAGTTCCTGACTCAGTAAACGTTTACCGTTACCATTACTATTGAACACTTTTGTGCATGTATACCTAAGGTACTAACCTTTGGAGAGTTTGTTATGCCTTGGACTTACTGGCTCAAAGGCATGCACAGTTCTTGATACCTAATTTAAAAGCTATCTCATTAATGTTAAAAAATAATGGGGGGGGGGGGGGGGTGGGTCAGATGGGTTGGGGCCCCTCTCCCCCATAGGGGGGGGCCGGGGGTATCACCCCGGGGAAACCCCGTATAAAAAAAAAAAAAAAAAAAAAAAAAATGGGGGTAGATGGAACTGCATTTTCTGGGTGATTTTTCTATAAATTTACAACTTAAATTTTTTTAAAAAGTTTAAAATTAAATAATGACCAAAAATAAATGAATAAATAAATGGTACCTCTCTTCCTTGGTTCACTAACCTCTTTGAGTATCTAATAGAATCTATGGATCTACTCCCCAGGAAAAAAATATACATAGACATATATGCAACATTTAACACAATTTGGGGTAATTTATGGAATCTGTGAAGTCGATTTATGGATCATCTACTATTTCTTGGACCTCAGATTAAGTGACACTGATTTTAATATGTGATCAATATATCTTTCCCATTTTTAAACATATTTATATGGAATTTTATCTATCTTTATTGTCTGAAGACATTTACATTACCTAAACATAATAATACCTTATGGTTGTTCAGTCCCATCAATGTTCTTTTCCCCTCCTAATTTTTTTAAGATTTATTTTATTTATTCCGCCAACCCCCTCGCCCTGTTGTTTTGCACTCGCTGTCTGCTCTCTGTGTGTTCTTCTGTGTCTGCTTGTCTTCTCCTTTGGCAGCACTGGGAACCAATCCTAGGACCTTCCGGAGTGGGAGAGAGGTGCTCAATCTCTTGAGCCACTTCAGCTCCTTGGTCTGCTGCATCTCTTATCATCTCTCTTCTGTGTCTCTTTTTGTTGTGTCATCTTGCTGCACCAGCTCTCTGCGTGGAGCCAGCATTGCTGCGCGGGCCAGCTCGCTTTTCCCCAGGAGGCCCTGGGAATCAAACCCTGGACCTCCTATATGGTAGATGGGAGCCCAGTTGCTTGAGCCACATATGTTTCCCCCCCTCCTAATTTGAAATGAGGTTTTTGTGACAAAAAAAATTGTATCAAACAAATTACATTATTTATAATTAATTAAACCATGATACTTGGCATCTCTTATTTCTTTCTGTTCCTCCCTTGATAGGGATGCCCAGAATCTTCCTTGAAACCAAACACAAACCTTGTCTGTCTCACTAATATTTAGCCATTTTTCTTGAATGAAACTCCTCTTACTACTGCAGGTGTTTGATTCATTTCCAGAATTATGAAAAATTTGATTTTCATTATACTAGGGTTCTCATTGCTTTTATGGAGGAGCAGATATTTGGAGGTTTTAACTCCAATATTCCAAAAATGCTTACTTCTTTAATTAACTTATTCTTTAATTAACTTTTGAATACTAAACAATTGTTAAAGGGACAAACTTGTACAGAAAATTATCTCATCCACCACTACTGAATTGCAAATAGTTTAAACATCACCTTTTTCCCACAGTGGTGTCAAAATTCCATTCTAATTGAGAATAGCAAGAGTGGGCAAAATTCACATTTGATTTCAAGGTAAATGCTTAATGGACATTTATTAGAGGCAATTGAATGAACATATAATTAAAATTAGGCTCTGGATAGTTAGTGAACACAACATTATTTATTTGAAAAGATAAAATTGACTATACTTTAGCTGACTAGTCAAAAAACAACAACAACAAAAAACAAACTCAAATTACTAAAACCAGGAGTAAAATGGGATATCAGTACCAACCTTACAGAAACAAAAAGGATGGTAAGTGAATATTATGAACAACTTTGTATGCCAACAGATTAGATAACTTAGATAAAATAGAAAAATTCCTAGAAAGACACAAACTATGAAAACTGACTCCAAAAGAAACATGAAATTTAACTAGGCCTATAACAAGTAAAGACATTGCATTAATAATTTTAAAACTTCCCACAAAGACTAGCCTGTGTCCAAATAGCTTCTCTGGTGAATTCTATCAAATGGTTAAAGAATAATTAATGCCAATCCTTCATAAACTCTTCTAAGAAATACTAAAGGAGGCACTATGTCCCAACTCATTCTATGAGGCCAGTATTACCCTGACGCCAAAGCCAGACAAACACATCACAAGAAAAGAAAACTACAAATATCTCTTATAAATATAGATGCAAAAATCATCAAACTACTAGCAGCTTAATCCAGCAATATATAAAAAGATGATACACCATGACCATGTGGGACCTACTCCAGGAATGCAAGGTTGGTTTAACATTGAAAAATCAATGTTATTAATACAATAAAGGGGGAGAACACAGGATAATCTCAATAGAAACCAAAATATCATTTGACAAAGCCAAGACCCTTCCACGAGGAAAACACTCAAAAAAGTAGGAATAGAACTGAACATCCTCAAAGTTATAAGGGACATCTAAAACCACAGCTAACAGCATATTTAATTGTTTTAAAAGATCAGGAACAACACAAGATGCCCATTGTCACTAATTCTATTCAATATTATACTGGATATTATAGCCAGGGAGTTTGAGGAAGAAAGAAATAAAAGGCATTCAGATTGAAAAGGAAGAAGTAAAATTATCTCTACTCACAGATGACAATTTGTATATAGAAAATCCAAAGTACCCACATACTCACACATGCACACAACTATTAAAACTAATAGTTCATCAAGGTTGCAGAATATATGATGTATATAAAAAGTCCATTATAATTCTATATATAGCTATGAAAAATCTCTAAATGAAATTAAGAAAACATACCATTTAAAATAGCATAAAAGAATAAAATGCATAGGAATAGAAGTACAAGATGTGTACACAGAAAATAATGAAATATTGTTAAAGAAGATCTAAATAAATGGGAAAATATCACATGTTCGTGGATTAAAAGACACTATTATTAAGATGGAAAGACTCTCCAGATTGACTTATAGATTCAATACTATGCCCATGAAAATCTCAGCTGCCTTTTTTTTTGAAGTTCATAAGCTGATCCTAAAATTTATGTGGAAATTTATATAGAATTGCCAATCTTGACAAAAAAGAACATAATTAGAGGATTCATACTTTACAATTTCAAAACTTACTACAAAGCTACAGTAGTCAACACACTGTTGTACTAAGGATAGACATATAGATCAATGGAATATAATTTATAGTCCAGAAATAAAACTTTACATTTATGATTTTTTTTTTTTTTTTAATTACAGGATAACATGATAACTCAAAAGGGATAGGATAGTTTAAGAAACGGTCCTGGGACAACTGGCTAACGACATGCAAAAAAAAAAAAGGGGGGGGGGATTTGGATGCCTACTTTACATTATATTTTAAAAATTAACTCAAAATGGATCATAGACTATGAAACTTTTAGAAGAAAATATATGACCTTCATGACCCTGGGTTAGGCGATGATTTCTTAGACATGGCATGAAAAGCCCAAGTAACAAAAGAAAAAAATAGATAAATTGGATTTAAAATTAAAAACTTCTTTTCTTCAAGGAATACCATCAATATAGTGATAAGACAACCCACAGAATGAGTGAAAATATTTGTAAATTATATATCTAATAAGAGAGTTGTATCCAGAATATATACAGTGATCTTACAAGTTAATAAAAATATTTAAATGTCCCAATTTTTAGAAGTGGGCAAAGGATCTAAAGAGATATTTCTCCAAAGAAGATATACAAATGGACAATAAGCACATGAAAAGACGCTCAACATCATTAGCCATTAGGGAAATGCAAATCACAATTTCACACCTACTAGGATGACTATAATAATAATAATATAAACAGAAAATAACAAGTGTTGGTGAGGATGTGGAGAAACTGGAACCCTCATACATTACTGGTGGGAATGTAGAATGCTGCAACCTCTATGGAAAACAGTTTGATAATTCCTCAAAAAGTTAAAAATAGAATTACCATATAACCCAGAAATTCCACTCCTAGGCATATATCCAAGAGAAATGAAAACATATGCCCACCCAAATACCTGTAGACAAATGCTTACTGCATTATTTATAATAGCCATAAAGTGGAAACAACCAATTGTCCAACCATTGATGAAGGGATAAAATGTGGTCTATCCATGCAATGGAATATTATTTGGCAATGAAAAGGAATGAAGTATTGATACATGCTATAACATGGATAAACCTTTAAAGCATTATGCTAAGAGAAAAAAGTCAATCAGAAAAGATTACATATTGTATGATTCCATTTATATGAAATGTCCAGAATAAGCAAATACATTGAGGTAGAAAGTAAATTATTAAAAATAAATAAATAAATATTTTAAAAAAGAAAGTAAATTAGTGGTTGTCAGGGGCTGGGGGATGGTGGGAGGGGGGCAAAGAATGGAGAGTGACAGCTCATGGTAGAGGATTTCTTTTGGAGTGATGAAATGTTTTAAAATTAGATAGTGGTAATATTTGTACTCAGTATGCTAAAAACCACTGATTATATGCTTTAAAGTTGAATGTTCAAAGTTAATTAAAATCTGTATTGCAATTCCCTGTAAGTAACCCAAATTCATAGGTCAAACAAGTGAGATTTTCTCTCTCCACCCCTTCCCCGCTCCCCCCCTCCCCCCATTTTAGGAGGTACCAGGGATTGAACCCAGGACCTTGTACATGGGAAGCAGGTGCTCAACCACTGAGCCACACCTGCTCCCCTCTCCCTTTTTTAACCTTCACTTTCTGCCTTAATTAAAATATTGATACCTCATTACATGATAAGAGAATCTGAATAAACACAACTGCAAGAGTAGAGAACAACCTGTAACCCAGGGCCTCTCCCCAGGAATATTTTATAGGATACACATATTAAGAGTAACAACACGAGATCAAGGAAACCAGTACATTGACAAAGCAGTAGGGTTCAGTCCGCAAGTTTTCCTTTTGCATGTATGTTTTCCTTCTTTTAGTCCGTTCCTTTTTATTTATAGTAAATATCTTAAAGCTAAAAGCCCTAGATTTTTTCACTGTTTAATATTGCTCTGTAGCATCCTTTGTAAATATTCTTCCTCTTTGCTTAGAGGGCACCACTGAGAAGGCAACCCCCAAAGTATTTAAACTTTGGCCTCACTCTGCAGATATTTTTTCCCTCTTTCATCCCCCCCCCCCCGCTTTTTTTTTTATCTCTAATAGCTCTGGTGATGGTGGGACAATCTGTCTGTCTTCTTTTAACACCTGACACTTGTGTCCAAGATGCTTGCTACATACACTCACCTGCTCGGTCACTGATCCTTGATGAGAAACCCCAGTCTACGTGTTTCCTGTTTTTGCTTTTAACTGTATATGTGCTGAAGAGTGTGATAGAAAATACCTGTATATTTGTTTTGTCCCCATCTACTCTCAATATATTCATTTAAAAATAATATTACTAGGGAAGCGGCTATGGCTCAATCAGTAGGGCTCCCGTTTACCATATGGGAGGCCCCGGGTTCGGTTCCCGGGGCCTCCTGGTGAAGGCAAGCCCGCCCGCACGGCGTGGTTAGCTGACCCAGTGAGCGCGGGCAGCAGGGGGGGGGATAAATGAATAAATAAAATGAAATCTTTGAAAAAAAAAGAAAAAAGAAATAAAAATAATATTACTAGAAGAGAAGCTAGCAAACCGCTCATTTTAATCCATTCAAATTTTTCTTCTAAAAATAAATCCAATTCTATAGGTCAATTTGCTTTTGAATCCATAGCTGAGAATTTTGAAACAATCCTTACAAATTGTTCCGTAATTGGGTCGGGTATAGCTGGGGAATTTTTTCCAGCACCAACTGCTTTTCTGTTGTTCATTTTCTGACCACCACCTCTTTAAAAATCACACCTCAGGCCCTCTTCTCAGGATTGTCACACTCTCTGTAGGTAAATCTAATTGTGTTGATTGTATGAGGAAAAAATAAAAGCACGTATTTGCCAATTCTCTGCTAGCATCTTCCCAACCTTTCTCCTTATGTTTGTTTTTTTTTTTAAAGCAATTTGCCCATTGTCAACTTTATATTTACTGCTGGGTTCCTGATCTGGCTCTTTTTCTCTAGAACCAGAGTTCTAGTTTTAGCATCTACCATAATAATTTCATTTTTCATCTGAAACTTAAACTCACTCTTCCTACCTGATTGGAAACCCTGGGTCTTGGGCTGTGTGTTAGTCAGTCAAAAAGGGGTGCTGATGCAAAGTCCCAGAAACCTGTTGGCTTTTATAAAGGGTATTTATTTGGGGTAGAAGCTTAGAGTTACAAGGCTTCTAAAGAGTCCTACTATTCTACAGTTTGGTCTTCCTCACCAAACTGTTGCCCCGTGTTGAAGCAAGATGGCTGGCGATCTCTTCTGGTCTCTCCTTCCTTCTTCCTCTTAAGGCTCTGTGGGCCCAGCTTCTTCTGATCTCAGCTGTAGGCTGGCACAGGGCTCATTTCCTAGGGCTTCTCAGTTGCTCGGCTCTTTTCACAAGGTCAGCTGTAGACTATCAGGTGAATGGCTCATCTCTCCCCCAGAGCTCCAGGATCAAAACTGACAAAGTTCTCTCTCTCTCCTTCTGTATCTCCTCCTGTGGGTCTTCTTGACTGAGAGTCGGTTTATATAGCCCAAGGGAGCAGGGACTCAGCCCTGAGCCATGCCCTACTCATGTGGTCGAATCAAAGGCCCTGAATTGAGGTAATTAAGTAAACTTAAAACCTTTGGATTTAAATCAGTCAAAGGGTATCATACCCAGAGGAACAGACCAGTTTACAAATATAATCTATATCCCTTTTTGGAATTCATAAATAATATAGTAGCTGATTTAGGGTGAGTCAGGCAAGAGCTGACAGATGGGCCCAAACATGGAGCTCAAAGGCCAAAGGTCAGCATGGGACTCTTGGTAGCTCAAACTACCTGAACTCCTGTGTCCAACATCTGCTTAGAAAAATTACATTTAATATAGTTACCAATATAATTGGCTTAAGCTTACTATCTTACCATTTCTTTTCTATTTGTCCCATTTGTTCTTGGTTCCCTTTTCCCACCTTTTTACATTAATTTGGTTTGTTTTATGATTCCCTTTTATCTCCATTATTGACATAGTAGCCATAAAATTTTTTTTACTATTTGCCAGGCACACAGCACAAACAATACGCATATAAACTTTCTCATTAGTCTTCCTAAGACCCTAAATGTCTTAGTGCATTTTGCAGAAGATAAAACTAAGACAGACAGAAGCAATTAGAAGAATCTAATACTAACTTTGACACTGACCAGCAGGGTCTTTATGAATCCCTTCCCATTCCGGTGTCTCAGATTCCTCATCTCTAAAGGAGAAATGGTGATTTCTTCACTAATTTACTTACACGATAGTTTATGAAGGCACTTTTAAAAAGTAGGTAATAGGATACAAACTGACACTGGTATTATCAATAACCATATTTTTTATTATACCATACTTTTAAAAAGATGAACTAAAATTTAGCATAACCATTTTGGGAATTATCCCAGTGGCAATAATTGTTAAAAACTGGGACATGTTACTAAAAAAGATCATGAATTATCTCACAAAATTCTTTAAAAGTGGAAATTTTTAAGGAAAATACTAGCTCAAAAGCAAGGCCCAGGGAGGGCGATGATGGGATGACTCTACTTTGCAGGGATACGAGATCCGATTCTGTATGTGGCAGCCCTCCCAGAAAATTTGTGGCTTTATTAAAGAATAGTAGGACAAAGGCTACCTTCAAGCTTTTCCCATCATAGTTACAATAGGATATTTAGTCTAATTTGGTACCTAAAATTCCCAGTAGGAAATGTGGTAATCAATACCTGTGACCTGAAACTTCAACCTTGACTTCTCAGTTCTTGACAGAAAGACAATTGCTCTCTTTGAGCAGATTAGTAGGTACAAAGTATTCTGTGAGTCACCAATGGAAAAGGACACCTGGGATACAGAGGGCTCTTCAGGAATCAATTCTAATGGAAAAAATGATCTCTGGGGTTCTCACCATGATATACATTTTCCCACTACAAAGTATGATCACTGTGCTTAATAGT
This sequence comes from Tolypeutes matacus, assembly GCA_026826555.1. NCBI lineage: Eukaryota > Metazoa > Chordata > Mammalia > Cingulata > Chlamyphoridae > Tolypeutes > Tolypeutes matacus. The sequence goes on from JAKSZT010026446.1 coordinate 3,249,060, forward strand.
TTTAAATAGTAATTCCCTCTATTTTCCTCCAGCTGCTTGCCCACTTTCGGAAAAACAAAAGCTAGAAATTTTAAAGGAAAGTTTGTCTCCATTTATCCCCCTGACTCAAAAAACTGCCATGGAAAAGGGAAAATTACTATACATAAAAAAAGAGCATTTGAAGTGAGAAGTCCTTGCAAAGTATGGTGCTTGCATCTAGGATTGTCAAGCCTTGGTTCTCTTAAGTGTAATCTTTAAACAGATTCAAGTGTAACCTTAAAAAATAAGGCCATAGCTACCATACTTTCCTAAATCAAGGGAGCTTGGATTATAAATAATGAAACAAACTAATACAGACACTCATATGAAGAGTCAGTCCAGTTCTCTACATCTTCGTATTATATTTGTGAATAAACTTTTACATTTATGACGATCTACTATATCCATAACCATGAGTAACTTTAATACCAATTTCTTTGATAACTCATGGATTGGGGGGGGTAGTATAAAACTAAAGTTTGGTCAAGGGCTCCTCTGCCTAGGTAATTCCTAGGCCTCCTTTTAAATCTCTGGCCCATTCTCAGTTCACCTCAAGGGCTGTAAGAATTCACAAGAATCTTACAAATAGTATTGATTTCAATACTCTAGCTTTTGAGCAGTGTGAGTGTGTGTGTGTTGGCAGGTTGGGGTGGATGATGTCATGTTACTAAATAGAACAAATCAACAAATCCTGACAATTTCAGGATTTCCAGAATAAATGGGAATTCTCCTATAGGACATTAGACACTGATCATCTGATTACTTTTATTTTATTTTATTTATTTATTTATTTTTTTTTAAAGATTTTTTATTTATTTATTCATTTATCCCCCCCTTGCTGCTTGTGCTCGCTGGGTCAGCTAACCACGCCGTGCGGGTGGGCTTGCCTTCACCAGGAGGCCCCGGGAACCGAACCCAGGGCCTCCCATATGGTAAATGGGAGCCCCACTGATTGAGCCACAGCCGCTTCCCATCTGATTACTTTTAAAATACTCGAATCATACAGGCATTTTCACTCACCACTCTGACCTCAGTGATCCCCATTACCTCTTTGTTGTTGATGGTATTGAATTGTCAGGTATGACAGCAGGACAGTGAAGGACAGATTCCCAGCCACGAAGAACTACACTGATATCTAACTCTGAGTAGGTAGAACACATTGCAACTTTAGGAGAAAGTTACCCAAAGGCCTCAGATACGTTTATGGTCAAGGAAGATGGAAAGACCTAAGATAGGTTAACACTAATTTTCTCTCTGCTGTACGTTCAGACTTCTGGAAGGCATCAGCTGAACTGGGGAGGGATGATGTATATCCCAAAAATGGGCAGGTGCAAAATTGTATGTGCAATCAAATACAACATCAAGTTCAGAAAAACAAAGTCAGAATAAAAGGAGTAAGGTTATGAGTGAGGATAATTTATGAAAAGGTGTGAAGAGTTCGTGACACCAACACTGAGTCTGGAGGAAGCTCTGAGAGAAGGGAAGGAGGCTGTGTGAGATTTCCCACGGAGCATTTGCTGAGGGCTGGCCAGACGCCATCACCCCCTACAGATGAAGCTCTGTTTAATCTTAACAAGCACCCCAGCTTCTGCTGGACCAGAATAACAAGGGCATGTGGAAGTAAGAGGATGCGCTAGCTATAGTGAACTGGCCTGATGCAATGGGGGCGTCTCACAGAGAAAGTCGTTCTCTGCTGCTGTTTTTCCCACCTTCCAGTCACCTCCTTCTCTAACAGGACCCTTTCCTGTGCCTCCATCCATGGGATTCTGGTGAAACCAGCTCCAGGCTGAAGTCGTCATAATTTCCTGTCACACCGGTCGCTTCTGGGATGGACATGTGACCGAATCCAGGCCAGTGAATGCTAGACTTTTTCTGGGATTCTAGGGAGCGGAGACTTCCTTTTTCCTGTTGGACTTGAAATTAAAGTGGATGTAGGGGCCAGAACTACTGCTGACATCTGTTAAAACTAGGTGAGACCTGAGACTGAAGCCCAAAAGGGAAGCCAGAACAAAACCTGAACAGAACAGTCCTGATTTTGCCATTTGGGCTCGGGGTCCATTCATGTCTAAAGTTACCCCTACACCAAGACTTTTCAGTTTGCCTGATCCAATAAATTCCCTTTTTACTTAAACCAGTTTGAGTACTTTTTATACTGACACTTGCAAATAAAGTTGCAGGGCTGTATGAGATAAAATGGGATCCCTAGAGAACAAACTGGAGGGAGTAAAGGGACAACGTACAGGAACATTAGCATCTTTTGCCGTGTTCCGGAAAGCACAAAACTAATTAAGAAGATTTAGGCTTGTGTCCTTGGAATGAAGCACTACCATGTGTACTAGGGAAATACATAATTATGTTATTTGCATGCCAAATCAGTTACCAAAAATTAACTTAGCTCAAACGTGACAAACTTAAAATTATTCTCTTTAGAGGAAATATGCACGGAATATTTATCCCAGTAGTTGCAACAGAGGTTTGAAAGTGACACTGTTATTTGAAGGATGGGAGGCAGTCAGACTAATTGCTTACAGGTTTGAAGTAAAATGCTCTGCCACATTCCAGGTGGATAGTTTGATAGGGTTCTATAAAGTCAGCTTTGTCATGAATTTTCTCTCTTCCTTAGGGTGCTTCAAAGTCCCTCCCCAAGATAAAGAAAATTTTCACAACTTCTCAATCCTTGCTATTAGCTTTCCCTGTGAAAGCAGTTATCAAGGAGCTGTAGTCCTGCTTTCTGAGTTCCAGGACTGCTTAAGGGATGAATTTCAATAGAACCCTCAGGTTTCCGTTTTAAATGATATTTGATTAAATAAATAATTTAAAGCATTTAATTTAATTAAATAAGCTTAATTAAAATAAAATGACAATATAAGACTGAGCCTCAAGGAGACTGATAATTTGTTTAGGCTTCTTTAAAGTTTTCAAAGACTGAATAAAATTAAGATAATTAGCAGTTATTTTGTGATTGCGGGAGCTAATTTGCAAATGCATAGCAAAAATGCATTTCTTTTTTACTTAAAGAAATTAGTTTAGTGGGTTTCCATCCCCCAAAATACTAATAATTTTAATTTTAAAACGTAAAAATATTTTCCCTTAGGGTATGAAAGCAGGTGGGAGACTAGGAATATCTCTGTGAACGACCCTTCTTCCCAGTCCTTACCTCCACAACTCTCAAGCCTATGCTCCCCCTTCTCTCCTCGTACTGTGCTCCATCTATCAGGTCCTTCTTTACATATTTGGTTTCTGTATTAGTCAGGGTTCTCTAGGCAAACAGAATCGACAGGAGATATCTGTAAGTATTATGAGATTTTAAACAATTGTCTCACGTGACCGTGGGGATGCACGAGTCCAAATTCCTTAGGGCATACTGCAAGCCAAGAATTCCAGTGAAGGTGAGTTGCCCAGGAAAAGCTAGCTGTCTGAAGTAGGGACGGGAATTCTCTCGCTGCTGAAATCACGTCTCCTTTTAAGGCCTTCAAATGCTTGGATAAGCCTCTCTCATTGCCGTAGGCAGTCTCCTCAGTTGATTGCAGATGTAACCAGCCACAGATGCAGTCAACTCCCTCATGATTTAAGTCCACAATAGGTCCTCACAGTACAATTAGGCCAGTGCTCGCTTGACCCAACAACTGGACACCATGACCTGGCCAAGGTGACACATGAGTCTAACCATCACAGTTTCGAGCTATTGAGTCCTACAAGAAAAGAAAAACATTTGGGTGAGTCTCTCTTCCTATTAGAAAACAAAAACAGAAAGACAGAAACAAATTTACCATATATTTGACCCCCCTGGGTACCTCTGGCAAACATCTTTTCCTTCATTCACACTCTGTCTGAGGACCCCGTGGTCTGTAGCCACTATCCCACTTCTTTATTGCTCAGTTTTGGATCACTCACAAATCTGGCTTCTCCCCACTCCACTGAAACTGTCGCTCTGAAGGAGATGGATGACCTCTTGATGGCAAAAGTCTGTGTCCCTTTTCAGTCCTTATTTTTTTGATATGTTCCATTCTGACAGTGCTAGTTAAATGTTCCTTTAAAATGACAAGAATTTCATTTTAGGAAAGTTGAAAAGTACAAAAAATCCCAGGGAGGGAAAAAATCTCGCCTGTAATCACAATACTCAAGGATAATTACTAAATATTGTGGTTCATAGTCTTCGGATCTTTTTTCCCCATAGTATATTAAAATATTAAAACACTGTTTTAAATCGAAATTGGGATCACACTACATATTCTTTGATCATATGTTTTTATATTTAACATAATATGGATTTTTTTCCATGCCAATAAATATTCCTCTGCAACTTTTTTTCATGACATCATATTGATATATTGCTTTTTATTTTATCTCTTTCTCATTGTTACCTGTTTTGGTTGTTTCCAGTTTTAAAACTATTTTATCAACAAGGCTGAAAATCAAGCAGGGGTAATGTCAACTCAACAGTTTCCTATGATTCCCTTAGGGAAAGAGCCAACAAGGTCTGAATTGGACATTTAGAGCCTCTGGAATTAACTCTTATTCTCTGTCATATTGTCCTGATGTAAAAGACCCATCTAGGCCCCTGAATATGGAAAACCTGTCTCTCGAAGCTGAATTCAACCAGAGGTAAGATATGTTGGGGGGGGGGGTAATAGTCTTGGAAGGAGAAGGTTTGGTATTGGGAAGAATTTTTTTTTTCTATCTTTGGTTACGTCTTCTATTCAGGCACATTCTGTCTTAGAATAAAGAGTTTTTATAAGTCTTGTGGATACTATCAGATGGAATTTTAGCAATATGGAAAACAATAGCTCTGAGGGAGTCAAATTGCCTCTCTGGACTTCAATTTTCTGATATCTAAAGTGAAAGTGTGAGATAAGCCAGTCTCTAAGATCTCCTCCAGTCCTGAAATTCTGTGACCGTGTGCACAGAAATGGAGAAATAATTTCTCCTTCTAGCTCATCTATGTGGATTACCCTGATAGCAGCCCATGTTCAATTACCACATCTCAAAGGAAATGTGCAGTCATGGGCCATGAAACAAATGGCAGAAACTGGGCCTTTGCGAGAGGAAAGGATAAATGGATAAGCAGTAGGGGAATTAAAAGGGGCCAAAGTGGTGAGCTTTATCAGATCTAAAGGGAGAAGGAAGTGAGTCATTTGGAGGGGACAGACAGCAAAAATCAGTGGAAGAGTCCTGGCTTGGAAACAATATGCATATAATTGCAGAAAAAGCACTCTTTTGCTTTTTAAACTTGCCACTATTTACATTTTGGGCATGCTAATTTGTTGTGCATTGTAGGATGTTTATTAGTCAGGGTTCTCTAGGAAAACAGAACCGAAAGGAGACATCTGTAAATAATATGAGATTTTATAAATTTGTTTCATGCAACTGTGGGGATGCACAAGTCCAAATTCCAAAGGGCAGGCTGCAAGCCAGGAACTCAGATGAAGGTCCTCCATAAATTCTCCAGGAGAGCTGGCTGTCTGAAGAAGAGATGAAAATTCTCTCTTCTGACTGCTGAAATCATCACTCCTTTTAAGGCCTTCAACTGATTGGATGAGATGTCTCTCATTGCCAAAAGCAGTCTCCTCAGTTGATTGTAGATGTAATCAGCTGTGGATGCAAGCAACTTAATAATGATTTAAGTTCATGAAATGTCCTCACAATAACAATTAGGCCAGTGTTTGCTTTACCCAACAACCGGGCATCATAACCTGGCCAAGTTGACACATGAGGCTAACCATCACCCCTGGCCTTCACTCATGAGATGCCACTAACGCCTTTTCCAATCGTGACAATCAAGAATGTCCCCAGATGTCTCCTGGAGGGCAAAATCACTCATCCTTCTCCATGCGAGAGCCATTGCTTTAAACCTGTCCCACTTTGCAATTAGAGCTCCAACTAGAAAGGGAGGAGGTTCTTGGAGGCTTTAATTTTGTATTGAACCACTGAGTCAACGTGAAATAATAGAAAAGGACACAACTTCTCTGTAGGTCAATTGTTAGATTTGTAAGAGCAAACAGAATGAGATTAATTCCAACAAGTTTAGAAGCACGTAATGGTTATCTTTCAACAATGCATAGTAAAATCATCTTAAAAAGAGGTGCTAACATACCTTTGAAATAATTTAAAATCTGTCTCAATCAGGATTAAGAAAGGAAAACAGAAACTACTCCTAGATGTTAAAAGTGGGAAGGGATTTAACAAAGGGAATTAAGTGCTCACAGAACTGTTAGAAGAACTGGAGGCATAAAAGTCGGGGGGGGGGGGGGGCCGCCACAATCTTTATTGGTTATAAGAAGAACCACTGCCAGTGTCCTGTCTGCCACATGCCCCTAGTAGATGACAAGAAGGAGACAGAGCTGGTCAGTGCTGCAGACTGATGTGTGCTGAAACCTGCGTATCTGCAGCCTCTGATGGATGAAGTGGAATGGATTCTACGTGCCTTCTGATTTCTAAATCTTGTGCAAGGCCATCTCATCGGCAAAACTATATCCAAAACTCCACTGTCAAAAAAGTCTAGGGAATGCGGTTCCCTGACTTCCAGATCCTGCAGGGCAGGGGGCAACATAGAAGGGAGTGCAAATAGAGTGGGTGCCAAAAGACAACAGCTGGCACATCCTTCTTTCTCAAGTGTTTTGTTTCCTCAATTTTGACAAATGGTGTATTTTCTGGGGTTTGCTGTCCTTTATTTCCAAGATCAAAATTTTTTCCAAGCCTCCACAATTCTCTATACTTTTCAAGCCTCCACTCAAGCAGTTCAAACCAATTACCTGGATAAAAGAATAATAACAGGAAAGTTCTATACTGATGACTGTGTACAACTGAAGTTAGATTCTTCCCAAGTTGAAGGCTTTGTGGAGTTGTTTTCAGCACAATGCTGAAGACCATGGGGAAAAGTGACTATTCTTTAAATTTCAAAATCGAATTAATCATCTGAAAATGACCATGACCACTTTTCTGATGTATCAAAGCCTTCTTCTGAGTTTATGTAGTAAGTTAATGTAGGAGGCATTTCCTAGCATTCCCTAAAAACACTGCTACCAAAAATCTCTCTTTTCAGAACTCATTAGAGGAGCTGTCATTTATGGGAGAACAAACTGTGGGCTTTTATCAGAATATTATCCAAAATGCTAGTGGATCTGGCTTTTTCTTTGCTGACTTTGAGAAAACTCTGGAGGATACTGGGGAAAGCAATCACTTGCAAAGTTGCAAGATATAAAAAAAATAAATTTACAGTCGTGTTTTTTCCTACCACAGGGTTTTTCCAATTAATTCAAGCAATGGGATAAAATTCACAAAATATTCTCAGAACAAAACCTATTTCAATTTACTCTAATTTAAACACACACACACAGAGTTATGCCACATAATGTTTTTAAGAGGAAAATGAGCTATCTCTTCAAAAGGAAGATGTAACATCTCCTGGGAGCCTGAGGCATTCTTTTTTTTTTTTTTTTGTTACCGGGAGGTCCCGGGGATCAAACCCGGGTCCCTCCATGTGGGAGACAGACACCCAACCAGTTGAGCCACATCCGACCCCATGAGGTGTTCTTGATTAGTGTAACTACTGTCTGAATACAGAATGGCCTTTGACAGAGATAAAATGACAGCAGTGGCTAGTAAGAGCAATAGTCAACAAAACTGCTGCCATCCAAACAAATTTCTGTACTCCTAGGTACCTCGAGGCACTTAAAATGTTCCATATACCTTGTTGAGGGGAATTCTCCTTGAGGCGAGAAATGATTGAGGTAAGTAAAATCCCTATCCATTTCACAGCAAATATGTTGTAGTTTGATATGGGCAGTCTTCCTGGAGTGTAGGCTTAGTTTTTTGTTTTTTTTTTTTAATTAAACTTTTAATTTTGAGATAATCGTGATTCACATGAAAATATAAGAAATAATACGGAGAGATCCCATGTATGCTTTACCCAATTTCCCGAGTAAGGTCTTGCAAAACTATAGCTGGATATTGTCATTGATACAGTCTAGATTCAGAAAGCTTATGCCACGAGGATGCCACGTGGAGCCCTTTTACAGTCACACTCAGTGCCCTCTGCCCCTACCCTCTCCTTAACCCTGGTGACTACTCATCTGTTCTCCATTTCTTTAATTTTGTCATTTCAAGAATGTAATATAAATGGAATCGTACAGCATGCTACCTTTTGGAATTGACTTTTTCACTCAGCATAATTCCCTGGAGATTCATCCTACTTGTTGTGTGTATGTAGCTTGTTTCTTTTTATTGCTTTGTAGAATTCCATGGTAGAGATGTTTCAGTTTGTTTAACCCTTTACCTGTTGAAGGGCATCTGTTTTTATAATTTTTTAAAAGAAATTTTGGCTGCTACAAGTAAAGCTGCTATAAACATCTGTATACAAGTTTTTTATGTGAACATGAGTTTTCATTTTTCTAAGTTAAATGCGCTGGAGTGCAATTGCTGGGTCATATAGTAGTTGCATGTTTAGTTTTTTAAGAAACTGTCAAATTGATTTCTGGAGTGGCTATACCATTTTACATTCCCATCAGAAAGGTATGGCTGATCCAGTTTCTCCCCAGACTCACCAGTTTTGGGTATTGTCACTATTTTTTATTTTGAACATTTTGAGAGGTATATGGTAATATCTCATTGTGGTTTTCATTTGTATGTCCCTACTGGCTAATGATGCTAAATATCTTTTCCTCTGTTTATTTCCCATTTGTATATCCTCTTTGGTGAAATGCCTGTTCATGTCTTTTGTCTATCTTCTAATTGGATTGTTTGTTGTTTTTTTAAACTAAGTTTTGAGAGTTCTTTATGTATTGCAGATGCAAGTCTTTTGTTTCATATGAAGTTGGAAAAATATTTTTTCCCAGTCTGTAGCTTATCTTTTTCATCCTCTTAACAGGGACTCACACAAAGCAAAAACTTTAAATTTTGATGAAATTCAAGTTATCAACTTTTCTTTTTAAGAATTGTACTTTTGGTACCAAGTCTAAGAACTCTGGCCTATCCCTAGATCCAGAAGGGGTTTCCTCATGTTGTTCTGAGTTTTATATGTTTTTTAAGATTTATATTTTTATAGATTTTCTAATCTTTCTAAGTTATATAGTGTATTAGTCAGCCAAAGGGGTGCTAATGTGAAATACCAAAAATGGGTTGGTCTTTATGAAGGGTATTTATTTGGGGTAGAAGTCTGCAGATACCAGGCCATAAAGTGTTAAGTTTCTTCTCACCAAAGTCCATTGCCACGTGTTACAGCAAGACAGCTGCTGGTGTTTGCCAGGGTTCAGGCTTCTGGGGTTCCTCTCTTCCCGGGGCTGCGTTTCTCTCCAGGTTTAGCTCCTGTTTCCTCCACAAGGTCAGCTGTAGACGATCAGGTGAACGGCTTGCTTCTCTTCTCCTGGGGCCTTCTTTCCAACATCAAAACTGCTTCTCAAAAGACTGCTTTAACTGTCCTTTGCCTTGCCTTTTATATTCGATTCCCCACCCACCAAGGGGTGGGGCTCAACACCCTAATCCTAACCTAATCATGCCCAGATTAACAGATCAGTTTACAAGCATGATTCAATTATATTTTTGGAATTCATAATTACATCAAACTGTCACATATAGTTTTATAGGCAGGGATTCTTCTGAGTTCATTTTTGTATAAGATGTAAGATACATTGAGGCTTATTTTTCATCTACAGATGCCCACTTACTCCAGCACCATTTGTTCAAGACTGTCTTTCCTCTATCGAATTAATTTTGCGCTTTTATTAAAAATCAGTTGAGCATATTAAGCAGGCCTATATCTGGGTTCCATACTCTGTTCCATGATCTATGTACCTATTTTCCTGCTGTTTGATAGCTGCAGCTCCGTGTTCTAGTGTCCTAGGCTGCTGAGAGCAACATGCCAAATATAGATCGGCTTTTTCAATGGGAATTTATTAGTTTCTAAGCTTACAGTTTCAAAGCTGACAAAAATGTCCATATCAAGGTATCATCACATGATGCTTCTCCCTGAAGACCGGTTGCTCGCGATCCTGGACTCCTCTGTCACGTGGCAAGGCACATGGCGGCATCTGTTAGTCTCTCCCTTCTCTTCTGGGTTTCATTGCTTTCAGCTCCTTGCTTCCGGAGCCTTCTCTCCCAGCTTCTGTGGCTTTCTCTCTGTTTCTCCCTCTGTATTCATCCCATTTATAAAGGACTCCATGAAGTCCTTAACTGAAGTAATCTCATCAAAAGACCCCACTTACTATAGGTTTATATCCACAGGAATGGATTAACTTTAAGAACATAATTTTCTGGGGTCCATATAGCTTCAAACCATCACACTATATAACAAGTTTTGAAATTGAGTAGACTGATGCTGCTGATATTTTTTTAAAAATAAAAATTGCTTTAGTTCCTTTGATTTCCATACAAATTTTAGAAAAATCTTGTCGATTTCTAGGAAAAAATCTTACTAGAATTTTACAGGAATTACATTGTCTTTATATCAATTTGTGGAAAATTGATGTCTTTACTATATTTAATCTTCCAATCCATGAACACGAACACAGCTTGTCTATTAACTTAAGATTTTTATTTTTACATTGGAATTTGGTAGTTTTCAGCATCCAAGTCCTTAACATCTTTTGTTAGATTTGCACCTAAGAATTTTGTTTTGTTTGAGTGATTGTAGATGGTATGGTATTTTTAATTTTAGCATCCACATGTTCATGACTAGTATATACAACTGATCTTTTTATATTTATCTTGTATCCTGTGACTTTGCTAAGCTCAAATATTAATTCTAGGAAGGTTTTTCTTATAGATTCCCTGAGATTTTCTATATCACTTATTATATCATCACAATTAAGGACAGCTTTATTTCATCATTTCCTACATATATGCCTTTTATTTCCTTTTCTCGACTTACTGCACTGGTTAGAACTTCCAGCAGCATGTTGGAAAAGTGTGGTAAGAGTACATTTCCTTGTCTTTTTCCAGATCTTAGGAAGAAAGCAATTAATTTTTCACCATTAAGTATAATGTTAGCTGTAGGTTTTTTGTATATGTACTTTATCAAGTTGAAACAGTTGCCTTTTATTTATGTTTTTCTGAGAGTTTTTATCATGAGTGTTGAATTTTGTTAAATGCCTTTCTGTATCAATTGATATGATCATATGATTTCTCTTCTTTTTTTTTTTTTTTTTTTTTTTTTTTGGTAATATAGAAAATTACATTGATTTTCAAATATTGAGCTAGCCTTGCATCCTTGAAATAAACCCCCACTTGGTAACCGTGTATATTTTTTGTGATATATTGCTCTATACTATTTTCTAATATTTTTTAAAGGAATTTTGAGTCTATACTCATGAGGAATATTGATTGGTATTTTCCTCTTTTTTTGTACCATCTTTGTCAGGTTTCAGTATCAGGGTAATTCTATCTTCCCATTGAATGGTATGCTTGAGAGTTGTTGAGATGGGAATGTTAATGTTGTACATATGTTCTCACAATTAATGAAAAAAAAGAGCAACTAAATCAGGGAGCAGATGGAGCTCAGTGAGTGAGAGCCTGCTTCCCAGGTATGAGGTCCTGGGTTCAATCCCTGGTACCACCTTTTTTTTAGGAAAAAAGAAGGAAAAAAAGAGCAACTAAAGAAACAATGACAATCAAAGGCAATACATGATCCTGGAAGAAATCTAGCCAGGGAGGTGAAAACGCCCAAAAGGACATTATGGGGACAATTTAAAGATTGGAATTCAGACTTTATTCCAGGCTTTTTATCAATGTTAAATTTACTGAACTTGATAGCTGTACTCTCTGTGGTCATATAAGTGAGTGTCCTTGTTCTTAGGAAATGTACATTAAATGTTAATTATTAGAGGAGCATGACATGTGTAACCTTGTCTCAGATGTTTAGAAAATGATAGACTAGATAGATAGATAGAATGATAAAACAAATAACGAATGTGGCAAAATGCTAATAGTTGGTAAATCTGGGTATCTGGGTGTGGTGGTTAAGCTCATGTGTCAATTTAGTCACCTTAGAGTGTCCAGTCGTTTGGTCAAGCCAGCACTGGCCTGATTGTTACGTGAGGCTATTTCCTGGATTTAAATCATCAGTCAGTTGATTGCATCTATGGCTGATTATATCTACAATCAACTCCAATCAAATGAAGGCCTTAAAGGGAGAACCGATGATTTCAGCGGTCAGGAGGAATTTCTCTCTCTACTTTAGCCAGGCAGCGTCTCCTAGGGAATTCATCAAAAGGCTTCATCAGAGTTCTCAGCCTTTGGCCTGCCCTTCAGACGTGCCCATCCACACAGTTGCGTGAGCCAAATCCTATAATAAATTTCATTTCATATATATATACACACCCTATAGTTTCTGTTACTCTGGAAAACCCTAATATACTAGGTGGGGGGTGGCAGGTATGTTAGCATTCTAGATATTATTTCTGTAGTATTTTTGTAACCTTCCTGTAATTTTAAGTTATTTCAAAATAAAAAGTATAAAAAAGTCCATATATATCTAGTTATCTTTCTGGACTCTGTATTTTGCTCCATTTTTCCTCTTTGTCTATCCTTCCAGTAATACCATTGTTAATTACTATAGTTTCTAAGAAGCCTTAATGTTTGGTATCATAAGCCTTACAATTTAGTTCATGGGCAAGATTTTTGTTTATTCTTAGCCTTTTATATCAGCTTGCTAATTTACACACACTTACATACACACCTGGTAGGATTGTTTTTTAGATTTGGGCTGCAGTGAATCTATATCAATCTGGGGATAAATGAAATCATTACAATATGGAATCTTCTGACCTATAAACATAGTATATACTTATAATGATTTAGGTTTTCTTTAATTTCTATCTAAAAGGTTTTATAGTTTTCAGGGCTGAGATTATGTCCACATTTAATTAGATATATTCTTAGGTATTTGAAATGTTTTGATGCTATTTTAAATGGTATATAAAATATTTTTCTTCTATTTATTATTGATATATAAAAGTAGAATGTCTTTTCTATATTGACCTTTTATACAATAATTTATTAACTTAATTTATGAACTATAATCCCTTATCTGTGGATTTTTTTAGATAATCTGGTAACACTATCATGATTTTTTTTTTCCTTTCCAATACTTATTCTGGTATATATTTGTCTTGCCTTATTAAACTGACTAGGATGTCCAGTACAATACTGAAAAGAACTGGTGACCTTGTCTCACTCTTGACTTCAGGGAGAAAGTGTTCAGAAATTCATCTTTATGAATAATATGCCCTGTGTTTGTTGAAATTCTTTATCATATTAAGAAACTGCCCTTCTTTTACTCATTTATTAAGAGTTTGAATCACAAACAGGTGTTATAGTTTTTCAAAGGAGTTTTTCTCATCTATCAAGAAAACTATAGCCGTTCCCCACCCCCCTTTTCCTATTAATATGAGAATTATATTGATTTCTGAATATTATACCATGTTTGCAATCCTGGAATAAACCAAATTTGCTCATGATGTATCATTTTTTTATGTGTCACTGGATTTGACTAGCTGATCATTTGTTCAGGATTTTTTTTTTTTTTTTAAGATTTTATTTATTTATTCATTTATCCCCCCCCCCTTGCTGCTTGTGCTCGCTGGGTCAGCTAACCACGCCGCGCGGACCTGGGGCCTCCCATATGGTAAACGGGAGCCCCACTGATTGAGCCACAGCCGCTTCCCTGTTTAGGATTTTTGCATCTCTGCTCATAAGGGTGACTGACATGTAATTTTATTTTTAAAGTCCTCAATTGGTTTTCTCAGCAGGAGTGTTTATGTAAAACAAGCTACCCATCCCTCATCCATCTTCTGATACCTAACCAAAGTGTCCCTGTACTAGTTGAGGAAATGAGCACATGCACTTCTCTTCTTTTTGCCCTTCAAATGATCATCATTCAAAGATGGGCTTTGTGGGGCATACCTTCCCCTCTTCTGTTAGAAAATAATCCATGGTTGAGGAGTCATTTTTTGTCTAATAATTTTAGTTTAGTTTAACGTAGTGCTGTAACATTAAAGGCACGATCTCAATCACCTTGGCCTTGAGGACAAGGGTGGCAGGTGGCCCCTAAAATGCCTACTTCTTTAATAGAGGATATTTAACAAAATAAAATATCAGAAAAGCCTCTCTTTGTCTAAATCTTGATTTCTTTATACCCAAAGCACTGTCTAATGAGAGACTTAGAATTTCATAACTCCTCCCATGTTGCTGTTGTAAAAGAAGCTCCCGGAATGCAAAGAGGAAAAAGAAAGGCAAAGTAGAAGAAAACCAGTGAAGAACACTCCTACCCAAGCAAATGCTGGGGAGGAGCTTGAAGAAAGAAGGGTTTTGACAAAATGGGCAGGGAGGAAGGGAATGCTGAACACAAAGGGAAGCCAGGGCTGCTTGTGAATCTGCTGGTAAACGCTCCAGATGGTGAAATGTGCCGTGGATGTCGGGGTTAGCTACAGAATTTCATTGCCTACTAATATTTGGGAACAGGCATTTTCTCCTGTTTGATAGTATATCAAAACCCAGAATTTAGCTGACAGCCAGGGTACTATGGTATTTCCCTGTCTGGATTCCCAGTTTTTCCTTCTTTAACTACTTGATTATACCATGCTCCTTTCACCATTAGCAAAAGGCAGTCAGAGCCCAAACACCTCCCGTCTCTGATTCCTGGCAATCTGTTCTCGCTCAGCAAGGGTCAGTGAGTGTCTGCCGTGGGCGAGATGGTGCTGGCTGTCCCAGTGTAAACAGCGCTGTGTGCCAGTGTGGAGGGTGACCCAGCAAGACCACCTGCCAAACCTTTCACTAGGTAGGTTAAAAAACCGCCGGAATTTTGCTATCAGCACTCTCCTCAGATACGTGAGGCATTTATTAGTTGCCAGGATCCACTTATTTGAGAATCACTGGGCTTTTGAGAAAGAAAACAAATGTACTAAATGGCCTAACCTGTTTCAACATCTTAGAAACTAAAACCCACCAGAAGGAGACAGAACCAAACAATTTGACTTGTCAGGCTGGAGTAGCACACTTGCCTGAAAGAAACCCCTGAAGTTCAGGTTCTACCGCTAAAAATAGTCAATTCTAATCGCTGAAGTACAAGATACAGTCAAGTCTGTTCAGTGGTTTAAGGCAGAGGCCCTCATTACACGCAGAATTGCCTTTCGAAACCAGAAAACATGCCTTCACTTAAAAAAAAAATTCCACCTTCAAAAAGGAGTCCATAAAATAAATAAAAACCAAGTGGGCGTCCCTCTGTTTTACAAAAACATTAGGTCTCCTGGTTACTTTAAATTGTGAGATCCATTTCTATGTTCTGGGTCACCTTAAAGATGGCTAACCTGACACAAGTCACAAGGCCACTATGGCACTGAAATGTGTTAGGTGTCAGAAGCTAAGGCCAAGAGAAAAATCAAAATGACGAGAGTCAGAAATGTTAATATGAGGGAAGAAACGTTCCTACAACATAATCTTATCCTGTGTCCCTTTGGTTTGAACATGTCGGTGATTCCCTTGAGGTCCAGAATACAGAAATTGTTTAGCCTGATAATATGTCTCTTAACAGACACTCAGTAGATGTTTGTTGAATGGATGCAAAAAGGCACTTAACCTGATTATCTGGGATGACTGTTGTGATGGTTGAGTTCATGTGTCAATTTGGCCAGGCTATGGTGTCCAGCTGTTCGGTTAAGCAAGCACTGGCCTGGTTGTTACTGCAGGGATATTTCACGGATTTAAATCATCAGTCAGTTGATTGCATCTATGGCTGATTACATCTACAATCAACTTGAATCAGTTGAAGGCCTTAAAGAAAGAACTGATGATTTCAGCATTCAGAAGGAAGAATTTCTCTACTTCAGCCAGCCAGCTTCCCCTGGGAGATTTATCAAAACCTTCATCAGAGTTCTAAGCTTGGGATCTGCCCTCTGAATTCGGACTTGCCAATCTCAACCATCATGTGGGCCAATTCCTATAATAAATCTCATAATATTTAAAAATTTTATATATATATATGATATATATATATATCTCCTGTGAGTTCTGTTTCCCTGGAGAACACTGACTAATACAATTACATACTTGCAAATACTCAATTAAAAATTCTCATAACCAGTGTCTTAGTTTGCCAAAGGGCTGCCAATGCACAGTATCAGAAATGTGTTGGCTTTTATAACGGGAATTTTATTAGAGGAAAATCTTACCGTTCCAAGGCCATGCAACATCCAAATCAAGGCACCATCAGAGATGCTTTCTCACCAAAGCCAGCTACTAGTGATCCTGGCATGTGGTGAGGCAAGAAAGCAGCCAACCTCTGCCAAGCTCCCCGCCTTCCCCTCCAGAATCTACTGTACTGGAGCTCCGCTGTGGGCCATCAGGCATATGGCTCATCTTGTCAGCCTTGAGCTGCTTCAAGGCCCAGGCTCTTGGGGGATTTGTGCCTCAGCCTTCGCTGTTAGCGATCCTTGAGTCCTCTCTCTCACGTGGTTGGGTTAAAATGGCAAAACTCCCTTTGCTGTGTGTCTTCTTTGTCTGTGTATCTACATTTATATAAGGCTCCAGTATGAGGGGGAGACCTGACTGATATAGTCCAATCAAAAGCGATCTAATCAAGTGATCTAATCAAGGTCCCTTAACCAAATTTAATGTTATTCAAAGGGTCTCACATCCACAGAATGGATTAGTTCAAAAACAATCTTTTTTTTTTTCTTTTTTTTTTTGATTCACCAAATTTAAACTGTCACAAGCAGGCATTTTACTATAAAGCATAAAATTTCTGTGAGTTACTGAAATGCTCCAAACCTATGGCATTCTCCAAACTTACTAGGACTTTCTTTTTACCATTAATTGTTTAAATCTAAGCTGTGTGCTTGGAAAGTTTCCAGGCAAATCAACCATCTGGCTTTACTGTGTACAGTTCCAGAATCTTGTAAAGATTGAAGAGAATGTAAAATGGGGTTACTTTCCAATAGTTTCAAATTCAGCTAAATCAAGAAAGACGATGCTTTCTTCTTGACCTCACTGCCTATGAGGGATTTAGAACATACTGTACTTCTGATGACCCAAGGCTGTTTGGAATCCAATATCTAAGAGAAAGGGGCTTGAATAGTGAGTTTGTCTTCTTTCAGGAAAGGAGATGAACAGGGGAGCAGATGTAGCTCAGTGGTTGAGTGCCTGCTTCCCGTGTACAAGGTCCCAGGTTCAATCCCCAGTACCTCCTTAAAAAATAAAATAAAAAATGAAGACATATAGATGGTGATTATAGATATTATTATTTACATAAATTTATGGTTTAAGCAATAGGAATTTATTGTCTCATGGTTTGGGAGGCTGGAAATACAAAATTAAATTCTCCACAAGCCATGTTTTTTTTCCCAGAGTTTGTAACTTTCTGGTACTGGCTTGCTACAATCCTTGGGGTTTCTTGGCATGCATCTCTGCCCTGGCACAAGGTGATCTGCCTTTCCTCATGTCTGCACTGTTTCTTTCTGCTGAGTTCTGGCTTCTTCTGACTTCTGGCTTCCACTCCTGCATCCAATTTCCTTCCTTTACAAGGACTTCAGCCATAATGGTTTAAGGCCCACTGTCACTCAGTTTGGCTACACCTTAGGTAACAGCAGCTTCTACAAAGGTCCTGTTTACAATTGAGATTCACATGCTCAGGTACACAGATTTGGACTTTCACATGTCTTCTGTGGGGTTAATGATTCAATGCCCAACACACGACAAACCTAAACGGGAATCACACATTTCACAAGTAGACAGATGCCCATTTATTAGCTCATATGCCCCGTGGTCATCCTAAAGCCCCACCTTTGCCTTCTGAGCACAGGCAGCCACGTGGCTCCCAGACAAGGAAGTGAAAAGACAGGTAATTTGTTGTCCTATTCCTTAGAACTCTGAACAAGAAAAAGGTTTCCTGGGAAACCATCTTAAATCTCAATATTCTGGGAAAAGGCATGAATAATTTATCTTTATATCAAAAGAACTATTCAGTGAATCCCAAGAATGTGCTGGCTCTTCAGAGAGCACAAGGAAACAAATGCCTGTCTTCGCAGAGGTGTGCTCATAGGAGAAATTCTTGGGATTGGCTCTGGGCACAAATGTAGAAATCTGTGAGTTGGTTTTATGGCTGAGTTTCTGTTCCCTGACTTTCCAGCTTTGTCTCACGGAGCCTGGGAACTCACACTTCCCAAATTTCTTTAATCCTGGAAGAAAGCAGCTATTAAATGGATCTAAGTTGTTGCTCAGTGATGTAAAGCTAAACCAAGCTTAGCTTTATCTGTTTCTGGGGGGGGGGGGAGGGAGGGGGTGTTGATGTGTATTTTTAAAGTTGGTTATTAGAGAAACAGGGCCTAAATTCAGAGGAATGGACTTCATTCAGGCAGCAGTGAGGGAGATGGGGGGTGGGGGTGGGCCAGGGCCCTTTCTGGTGGCCCGAAGGGGAGTCCTCCTGCCAGCCATCACCGACCCTACCTCCTCTCCACACACCACAGGCTGCTTAAGTCTGGTCTCACAGGTAAGGGCTAAAGACAACCCTCTCAGCTTCCTCCCCTCTCTCTTTGTAAAGTAGCAAAACCTTTCTCGTTACTCTAAACACTCAACAGACACAGCAGACGTAAATTGAGTTTTTCAAAGATGGAAACCTTCGGAATAGCCTGTGGATGTCGCTGTTGGGCTCATTTTAGCTTTTTCCTTTTCTTCAATCTAAATTTTCTTGCAGTTCTTTCAGGTGCCTGGAAGCAACGGAGCCTTTTGACCTCAGAGGATAAGGAAAAAGCCTTCCTTTCTCAGAGTTGTGTAGAATGTTTACTTCTGGAAGACTTTTCTCAGGAGGCTGGGGAAAGCCAGTGCTGGCAGCAGGAAGTAGACCTCTTTCTGACCATGCTTCTTTAATTTAAAATAAGCTTGGTCCCTGCTGAACATTTCAGCTCCTAACTTCTATGCCCCAGACACACTGAACTACACTGTGCAGTTCCTCTAGTATGGAAGGCCATCTTTTGCCTCTTGGCCTTTGCCTAAGCTATTCTCTGGGAGGCACGCTACTCCTTCCCTCTTCCTCTAAGTAACTCTTCATTGTCCTTCAGTGCAATGCTCAAAGTGTGGTCCAGAGACCAGCTGCTGCTCTAGGACCTGTCTTTTGTTGCAGGCATTTACATCAGAACTTAAATCAAATAAATCACTAAGCACACTACTTAGTTCAGTTCATTTTTTCTCAGCAAAGACTTTTTGGATGAAGGAAGCCGTGTGTTGATTTACATTCCTAACACAAGTTCCTTATCTTGTCACAGATTGTCATTTTGAGTAGCTCTGCCTTCGTATAGGATTAAGACATCCTTCTTTGGGGGAACCTCCCATACTTCCTCCATGTCCCCCTCAGCTTTCCCTACCCCACCTCAGTGTTTCCTACCCTTTTCAAAAAAACCCTACCAAACCACATTGGTCTTCCTCAAACAGTTTAAAAGCATTTAAATATCCATAGTTTGATACATTATGGTGTTTAAGAAATATCTGTTGAATGGGTCAATGAGTGAATTTTCATGTTTTCAATCCTGATCATTCCTTTTGTATACCTAACAAGTTGGGGAAATCTTTTTATTTAAGTTTTTATGCAGTTTTGGATATTGCATGTCTATCTTCCTAATTTAAGTCTAAACTAGGAGTTCAGAGATAGAATAGATTAGGTCTTCAAATAAGCTACCCTTCTATGACTATCATACAGAAACTGGAAGGTTAAATGATATTTGCTTGGATATGAGATATGAGATGTGAGGTAGCTATTTATTGCCATCACCTTAAGCTGTAAATATGGCAGGTGGTGGTCAGGATACTCAGATCTCACATCCAAGTTCTTGACTCAGATGCCACACCAAATTCCAATCTCCATTCTAACATCTTCTTAGAGTCTTGATAATAACTTCTTCCCAGTAATTTCTCACTCAGTGCTGTTGGAGGAGTTAGGGAAGTAGAGCCCTTTCTCCCCTAATCTTTCCAGGACACTCCTGGTTTCTTTATAAATCCTGGATTTCCTTAAACAAGTAACTGGAGCATTTTGGAGCTGCAAGAACCACGGACATAGATGTGATTGCCAGTAGCTGCCATTTAATAGTGTTTGTTTTCCCTCCATATTTGCTTCCCTTCCTCATAGTAAGCCTTTCTTGAGCTCTCCTAGAGCCTCAAGTTTGGTAATAGTAACATACCCACCATCTTTGAATCAAATAATTGCTTCCCCACTTAAAATAAAATGGATGTGAGGCATAAAACTCCCCAAGAGAAAAAAAAATTGATATAAAGAAGAGCTGGTTATGGGAAGCGGCTGTGGCTCAATCAGTAGGGCTCCCGTTTACTATATGGGAGGCCCCAGGTTCGGTTCCCGGGGCCTCCTGGTGAGGGCAGGCCCGCCCGCGCGGCGCGGTTGGCTGACCCAGCGAGCACAAGCAGCAAAGGGGGGATTAATGAATAAATAAATAAAATCTTAAAAAAAAAAAAAAAAAGAAGAAGAGCTGGTTAATCAATGCCCTGAGCCTCTGCCTCTTGACAGAAATCTATTTGCTCATTCCTTACCCCATGATGTGTAAATTCACCTCAATGTTCTGGTGTGTTTGGGTAAAAGTTTTAAGTAAGTATTCCAGGTGCAATTCTAAAAAGTTTTTTAAAGTTAATTCTCCCTGTCCCTAACCTTGACTGACACCTTGAACCTACTGAGACTAATTTATCAGAAGAACCCTCGAGATTGGTGCCCTAAGTGGGTAGGTGTTGTCTGGGAGGTATTTGAACCTGTATTCCATGCATTCCATGCATTCCATGGCCTAATTCAATCAACTTAATTTTCTATCTCCTTGTTCCTGGGAAGAAACTAGCTTTCCTTGGGAATCAGCCTTCCTTTTGGTTGTTGGCAGACTTTGAATTGTTGGCAGAGGAGGATTTTATTTACAACAATTATACAAATCTGGCATTTATAAACTTTTTAAAATTTATAAAGTGCTTTCACTTCCATTATCTCATTTGATTCTTCAAAACAACACAAACTTGAATGAAGAAGAATTTAAGATTCAGGGCTTTCAGGTATTTTGTCCCAAACCATACAGACAGTAAGTGGCAAATCAGGACTCAAAGCCCCACAGGCTGGCCCCAGATCTGGCATTGTCCCACCATGCCTTCTGCGTGGTGGCAGGCCACGAGAGGCAGGCTCCGGCAGGCTCCTGAGCCGAGCAGGAGCAAGTACTCCATTCATGTGAGATGACCAAACCCGGTGCATCTTCCCCCAGGCTGCAAGGGCAGGATCTAGTCCACCGCACTTGCAGGCGCCTGGTGGCCTTCAGCAAGCCCACTCCTCCCAGCACCTGATCGACGTTCCGGGTGCAGGTCTGAGCACCCGGGCTACCTACAGTTAAGTCCAAGGCAGCACTGTCTGCAGAGCCTCCCTTTTCTTCTAACACCAAGGATAATGAAATGCGACAAACAGCTTCTTCCACCAGTCAGTTGGCTCGAGGTGAAAGATGAGTTTAATGATTTGGGGATGGGAGTAAGGGCAGTAAAGACTTAATCACACTTAAAAAATAAATAAGCGCTTTCATTTATCAAATATCGCCCTTTGTTATAACTTCCTAGAGAGCTCAGTCTTAGCAACTCAAATCTTCTTGAATTAAATGAACAGCTTCTGAGATGTTCATTAACCTTGCCAGTTGGAGGTGATTATTACTTTGGAGCTGTAATGCAAGCTGAAAGGTACTACGTTTTTCAACATGAATAAAAAATGGGTGAAAAAGTCTACTGAAAATTTCATCTGATTTCATAGAATTTGCTTGTGAGGGTTTCGATGAAAAGGAAGCATAATTATAATTAACATCTGAAAACTGCTTATCATTGGGAGGACCCATGCTATGCTGATACATGTCTGAAAGTCCAAAGTTGAAGATTTAATAATGTGTTTACCAAAAATGGATTAAGATTTTTTTAAAAACCCTTTGTCTCCTTTTGTGTTTAGAATACTCAGCCCTC
The DNA here is from genome assembly GCA_026826555.1 of Tolypeutes matacus. NCBI lineage: Eukaryota > Metazoa > Chordata > Mammalia > Cingulata > Chlamyphoridae > Tolypeutes > Tolypeutes matacus. Next base: position 3,271,035 of record JAKSZT010026446.1, read on the forward strand.
AACCATAGAAAGATTTCAAAATTAGTTTTAGAGTGAAGTTAGTCAAGCCACCCCCACCTCACCCCCCACCCCCCACCCCCCGAAAAAAAAGAATAGAGACAAGAGCAAAACTCTCCATCAGACTTTGGCCCTAAGGACACAAGAAACAGTTCACAGGTCCTAGTGGCAGGGGCCAAACTCTGCCTGGAACCACTGTACTGTAGGGAAAGAAAAAAAATTGGGTAGAAATGAAAAAATAGAAAAATGGGAGAATAAGAGGAAAATAAGGGACAAAAATCATGACCTCAGTGGCCCCTGAGGGTTATGAGGCTGCCCGCTACAGCCAAGAAGGGCCCACTCTCCCATGAGTCACCTCAGAGCTCCCCGTTTTTATCATTCTGCCATATAAAGTAGCCACTGAGGAGCTGACAGACAACCAGCACTCTGCAAAGTCTCTTGAGCAGGCAGGGCCGCCACTGACCAGGGCCACGTTTGAACTCATAAACTCGAGTCAAAGCCACGGAGGTCTATCAGCCCTTGTAGGTCCCTAACTCTATAACATTCCTACATGGGGGAAGCATGTTAAATATTAGAGGAAGTGGGAACCAGAGCTTCTGGACAGAGACAGGCTTTGTACTCAAATCAAGTATCCCCCCTGTGTGTAAAAATACACACATAGGTGGAGTTCCCCCAACTGAGGAAAAGAAGAAAGCCACAGGTTACCTGGAACTCTATAGAGCTAGGCAGGGGCCACCTCTTTCTCGGCCCAACTCCCACAAAACAGCCTTTCAGCAGTATCCCATCTCCTTACCTTCTTTATTTTCTGCCACTTTACAGTACCTAACTCTGAGGTGTGCATGCAGGAAGTGGTCCATAAATGCTGGTGGAACCAATGGACCAAAGCTCCTGTTTGAAGTTATCTGATTTGCTATGCCATAATAACTTTTTATTTCTTCGACTGTGAGAGACTGAATATACAAACAGACAATGGCCAGACCATATATAAAAACCAAACTCTGACCCACTATCTACAGCAACCAGTCCAGGAAGCCAAACCACCATCCCTATAGTGATCAATACAGAATAGCCAGTATCCATCAATAACTGACAGTTTCCCTAATTTTACCAGGCCTAGCCTTTAGCCCCTGCAGGCTTGGAAATTTAATTTTGCCATGTGTCTTTTAAAGGAAGAGAACTGCAAAATTCACTCGTATTAACTAAGCTTAAAAGACTAATGCATGAAATTTGAAAGTCAATTTGTTAATTCATCTGAGAAATTATTAAGTAAACAGAACACTCAAACTTAAGCGACCAGTGGATTTTATGACCGTGAAGGGACTTAAGCAAGCAGGAAGTCTATTTTCAGGATGAGAAAGCTGATGAGAAAGTTGAAATCGGAACAATGGGCATTGATGAAGCCAAGATTCAATGGCACCCGCTGAGCTAGCCAGTGCATCTCTTGTTGAGGATGGCAAGGCCTTGCCAATGGCACCAAAGTGCCCACTCAGTGGTACTCCAGGAGGATGAGACCTATTCTGAGCTGAAATAGTTAAAGTTCTTTCTATACTCATGAAAGGTCCTGCACATTATAGAGTACAAAAGAAATATAAAACCAAGTAACTGACCTTAAGGAGATACGGCTGTTGAAGGAATAGAGAAACTGGTTTTATAACCTTTGTTTGCCATTGTCCTTCCAAACATCTAACTGAATTCTGTTCCTGATCCTGCCAAGTAATTCCATGCCAATGGCAATTCACCTGATGTGTTGATGCCTTGCTCTTTTCATCTGTGAATGGGATCCATGCACGATTTGGCCCCTTCTTGCTCACAAGTATAGAACAGAAAGAGGAGTTGCTTATACTGGCAATTTACCTTAATCTCAGAGAAAGAATAGAGGAGTGCCTAGGTCTCGGTCTTCAGGCAACCTCTTCTCTCTGCAGCCCCAAAGGAAAAAATGAAATAAATTTTTAAAAAAGGATGGGGGTAGGGGAGAAATCTGAGTGCTAAAACAACCACAGATAACAAAACACCCCATACACTTTATTCAGCAGCAGAGACCCCCAAGTCCCCATTTAGATAAGTCCCTCTTTTGCCTATTTACCTAACAGACAAATTTAATTGACTAGTATGCTGACACATAGCAATATTAGAAGATCACTGTACTCGAATAAATGGGAATATAGTAATCACTTTTTGTTATGGTGGCTTCTAAAAGACTGGTCAAGAAAAAACAGTTGGAAACTACATATTATGCATAAAAACCAAAATGGCAGCCCGAGGCCATTTCCTGCACAGCCCAGCCTTGCACTCTTCCCTGGCTCTAGGGCATTTCTGCGTCACAGCCCCAGGGGCTACCTGACTGATGATCACACTCTTGATCCTGAGTTAGGAAGGATAAAAAGTAAATTAAATTATGATTGCTGTATCTCATCTAACCATTTAAAGGATGAATTTTAAGAATATTTTCCCTAAAATACTTAGGAATGTTTTAAATATGATATATTTCCATGAATTGCAAATACCACTAAAATGAGACAGCTTATTTTCTATGCTGGTGGTAAAATACGGGGGGAATATCCAGTTTTCATTGATTCCAAATGTCTTTGCTTTAAACTCATCATACTTTGATTTTTTAAAATCTTCTTTCTTAAGTGTATAAAATTTTCAGAGTCTTTCTATGATTCTTTAAATTTCATCCTCACAGAAGAAAGGGTTGCATAATTTAAAAAAAAAAAAAAAAAAATCTGTACCAGCAAGAGAAAAAACTTGAAGGATGTAATAAGGGCTCAAGATCTAGGAAATGGCTCATTCTTAATTTGGGGGTGTTTTAAAATGGACTTTCTCGATAGCATCTTTGTCAACAAGTCCCCTCATCTTCAAGCTGTTCTCAATGTCATGTTAAAAAGAATCACTAGCGATCACAGAAGGAGCACTGTGACAAGTCTGTGACTGAGAGAAGGAATCCAAGCAGGAGAGGAAGAGGCAAAAGAGTCAAATGTCAAAAGGGGGCTGAACGTCAGGGAGCCCTGGTAGACCCGGGGAATGCCTACTAAATGGGGTGGAGGAGGGTGGGAAGGGGAGATTGGTTTGAACTAGAGGAGGGAGGGAATCAGCAAAATGCCACAAAGCAATTGCTTAGGGCTTGGACTGGGGTCGGAGAGCAGGCAAAAGCTTTGTTCTCCTGTCAGGAGTCTTGGAAGGGTCCCGGAGTCAGGGGCCAGCCTGGCATTTTCAGGCCTGGAGGAGTTTTGAAGCAGGTTTGGGCAATGAGGAATTCGGGCAAACAGGGCTACTAAGAAAGCCTGAGCAGTGGACATAAGCCCAGGGAGGCTGCAAAGGTGGCTGAGGCAAGGACAGGTGCAGAAGGGTTGACTAAGGACTTCCAGGTGGGGAAGCTTCTTCTCTGTCGTGTCTGGGGTCAATAGCTGAGCTTGCCCTGGCTGGTCAGCAACGCTGACCCCAGCTGCCTTGGTCCCTTTTCCTGTTCCTCTCAAAGGACAGGGCTGCCTCTTGAGGAAAGAAGGGGGTTCGGTGGGGGAAGTGGACCTCCTGGCTGTGGTAGATTATAAATGGCCTCAGTTCTTTGCAACTCCTCCTATCGAGACTACCTTCCCATCAAGCCTCCTTCCCCATCCCTCGGATCTGGGCCTTGTGACGTGCTCTGATCCGCGGATCGTGGCTGAGGGTGGCTGCGGGAGTTCTCAGCGCAGGCCTCCGTGGACTGTGCCCCTTCCCTTCTCCGCTCTGGCAATGCTGCTGCAATAGGAGCAAGGGCAGGCTGGCCCCCTCGGAGGGACACTGATGTGGGCAGAAGCTCCGCTCGGCCGAGGCTCCCAATATGCACAGGCCCGGCTCGAGTCATGAGCCAATAAATTAGCTTTGTTTTAAGCCATGAAATCCTAAGGTGTTTGTTAATGCAGCAGTAGATACCTGATACCCTAAGTATTTGGGGCAGTCTTTCAGGTTCGTGGCCTGGGTGCTGCCACAAACTCTGCTATTTTTTCCTCCTTAATCTGTTTGAAATCTGCCCAGAGCCACTGCTATGTAATCCCCCTGGATTACAACAGCCTCAGGGCAGCCAGCCCAGGTTCCCGTCTGGTCGAACACACCCCTGCTCACCTCCTCCATCCCCGGGGCTCTGAGGCCACCCCAGGCTGACCCTCGGCCTCCTTTTCCACCTGCTTGCGTGGCTTTCGTCTGACCTCCCCCAAAAGACTCGGAGCCCTTTCCTTAAAAGGGGCAGACTCTTGAGCTCTCTCCTCAGCACCTGCCACGTGGAAGGCGCTGGAGACACACTGGTTGGAGAAAGGGCTGAGCTAAGATTTGGTCCTCCCTGTGGGGCCTGCAGGAGAGGGATCCAGAAAACAATGCCCACATTTTCCCCCAAAGTCCCAACTGGCAGGTGTTAGTCTATTTGTGAAATGCAAGGGCACGCAAATGTGATTGCAGCACTTTGTTCACACACATTTAACAGTGGGACGTGCCACATGTAGAATGGGGCTACAGTACATTTTTGGGAATAAATCTTTTTGGCGGTCCTCGGTCAGCAGTGAGCTGCTGGTGGTTCAATTTTGTGGCCTGACACTGGTGATAACAAAACCTGCACAGGCCACTGCGTGTGGGAAGGACCGAGAGGGCAACTCCTGGCAGAAACAAGATCGTCGTTTCTACTTAAATGCCAGGTTAAAAAAATGAAAAGAAAAATTTGTCTGTAAACCATACGGGACTCCAAGGAGAAAATAAAGGCTGGTTTCCATTATTAAAATTAATGTGTGTATGTGTGTGTATGTAACTTCTTATAGGTTTTGCTTTACTTTTCGAATTGTATACTTCTTTTTTCTCTTCCTCTTCTTTTTTCCTCCTTTTCTCCCCTCCTCCCCCATCTCTACTTCTCACCCCATCTCTCCCCTCCTTATTTCTACAACTTCTCCCCTCCCCTTCAGTATGCAGAGGACAAAGGAGAATTTAGTCAAAAACAAACAAAACAAACAAAAACCTCAAGCCCAAATGACTAATTTGTAAAAATTAATTTATACACTTAATTATTTTCAGTCACTTATTTTTCATTTTTTGATAACTTTTGTATACCATAGAGGCTGTTTTCTCCCAAATAATTGAATGGTTTTAATAACTTAGTCCAATTTTTTGAAATATTCCTGGGATTTATTGCTAATTCTGTGGAGCTGCACCTTGGAGGGGTTTTCTTCATTTTGGCCTTGTCTTAATTTCAGATATTTCTTGGCTATGCCCTTCATGAATTTTAATTTTGTCTCAGAGCCAGGTAAATTGGCCAAAAATAAATTGGTTGAAGATGAGTGTTTCCAACCATTAATTTAAGCACTGATGCACCCTAGGTCATTTCTTGACAACTCCCAGTGAGTTTGTCTGCTTTCAAACTAATTTTGCTATTTGAAAATCCATTTTAGCCCTCGACTGTATCCTTTTAAACAATGATTCAGCAAACTAAGGAAAAGCATTTCTAAACAAACTAATCGCTGCCCTCCTGTCCTCCTGCTGGAAACTCCACAGCTCTTCTATGGAGACTTTCCTGACACCCCTGGGAACCCAGGGCTCTCCTGCCCTGCACCACTCTGGGCAGGCACCCATGATACTTCATTGCATTCAATTGCTTTAATGTCAGTCTCCATCTCCTAAACTGTGACCCTTTAATTTAGAAAACTCTTCTTTGTTCCTCACACATAGTTGGTGTTCAGTAAATGTTTGTGGCATGAATGAAATGAAATTGTGACGTTATACCCATCCTCTGTGTATAATAATAAAGCATGTCACTTTATATACCATAAAATCACGCATGTTAGTTTACATAATAAAATGCACGTTCATTTTGTGCCAGCTACATTCTAGAGGCAGGATCTTCACAGCATTGCTTTGAGGAAGGGACCATTATTATCGGACCCATTTTATCAATAAGGAAACTGAGGCTTAGAGGAAGCAACATGTTCAAAGTCAAACAGTTAGCAAGGGCAGAGCTGGGATAAGAACTCAGGTCTGGCTTCAGAATCCTTGTCTCAACTTTTACGCTAGTCTGTCCTTTGAGATGACTAAGAGTAAATCAGAAATCTGTTCTCTAGAAACAGCAATTTTTGTCCTCTTTGTGCTTTCTGAACAGTGGGCTAATGAAAAGAGGGTAGGATTGGATGAAAAGGTGGGTTGTGCCCTGGTTGTCAACTAACTACCGCTGTGACCTTTGGGAAATCACATATTTCCGTAAGCTTGCTTTTCTTTTCTGTAAAGGTTGGAGAAGATTACTGCTTATTTTACAGAATTTTTTTTTGAAGATATATAAAATTAGACAATGTGTGCAAGTAAACTTAGGCTTTGCCTAAATATTTTCCCTCACTGTTTAGCAGAGTTTGTTTTTTAAATGTTGGTCTGGCTTAGCTGTGCAACAGGAACAAAAGGGTCTGTCCCGGTCAGTGTCTAGCCCAAGATTTTAAGGACAAACAATGTTAAAGGTGCACGGTTTGGCGGATGTTCAACAACTGGTAGCTATATTTTATCCTTTCTCCATTTGGACAGCAGTAAAGGTTTAACTAGAATCTGAATTTCTTGAATGCACAAGCAAAAAGTCACGCCTTGGTAGGAGAGCAGGTCCTTTAAGAGATTAAGGAATCCAGAACTTCTGTGAGAGGGAACCGACTCCTGGACCTGCCCTGAGTTCTGAGTTTTAGAGTCAGGGAGGTTGTGGACAAAAAGTCCTGAACCGTGTCCAGTGACAGGGAAGTAAAACAAGGCCCAAAATAAAACAATCCTGAGGAAAGAGGGAGCCAAGGCTGGTGGCCCCAGCTTAATGCCAGGGCCTCAGCTGCCAGGGGAGTTTCTTTCTACTCGAATTTTATGAACACACCATTTCTTCTCTAAAGAATTCTGTCTTCTGCTATTATTTGCAGTGTAGGTCCCTCTAGATCATTCTTCATGCTTACAATTCTCTTCCAATTATCAGACAAGACTGTTCTCTATTTTCTTTTTGATTGTTTTTTTTTAATTTATCTATTTGCTGTGGAAGGGTAATGAAAAATGCTTTAAGAAAAATAATGGATTCAGAGAGAATATGAAAACTACAAGACCTAGGCAAATGACAGCTTTTCCAACTTTACGTTGGCATATTTAGATTCAGTATACAAAGGCAGGATCATTTGTCAAGAATTAGATGGTATAAATAGAGCAGGAACCAGAACCCCAAACCTCCTGTGGTTTGTCCTAGTAATTGAGGCAGTGATTAGTTAGATTTTGAGAAGGACAAAACATGAGAAAAATGCTTTGTTGGTCCCTGATTTTTGTGTTTTCCTAATTGCTTCATTTGTGTAAATGGCTCTAGGAGAGTCAGTCAAAGCCATGGAATCTCATCTCTCCCAGAATTGGGGCAGGACGGAAAGTGGTGGTTGGGGGAGGGGGGATTGGAGTAGGTACAAAATGCTGTTCATAATGCACAGTCCATAGAGACCCGTGTAAACACAGACCTGTGCTCGGCCATCTTGTCTTCTGCAGTGGGGGGACTCCTCTTTGTGATGCCGGGCAAGCTTCTTTTGGTGAGGGATTGGGGGCGGGGAGTGCAACCTGGGCTTGGGGAAGCCCTGAGCCAGAAGCAATGAGATTGGTGTTCCCTTGTCCTCTACGGGATCTTTGAGACATGAGTCCCACAGGGCCATTGACCCCGACTCCAAATCTAAGGGGCCTCATGCTGAGGCAGGATTGGGTAGGGACCTAAGAAGGAGGGGCAGAAAACCTAATAAATTTCCACACAAACACCACCCAGTAGGAAAAAACGAAAGCAGCATCCTGCTGGACTCAGGTAGGCAGGCTATCAGAAGGCAGCTTGTACCTCCTGGTGTGCACAAATAAGTTTAAGCTTATGCCTGCTGACGTGGTATGAATGCAGTTTATACCATTCACCCATTGACTGCAGAAAAAACAGTGCCAGTGTGTGCCCACTGACAGCATAAACAAGTAATGGGAAAGCAGCTTGCAATGTCCACCCAGCAGAAAGCAGGAGAAAAACAGGATTATTTCCATACTACCCACCTATTTTCATAAGCCTCTCGTGGGAGAAATAGCCAGGAGCCAATCACCACTGGACAGCAACCCCTAACTCCCTAAGAGAATCAAATCACCCAGTAGAGCTTTCCTGCTTTGTCTCAAATATGCCAATCAGCACAGACCCTGGAGTCCTGTACCCCGCTATAAAACAGGGGCCCCAGGGCAGAACTTCGCATTTTCTCCCTTGAAAACACCCACCTTACACTCTAAAGGCATATTTTTGTTCTCTTGCTCTACCCCCCAATAAATTCTCTGATTGCCTAATTAATTTGTGGCTCGTCCTTGAATTCTTTCTCAGGACGAAACAAAGAACCCAGACACGGTCTTCGGTCGGTCTTCGGTCTTCGATAACAATGCTTTGGTTGCTATTCAGGGACAAATTCCTGAAGGGTTTATCACAGCTCTTCATCCTAATGGAAACCCACAGACATGCTCCCCTCTGAGCTCCCTTCTCCATGGGTAGAGCTTGGGAGGATGGTTCAAAGGGGAAGAGGGAAGGACCTCCAACTAACAGTCACTTAGAACTTACTAGAACTTCCAGAGAACCAGATCTCAAAAACGTCCCTTATAAAATGTGATGTTTACACCAGGCAATACTCACTAGTTCAAAGTCCTAGAATTCTGCAAGGAGAATGATTTCTCTTTATTTATTTTTAAATTAATGTGTGTTCCTTAGGAAAAAAAAACCCACAAAAAAAACCCAAAACAAACAAATAAAAAAACACCCTCAAACAACACAGATGTATTTAAAACCCTTTCATGTGTTTTAAGCTATGACAAGGCAGATATGTACCGTGAGTAGGATGGCCATATGTCCCAATTTCCAGGCAGCCCCAGCTTGCACCCATGTGTAGTTATTAATAGAGCTCCTTTCGCTGTCAAAATCTCCCAGTTGAATAATAAATTATATGACCCCCGCCCCAAGCATGGGCAGCTCTCAGTATGGGGCTCTTACATGGTTGGCAGGCATGGCAGGAGTTGTTACCAATAACTACAGGAGGACATGGGCAAAAGCTTTAGTTAACATGGGAGAAAGTGCGTGAATAAGCAGATTGTTATATATGTGTCAAACCCTCCCAAGGCCCTAGAAAACCTGTGACATTCCCACATCCCTCTGAGTAAAAGGGGATTCTGAAGGAGCGTGAATGCCAGTTACTTAAGTAAGAGGAGTGGCAAATGAGGCTAAGGCTTCTAAAAATCCAAACCCTGGTGATTCCCTGCGAAATGAAAAAAAAAATAGAGAAATCTAGTAAGCACAGTGTCACAAAAATGAAGGGTGTTGTGGTGGAGCGATGTATGGGAATTCTGTACGGTATGCAAGAGTGTCTTGTTAACTCACAGCTTCTCAAATAGAAAAAGAAATTTAAAAAATACAAAAAAAAAATAGAGTAGTCTAAATGGAAGCTTCTAGAAAATGAAAAGAGCTGCTTTTGACTAAAATGTCAGCTAATGAGTTACACTTGTAAGGCCACAAAAGCACCAGGGCACTTACTGAACACTAATGGAGAGAAGCCGTGAGGAGATTACTGGTATTTGTAACCCTCCTCTGGCGAGGCACCCTTAGGGAAGAAACGGCCTCCCCCTCCTGCGGCTCAGGCCTAACCTGTGCTCCTCGGTCCAGCCCCTCCCTCCCTGTCAGCAGCTCTGCTCACCAATCATCTGTTCTCGCCCCCATATTTTCAACTTCTCGCTCCCTCGTTCTGTCTCCTCAGCATGTTCAAAGCTCTTCTTCTCTAAACAAACAAATAAAATATACAGCATGGATGCGCACGCACACCTTTTTCGTGATCTTACAGCGTCTATAAACCTTTCCAGCTACCACTTGAGTCTATGCTTTCCCTTCACCACCCAGGTTTTCTGAAAGAGAACCCGGAATGCTGGCCTCATTGCACCCTCTTCGCCCACTTTAGTCAAGCTTTAGTCCCACTACTTGCTCTCACCAAGGTCACCAAAGAATACATTTCAGTTCCATGCCAGTTGCTCTTTTGGGTTTTCCACAGCATGGGGATGCTGACTGCACTCTTCTTGAACCTTTCCCTTGCTGACCTCTCTAGCTGCCACTTCTCAGACTTCTCTGCCAGTGCTTACATGCTGGGTTCCCAATATTCTGTCTCCAGATGTCCCCACATCTTATTGAACTCTTCTTCTTACAGATCTTGCCCACACGAATTCAACTAGTAACAACTAATGAATTCCAAATCCATCTTTACAGGAATTTCTTATGAGTTTGACTACCACCTAGACTTATTCATATGGTTTTTCCCCACGCTCCCCAAACTTAACATGTCTACAACTGAAATCATCAACTCCCCTCACCATTTCACAAATCTGCATGACTCCATATCCCAAGTCTCACTACAGGGCATAGCTATCTACCCTATCTCCTCACTAAAGCCCTAGAAACATTACCAATTTCATTTTTCTTTGCCTCCTCATATCCAAACAGTAAACAGATACTGTCAGTTTTATGGTCTTGACCTATGTCTTACTTGTCCCCTCCTCTTCCTCTCTATTCCCCTTGCCTCAATTCAGGCTCTCAGCATTTCCCACCTGGATTACTGCATGAGCAATTCGTTGATCGCTCTACATCTAGGTATGTTCTCCTTCAGGCCAATCCCAGATACTGTGGCATCAGAGCTATCTTTTGAAATCCCAAATCAGATCACTGTTACTACTTCACTGGAGCTCCTTCCTTTATAACTGTTTTCCCTGGGGACCTAGAGTGAGGAGCCATGGATCATTCTGGCAGTTATAAGAGAAAAGGCAGATAAAAGTCAAGGCCCACTAGTGGGCTGAGCACATGCTTTATTTTTTTCCTGCCTGTGGTTTAGATTAATCCTTTTGAGCTGAGTAAATACCAAGATTCTTTCCCAATTGGGGAAGGTGCTCAAGAAGGAGATCTTAGGGTTCCAGTTAATTTAAGCACATGGTGGCTCAAGAAGTTAGTTTGAAAGGAATGTGACCTTATTTGTCCCCCAAACTGGTGAAGTAAGCATATCAGTTACACATAAATAAGGAACTATAGGATGGCATGAGCTGTAACAGAGACTTACCTGGAGAACAAGGAGAAGAGACATCCTGGCACATTCAGATTTGACTCCAGACCAGCAGGGTCAAACATCGGCCACCCAAATTCCATTCTAGTACTTTCAGACAACATCACTTCCCCACTTCAACATGCTTCAGTGCTTTCCTCAGGATTAAAGCAGAATTCCTGGCACCAGCATAAGAAGTTCTATTTGGCTTGGCCCCTGCCTTCCTTACTTGTCTACCAGCTGCACTCCTCTTTTGAAACATGTCCCATCATCACCAAAAGTGCTGCTCTTCTCTCTTGCTCCATATTTTCTCTGTCTGGAAACTCCTTCCCCCTCCAAGATGCCTTTGTCTCCTATTATTCCTTCAAGGGTCTTCTCTTGGATGATGATTTATCTGACCTTTAATATTGTGTACTATGCTTACTGAGTCATTTATTATCCTGTGCTATATTTCTTGTTGTGCCTTTTATACCACCAGGTTGTGTGAGCTATAAGGGAAGAGTTTATCTTGAATTCCTATATCCCCAGAATCTACAGCAATAGTGGATATAGTGAGTACTTGGTAAATGGTTTTTGAATGAATGAATGAATGAAACAGAATTGTGAAAATTAAGCAGAAAATAGGGTCTTAGTATATAACAAAGAACCAGAAACATTTATTTAGGTTCTATTTACTCATTTCCTTTGCTACTTGAAGAAAAGAATAGAAACAAGGGGTGAGATGGTATAAACCATCACTTTATATAAATATTTTCCTGTAGAAAGTTCTGAAGAGATTCAGGATAATACAATGTAGCAGAAACCACATTTTGTCCCCTAAAATTCATTCTCTCCCTCTTGATAGTAATAATATTGTAGCTAGAATGCATTTCCCAGTCTCCTTTGAAATTAGGTGTGTCATGCACATGGTTTTCACTGTCAGAATGTGAGCAGAAGTTATGAGACATTTTGGGGCCAGGGCTTTTAAGAAGTGGGTGGGCCTCTGTATTAGTCAGCCAAAAGGGTGCTGATGCAAAATACCAGAAATCGTTTGGCTTTTATAAAGAGTATTTATTTGGGGTAGAAGCTTACAGTTATCAGGCCATAAAGCATAAATTACTTCCCTCACCAAAGGCTGTTGCCACGTGTTGAGCAAGATGGCTGCCGACATCTGCCAAGAGTTCAGGTCTCCTGGGTTCCTCTCTTCCTGGGGCTTGTTTCTCTCCAGGTTCAATTGTCCTGCTTGCTCCACAAGGCCAGCTGCAGACTATCAGGCGACTGGCTCTGTCTCTCTCCCCGGGACTCAATTCTCTCCTGGCTCCAGCTCAAAAACTCCAACTAACTCCTGTGTCTTGTCATTTTTCTCTGTGAGTCCCTGCCCACCAAGGGGGCGTGGATGCAACATCCTAATGACGTGGCCCGATCAAAGCCTTAATCGTTATTTAATCAAGTAAAAGCGAAACCTCTGAATCCAATATACTCTAATATGCCCAGAGGGACAGAGCAGTTTACAAACATAATCCAACTATCTATTTTTGGAATTCATAAACAATATCAAACTGCCACAACTTTATCATCAAAATGCCAAAGCTCTAGAGGATGGTGGTCAAAGAGATGGTAGGAGCTATCTGAGAACCAGAACACTTGCCTTGAACAATTATGTCAGCAAAAGATAAACATCTATTGTACTAGTGATATGATACATCTTTTGGTCTATTTGTTGTATATAGTAGGTTGGCTTACCAAATATAATACACTCAGCTATTTGAAGTTGTTGATGATGCTGAAACAGTGGTGAAATGGGAGTAAGGAGAATTAATTGGCAGAGATGAGAATGACTGGGGTTGTGGGAATAGTTTGAGTGAGATGGCAGAATTTACAAGATTGATCAAGTAACTGGAGGGGTGGTGAAGGAGAAGCAAAAGGTGATGCTGACTCAGGTTTTGACATGGGTGAGTGGTGATATGATTCACTAAGGAAAGGTGTAGATTAAGGGGAGAAAGAGAACAAGGAGCAGGAGCAGTTGGGGAGTTGGGGGAAGGAAAAGAACTGATGAGCTCTGTTTAAACAAGTTGAGGTTGAGGTTGAGGTGGGAAATCCATGTGGAAAACTCCAGTAGGCAGTTCGGTGTTTATGTGTGGACGTTAAGAAATAGGTCTGTAATAAGACACAGATGATGGCAAGGTTAAAAACACATAAAATGATGGTGAAAAGGATGCGTGCGTCCTGGAAGACTGTGAGGGGCGAGAAGTACCAAAAGCTGAATATGAAGGAAAACCAACATTTAAGGAGGGATAGAACTATAAAATATTTAATAATAAACCTGAAAGACTCATGTTAAAAAAGAAAATAAAATTTGCCATAAGACATAAAAATTTTAAACAAATGGAGACATTTATCATGTTCATAAATTGGGGGCGTTAATATTGCAAAGATGTCAATTTTCCCCAAATTAGTCTCTAAAATCAGTGCAAACAATAAAAATCCCAACATGATTTTTCAAGGAACCTGTCAAAGTAGTTCTAAAATCCATATGAAATGGAAAGTATGTATCAGTAGCCAAGACAATTTTGATAAAGAAAATCAATAGTGTGTGTACGTGTGAGTGTGTGTGTGGGGAGGGGAACATTGCCTACCAGACATGAACATGTTGTAAAGTCAGAGTAACTAAAAGAGTGTGGCATTAGTACAGGACCAGACAAATGGATATGGAGTCCAGAAATAGATAAACACATCTAAGAGACCTTGGTGTTCAGAAAGTGTCCTATTCGTATTAAAAATTTACCTAAGCTCACTACCTTGAACTATTCACAAAACTAAATTCTACACGACAGAAAGACCTAAACATAAAAAATCAAGCTAGGAAAGCATTATAAGATAATATAGGAAAATATGCTGATAACATTAGTGCAGAGAAGACTTTTACTGAGAAGATATAAAGTGCAAAAGCCAAAAAGGAAAAAAAAACTATCATTCTGAATACATTAAAAGTTTTTAAAAAATTTCTTAATGACAAAAGATATAGTAAAAAAGTTAAAAGTCATGGTGGATTGGGAAAAATATTTGTACTGTACAGAACAAAGGATAAATACTTAGATGAAGAATATATTAAAAATGCCTAAAAATAATCAAAAGGAAAATGAAATAGCACAAGAGATAAATGAGCAAAGGATATGAATAGATAATTCACAAAAGAGAAATTACAAATGGCTTGAAAGCAAAGGAAAATAAGCTCAACAAATAGTCCACAGAGAAATACAAATGAAACAATGGGATACTGTTTTTAAGCCATTAAATCAGCAGATATTAACAGATTTTATTTCATGTTGGCAAGGATGTGGAGAAATGGGTATACTCATAAACTGTAATGTAAATTTATATATTTATTTGAAGAATAATTTTGTAATATCTATTGAAATATAAGTACCTACCCTAGAGAAACAATTGCAAATGTGCACAGAAGACACACACACACACACAGAGGTGTTCAATGCAGCTTTCGTATGACCATGAAATACTGGAAATATTGTAAATGTTCATGATATGGGGACTTTAAAAAAATTTTTTTATTTAATTTATTTCTTCCCACCCCCTCATTGTTTGCACTTGTTGTGTCTGTTCATCTTCTTTGTTTCTTTAGGAGGCACTGGGAACTGAACCCGGGACCTCCAATGTGGGAGGGAGGCACCCAATCACTTGAGCCACCTCTGTTCCCTGCTTTGTTGTATCTCTCACTATGTTTTTCTTCTTGTGTCTCTTGTGGCGTCATCTTGTTGCGTCAGCTTGCCGTGCCTGCCTGTCACATTGCTATCTTGCTTGTCTTCTTTAGAGGCACCGGGAACCTCTGCTCCCTGCTTTGTTCTGTCTCTCATTATGTTTTCATTCTTGTGTCTCTTGTTGCATCATCTTGTTGTGTCAGCTTGCTGTGCCTGCCCATCGTGCCAGCTCGCTGTCCTCTTTAGGAGGCACTGGGAACCGAACCACAGACCTCCCATGTGGTAGGCGGGAGCTCAGCCACTTGAGCCACATCCGCTTCCCAGGATTTTTAAATTAGTCATAGAACACAAGTGTTATGCAGCAGGTAATGGAAAATGAGATTGATCTATATTAATTTTCATTAAATGACCTTCAAGGGAAAAATGTATTCTGTAGAAAAAAATTTACAGTATAACTTCATTTAGGAAAAGCAGACACATACACACACCACCAAAAAATCAATACCATGTATTTCTATAGGAATATACCTTTTCTATATGTATGTAAATGTGGAGAAAATGTCTAGAATGATACACAGAAAGCAGATAACAGTGGTTATCCCTGGGGATGGACTGGGGATATTGGATGGTTGGTTAAGGGAACTTCAGTTTTATTCGTATCTCTAACTTGTAAGTTTTAAAAATGTATTAATTGTGTAATTTAAAATTGACAATAGCATTTAAAATGTGAATAGGAAAAAGGCAGCTTGTGGAGAAAACTGAGAAGGTGCAGGCCTGGATAGTTGAAGAAGCAGCAATGCCAAAAGAGAACTTCCAGAATGAGAAGGGAATGAGCATGTGTTCCAGGGTCATTAGTGATTTTAGGAGAACTATTTCCATGCAGCATTTGAACATACACAGTCAAGCTGCAGTGAGCTGAAGAGTGAGGTCAGGAAGTAGACACAGCACAGAGACTAAGCTTTCATGAAGACTCCCCACACAGGGGAGTGATGTGAGGGCAAGGCTGGGGAAGAGACACCATTTTTACAACGGTGCTAAAAGCTGCATATCCCGAGGGGACTGAGAATGGAAAAGTAGAAGCCAAAAATATAGGAAAGGGGAGTTTAACTAGTAGAATAAAGTACTGGAGGGGCTGGCATGACTCCGACAGGCTTAGAAGGAACGGCAATGAAGGCTCAGTATTCTTCTGGGCTGAGGGTGAAGAAAGGTTGGGGTCAGTAGAGACAGGATTTAGGGGCGTGGGCTGAGAAGCTGAGGGAGTTTGTGCTGGACAGGTTCATGAGCATGTGTGTGAAGTAAATCGAGACAAGCTTATTCATTCAGAAACTACACAATGGTAAGGATGATACTTGAATGTTTACATAAAGACTCACCGTTAAGGCTTAGTATTTTATGAGTATATACAGGGGGTTTATAAGTGTTGACCTCCTCACTTGTGAATTAGAGGTGATTCAAGTTCACCAAATAATTATTGAATGCCCTCTGTGTTTTAGGCATTGTGCCAAACACTAGTGATAGAAAGCTGTATAAGATGTTGCTCAAATATTTTCTGATTATAAAATCAATATGTGATCATTGTACAGATTTTTAAAAATAGAAAGCTGAAGGGGAAATAGAAACCATTCAAAAATCTCAGCATTGAAAAAAAATGACTTTTTTTCATCCAGTATTTTTCATACACATACATTTTTCTGCTAATGTAGCTGATATCACACTTAGAAATTTTGTTCTAATTACCCCTCCATGTCATTAACTATTTTTGGAAGCATCAATTTAATATCGAGATAATTATACATCCTGTAGACGTATCAAAATCTTTTCAGTAAGCATGAGCTTGATGAAAGAAATAATAACCACTTAAATTCAACAAAGCGTCAAACATCTGTTATAATTAGGAATTAGGGATCTGAGGCAGAAAATAAACCACCTTGTCAGCCAACAAATATTAGCCCTCCAGTATCTGCTACTGAGTCGTAATCTTTTTCCTACCATCTTTGGCCCAAAGTAAAAGACAATTCTTTCCGATCCATTGCTTGATCATAATCGTTCTGTTGTCAAATTGACAGATGCAGACACATAGCATTTTGAAAAGGAAAAAAGCTAAGTGTCTGTCCCCACAAGTCCTTGCATATACAGTACGCATCCGTGTCCAGCAAGGCAGGCTGCAGACTTGTAGAGCCCAGAGCAAAGAAAAATGTGGGACCCCTTGTTCAAAACGCAGGGAGAAAATGCCATTAGAGGCACTAAAAGATAAAGCCTTTTCCTTTCTCTCAAGTCTCTCTCTCAAGTTGTTGTGATGATTTTATTTACTAATTAATGTCATTCTAAATAAAGACAAATTAATATTTTAAACTGTTAACAAGGATTTTACCATTCATCTTTATCTCAGGCAACGAAATGTAAATGTAAGAGGAATCAACCCAAACTACACAATTGCTGCTTCATAGCTGGCACAGACGTGTACTTCATTCTCACCAGAACAGTGAAAACACTGCACAAAACGTACTCAGCTGTTTTTATCTCACTTTTGATGAGCCTACTTTCTACCAACACTCTACCAGTGGCGTGCTGATGAGGGGGGAAGATGAAGAAAAGGGCCTGCGCGCCGCCCTATTTCCCCTCCCGTTCTCTGTCACCCACAGCCTAAGGGGTGGGCTATTACAGGGAGGTGACACGAGTAAGAAGAGATAGGACACTGGGAACCGCCTTCTCTCTGCGTTCAAAACGCGTTGTGGTTCGAAGGCTAAGGTTGGCGTCTCAGGGCTGTCACGGCTCGCCATGGGCCTCCCTGACCGCCTGTGCAGGTGGGTCCCCCGGCCCCCAGCACCCACACGCAGCATCGCCGATGCTTTATGTGAATGGCGATGACAAGGCAGGGAGGGGGACATGCACATGGTGTATCTCTTCTGCTCGGGTATGTGCTCCATGGGCTTCCCTTCCAAACACTAGTTCAAAGACAAAATTAACAAGAATTTCTAGATGGCGACACCAGAGAATTAAACTTCTGGAGGGGCTCTGTGTGACTCTACAGGCTGCACTCCCCCTCTCCCCATAAGCCCCCATGTCAAGACATGGAGGCTGGCCAGGACTAGAAGCAGATTTACTGTGAAGCTAAGAAAACGTAAGCTCCAGAGACCCCCACCTGCCCAGGCTGGCATCTCCTGGGAGCTTATGGGAGCCATAGTGTGTTCTGGTGGGAAGGAAAAGCCAGGTTGCAATGAGGAAACAATTCTCTCTAAGAGTTAATCTTCTGATATGCTTTGAGATATCAGAAGAGGGAGAACTGAATTTTCTAAGCTGCAGTAATTTGTTGTGACTTCTTTATGCAGTCTTAAAAAAATCACTTTGTACCTAATTTTGTAATTGTTTTCTTAAAGAGATCTCCCAAATTATATTAGCTTCAGGCCCACAATAACTAAATCCATTGCTATGCTAAACTCAGTAGGAAAAATATAATTGGGTAATGTGCTTGTTCTCATCTTACTAATCAAAGAACTGAAACCACAGGCTTTCTGTGCCTTATTAGCATTACAACTCTACATTTGCCCTCTGAACACAGAACCACATTCGAATCCCACCCAGCAAATACCCTATTCTTCTCCAGGCCATTCCCACCACAGGAATCTTCATTTGCCCCTGAAACCTGTCTCCATGCCCAAAACATTATCGCTGTTTACCTCAATTATAAGCCATGTTTATAAGATTATTCCCTAATGCTATAGTGCTGTAATTAGTTGTTTTCCAGGGAGAAGGGACTTCGAACAAAACCCAAAATCTGTAGCTAGAACAGCCTAAGAAATTTGATAATTTATGAAAACTGACATGAAGTGTCAAAAGCAGAAATCTGACCTTCACTAGGTAAATAGCGAACTTCACTAAGTAATGATTCAACACCTTTGGACCTGCTGGACTTAAAACAACTACATCTAGGTGTGGCTATAGAGGAGAAATCGGCAGGGAGGTGAAGGCTGGCCTCCCAGAGAGCAAGCTAGGCTGTGGGTGTGGCGAAGCTCAATAAAATTAGTCCCAGAAGAGAACAGCCAGTAAATGTATTAGGGGTCAAATATTAGGGATGCAGATAGATAGAAGTTTTGAGTCTTTTGCTTTGGCCTACTTGAAGCAAAATTTCAGGCAACTGGCTAGAGTTGCAAAGACTGTATCTGGGCTCTGGTGAGGGAAGAAGTGGAGATAAGCTTAGCCATCAGGACTTAGCCAAACAATCGTGCACCACGCTGAGGTCCAGCCAAAGAGGAATGGCATGCCACCATGGGCGCCCCCACAGAGCTGAGGAGAAGGTGCACAGGCAGTGATCCTCCAGTTGGGGCCACTGTTGAGAGAAGAGGAGGAGAGGGAAGTAGAACTGTCACTATGTGACTAAGGGGGAGGTGGCTGCCCCCCATCGATCTTGGAGACACAGGGTCCTTCCCAGTTCTGGTGGAATGAAGGGTAACTCGGGAATCGAGCAGGTGGAATGGAGGCACAGTGTTCCCAGGCTGTGGGAATGACATGAGTCCAAATCCCACTGGTGGGGGCAGAGAGGCGCATTAACACAGAGATGACTCAGGGGCTAGGATGGCCTGAGACTCTAGGTGGCACCTTGTGGATCCATCAGATAAAGCCTGCAGAGCATGGTACCCGGGGGTAGAATGCGACTGCTGACCGAAGCCATGTAGGAATAAACCAATAGAGTGAAAACATGTCATTCACAAGTAACTGTTTAGAATTTTGGCTGCAGTAAGAATGAGATGTGCCTAAAAGGAGGATATCATCAGTTAGAAAAAAGTTGTTTTCTAATATCATAGACTTAAGCCCCTTGGACTTTAGTTTGTGGCAGAGAGAAACCATAGGCGACAGGCTGGTGCAAGTTAAGCCAGTTCAACAGGATCACACTTTAATCAAAACAAAGCAAGAACAGTGACAAGGATGTCTCAGGAATCCTGGGGTTTGAATGCACTGGTCTAAGACAGGTACGTTGATAATTTTACCAAAAAGAAAAAGAGAAAGAGAGAAAAAAAATCTCTTCAGCCCTGAAGTAGACTGAATTGCAGCCCTAAATTTCCCGTTGTCGGTAGCAGTGGTATATATTTGCAACCTTACCTTGGCTTCCTGGTGGGTACAGTGTGCTTCCCTGTCCCTTAACTTGGAGTTTTGACATATGATTTGCTTTGATCAAAGAAAGCTTAATAAATATGACACAGAGAGAGACTTAAAACATGCCTGTGCCTTTGGGCTTACATTCGTGCGCTCTGGTAGCACGCCCCAAGGACCCGTCTGCCCTCACCGCGGGTCCAGCAACGAGACTCATGAAGCACAACATGTTCCCTGGGCAGTTGCTGGCCCAAGAAGGCTCAGAGACGGGTTGAGCCATCCTCACACAACAGGAGCCTGCAGCCTGGGGTCCAGCCAGCTCAGCTAAATCGTAGCCATCTCGCAGACTTGAGACTGAAAATTCATGATGGTTTTCTCAGCCAGTGCGTGTTGAGATTTTTCTTATGCATCGTTACTGCTTCAATTACTTGTTAATGCATACTGAAAAGTGGGTGCTGCCATTAAAAAATCCTAAAATTAGTGGAAATACTTTTGGTCATGCGCGGCAGAAGTCAAGGAAATCTATTACAGAAGGCTGAACAAACGGTGACCCACATTAAGTAGTGGGAAAGCACTGGGGTAAAACTGTAGGCGGTGGTAACTTGGGAAACAGAAAATGGACTTATTGAACTTTGAGTAGTGGCTGAGGAAGTTTAGAGGAAGAATGTTAAAAGGAGGAACTAGTTGCTACTATGTGCATTCTGTAAGGTCCTACAGGTAAGAGCAGATATGCTCAGAAAAGAACTGGTCAGTTTGTAATAGCCCCGAGAAGAATATGAGGGAGTCCAGAAATTGTGAGATAAGAGTTACGGAATTAAACTGTTTATCACAAAATCAAAGGTGTAGTCATCATAACATAGACCAGTAGAAAGACAAATCCAGGCTGCTCTTAACATGCCACAGCCTTGGGATAAACAGTACATCAAGGGTGTAATTTACCTCCCTTCCTTAAGACCTCTGGAAGGATTAAGATGGCAGCTAGTAGATGCTGTCAACCAGACAAAGCGGTCTCGGAAAGATTGTGGACGTGGTCACAGGGAAGTCTGATATCTTGAAAGTGTTCATAATTAAGTCTAGAGAGAGAGGGAGATCGTGAAAAACATTGTGGGTATGCCTTTTCCCACATGGAATTGACTGGAATCATTTTCATAGAAAACATACAGAAACCTTTAAAGAACTGTATTGACAAAAAAACCCTGCCAGTCTGGACTAAAAGAAACCAGGACTTAGAGATGTAAAAAGACCTCTTGGCCCTCAGCTTTCTATAGGCATAGCACCGGTAGAATGAGAAAGCTGCTTACTGTTGAGAAGGGAAAACTATTTAATGCCTTCTTCAGAAGTGGTGAAGTTGGATAACAGAAATGAATGACTTCTCAGAGGGTAGCACCAAGGGTTAAGGGGAGGAATGGACTGGAGAGCCACTTCCAGGGAACAGCACCTGACCTAATCTAGGAGCATTCCGTATGCCAGGGTAGGGGTCCTGGCAATGCTAGTGTAGTCAGATAGCAAAACTGGTTTGACCTAGTGACTGCACTCTTTCTCTCATTCTTCCCCTCTTCAAATAAAAGTGTCTACTGTAGTTATCTTCTGTGTTCCATAATGGAATTTTGGGTGTGTACAGGGCAGATGCCTTATTTTTCATTAGTTCACTGTTCTGAATAAACAGTAGCTTCATCTGGATGAAGCTGATGAAAATTCTGGACTTGATGAAGATCAGACTTAATGTCCGATGCCACAACTCTATGGGACTCTTGTGGATCTTACGATAGAGGTATGCAGATTTTGAATGTGGGGCGTGCTTGTGAAAATCTGAGATCAATAGGGCAGAGTGCGATAAATGAAATGATTGGTCCCAACTCTTCAATCCTTAGTATTAGTTTTATTTATTTATTTTATTTTTTTTTTTTTTACCAGGAGGTCCTGGGGATCGAACCCGGGTCCCTCCATATGGGAGACGGACGCCCAACCAGTTGAGCCACATCCGACCCCTTAGTATTAGTTTTATACATGTAAATACTTGCTCTGGCTTTGTGGGGGTTGGATACATTTCCCTACGCCTTGACTTTAGACTTTGCCATGTTATTTCCCTTGGCCAATAGGATGTTAGCTGAAAGACAGGAGCAGAAACTTGAAATGTGTTTGTACAGTTGGACTATTATTCTTGTGCTGAACAACACTCTCAAAATATATTCTTTAGCTGCTTCTTCAACCATGGATCCAAGAATGAAACACATGGTACACAGACCATATGTCCCGGATCTCTGATGGTTTAAGAAGTACGAGACACAGATGGAGCAGCCCTGAGCCTACGAGAACTTGGAGCTCAAAGCCTGGATTCCTGAGCCAGGAGTCCAGCCTAGACCAACGCACTAACCCATGTGCCTGAGAAAAAATGACGGTTGTTTTCAGCCACTGAGGTTTTGGGGGTTTGTTAGGCAGTATTATTGTGGCAACAGCTGAATAATAAATACAAGTTAACATCAGGGTACTGTGTCAAAGCTGTTTTTTAGACTAAAGCATTTAATGTCAATTTGGATAGCATTATTATAGAAGCCTAGGAATTTATATAGTCATTAAAAATGTCTGTGTTTTGGAATTATTGACAAAAGAAATACAGGCAGCCATATCAATAGAATCAGCCTCAAATCAGGATGAGAATAAGCAACCCCAGTGTCAGACTAGCTGAGATGCCCCTTCCATGCTTCTCCTGCACCTCCATGGTTTCCTCTCCCGGCACATGCAGCCAGATAGTTTTGTTACAGAGAGCAGAATTGGAAACCTAGATCTTACCTAAGAACAAAAAGTGTTAAGCACCTCACACTCTAAGCTATGCGCCCCCCAGATTGGGAGCTGGCTAACGCTTTGCAGGCAGGTCCCTGGGGCACTGTTGCAGCCATACTAGCAGGACTTTTCTATAATCATAGTTTTTATTTCCATGGGCTTTTTGCCCTCTTTTTTTTCTCAGATTGTTCCTAACACCTGTTTTTACTTTATGTGTGCAATCCCTGTTCTTAACTCTCTGGGTATTCATTGTACTTTGTTTTTCTTCTGCCTGGGCTATCTCTGCTTTCTCCAATTTACTTTTCTTACGTCTACTGGTTTGGTTTTTGCCCTTTATGTTTGAGATTTTCTTCAAATGCTGGTGTTAGGCTTCAAAGCAGGGCCTTTACGGATAACCAGATATGGCATGAAGAAAACTCCAACACAACAGTTAGGCAAACTCACATTTATTACATCTGCAGAGTTAAGGAGCCAAGGTCAGTCTAAAGTGACTCAGACCCAACTCCCAGGGTTGCGATGTTACTCTTGCTTAAATACCTAAGTTGCTACTTTAGCATTTGCTTTGATTATGCATTAGCTTTTATGCATATGGATGAACATACATAGCTAGTTATATAATTTATGATTAGTATGTTCAGGAAATCATGCTTGCACATACATCGCATGATCAAAAAAGGAGTGGATAACTCCACCCCTGGCTGGGAAATTTACTATGTTAATTAAGCAAGTTCAAGTGATGACAGCAAAGAGCTTCTTCTGTGCAGGTCTGGCCAGCTGGTTGAACCTGGTTTTTAGACTTCATTGCTTCAACAGGATGTTCTTGACCACCAAAAGCGGAATTTGGCAGGAAGAGAGGGCTGCATCTCATTACCTTCTAATTTACATATAATTCTTTCCTTTGTATCCTAGCAACAGGGAGAGAAACAAGTTACTTTCAGGTACTCGGTTTTCTTACATCCATCACTGGTGGTCCCAAAGTCAAGAGTGAGACATTAAAAAACCGATCGGATGCCCTATGAGTTTGGTGGGCGTTCTTACAGGACGGCAGGCAGTGAGCTGAACTTCTCACTGGGGGACTGTAAATGACAGTAGCCGGAGAGCTTTACAGGGGACCATTCAGTTTCTCCAGAGTAGAAGCCTCGGCATCCTGCCTGGAAAGGTATATTCTTGCCTGCTGGTCATCAGGGAGCAGGGTGGGTGGCAGGAAGTTGAAATTCTCACAGTTCAATATGTGGATGTTCACTGACTTTCCCTGTGTTTGGCAGAGGCCTCACCCTGCACCCCTCTCTAACTGGAGTCATAGATTCCCAAATGTCTCCAGTTATTTTTTTTCTAGAAAATATGCCTCCTATCTCTTTTGGAGAAGATGGAGGGCCACTCATGGTGAGGTCTGGGGAGGGCCGACCACTCTGTACAGTCTCAGACTCCTGTTTTGAGTCCCTTGTTCCTTTCCACAACACCTCCCATTGAGGAGCTCACAGGCATTCTGGGGTGGGGTGGGGTGGGGTGGGGGGGCACCATCTCACTCCCACCAGAAGAGCTCTTAGAAAGGACTGTTTGGTCACTTACTCCATTTCCAACTACCCATCCTCTTTCTAATTATAAAAGAAAGTTCAAAAGTTTCATCTGCTTTTATTGCCTCTCCTATTCTTTTTGCTCTATAGGATGATTAATTTTGAAAGGTTTGGGTCACTTCATTTTAGCAGGATTTTGGTAGAGAAAGGAGACAAACACCTAGGGTCCATTTGCTATCTTGAAGTCAATTTTCAACTTTCCATACATTCTGCGAAATTCCTGAAACAATCACTCCGAATAAACTTTTCAATGAATGAAGGCATGAAAAATGAATATGTTCGTATAGTTGTTTGTGTATGTGGTGTTTGCGTGACTGTGTATATGCGTGTATGTGTGTAGTGCATCTCCTAAGTATTGCCTGTCCTCACCGGTCTGTGACTTCACAGTAAATATACATTTATGGAAAGAAGACTATAAACTTTCATCTGCCCAGCTAACTCAAGACCATTTTCAAAGTGACTCCTAGTAACTCGTACCTAGAATTGCAAAGGTAAGTTTGATATGCATCTTGAAACTAGACTGTCACCTGCAGCAACTACAGAAAATCAAGGTGCTCTTCCTCCCTCTTTCCTGCCCTTGAATGCACT